>WEIT01011347.1:655718-773264 GCA_013389985.1 Dryoscopus gambensis
GGCGGTGCCCGGGTCGGGTGGCGGCACGTGTGTTTTGGGACACACGCGTGTCCTCGGGGTGCGACAGCGGCGTGCGGTGCCCTGGAGGGTGAGGATGCCCCGTGGTCGTGTGTGCGCCACGTGTGTGCAAGCGGGTGTTTTTCCGCTGCACACGTGCTCAGTGCGTGTGTGTGCACGACATGGGTGCACCAAACATACAGAAACACGCACGCGTACACACGTAAATGGGTGCACGACATGGGTGCACCAAACATACAGAAACACGCACGCATACACATGTACGTGTGTGCACGACATGGGTGCACCAAACATACAGAAACACGCACGCATACACACGTACATGTGTGCACGACATGGGTGCACCAAACATACAGAAACACGCACGCATACACACGTACGTGTGTGCGCTGACATGGGCGCACCGCCCACACACAGAGGTACGTATATGTGCACAGACATGCATGTGCGCACACACACACATACAGAATTTTCGGTGGTGGGAAAGCCAGCTTAGTACACAGGTGAAAAACGAGGTGTGGTGAGGCAATACCTCATCGCAGTGGAAGGTGGTGCAGTAAGGACCATTAATTTTTTGCAGAAGTACAGACAGGAGTTTCATCTGTGGAAAATCCTCTTGCACAGCTTCCACACGGGCAGAGGCAAAACACTCATTTACCAAGTCTGAGGTAAAAAATCATTTGCAAATAGTAAAATTATACTTTTCTTTCTTTATTTATTTTTTCTCTCCGTAAGGAGACCTATCAGGGGGTCTTTTTTCCACTATGGACCTCCAAATTTCCTGATAATCCTTGCAAAAGAGCTTTGCTTGTTTTCCTTCTAGCCTGTGGTTCACAGGTAACACTGACTGAACGTGTTGGCTTTAACTGGTTAAAATCTGTACAGTGCCCCTGTACACCCCAGCAGGGTTTAGCTGCAGCATTGGGACGGCAGTGCTTTGCGAGTAGAGAGCTCTGCAGTTAATTTGCAGCACAAGACTTGGTCCCACCCAGTAATACTGAATCAGCAATAATGTCAGCATGGGCAGGCCCCTGAGGCATCCCTGCGTACTTCTGTCACATTTGCATCAGCCACACAGGTGTTCACTGTACACCTGCAGCTCCCAGGGCGCTCAGACTGCATTAGGCTCTCCACTTGCATTAAAAAAAGAAGGAATAAACAAAAGTTTTTAGCTCTTGCAGGCAGAAACGTAGAAAATACAGTGCAAGTGCAGCTGGAAGGCCCAGACACTTGGCTGTTTTGATTTGTGAGTCCCTGGGCTTGGGCAGTATTGTCTGTGTGAGGAAGAGTCAAGCCAGAAATACCAAAAAGACTGAATAAACCCAGTGTGTGTATTACTCTCAGTAGCAGCTAGTGACAAGCAGTAATAAATTACTGCTCAGGGGGTGGCTGGGGCCAAATGAAAATATGCTGTTAAGTGGTATATGAGCACTATCATTATGAAAATACACACCTTGGAGAGAATAAAAGTTGTGCAAAGAGTACAGCTGAGGTGGGCTTTGGTGATGATTAATGTATGAGCAAGTGAACAATTTGACAGAGCACTGCATTTATATCCAACGTCGGAGAGTGATTGTGTATTCCAGAGAGCAACCATGTATTCCAGCAGGGTGCCTGGTGGCCCTGCCAGCCTGTGCACAAGGACAGGGATGGTGCTGCCTTTGGACAAACAGTGGGAGGGACGTTATCATTGTCAATAATGGTGCTGGATCTGTTGCCTGTCCAGCAGTTCGTTGTCCCTTGGCACCTGAGGTGAGGTTTCTGTTTGTGCAGGACGGGCAAGGGGTGGTTTGGGCTTAACCCCTGTCCCAGCACAGGACAGACATGGAGCTGTTGAAGCCAGTCCAGAGGAGGTCATCAACATGATCAGAGGGATGGAGCAGCTCTGCTATGAGGAAAGGCTGAGAGAATTGGGATTGTTCAGCCTGGAGAAGAGAGGGCTTTGGGGTGACCTAATTGTGGCCTTCCAGTGCCTGAAGAAGACAACAAGAAAGATGGAGAGAGACTATGTGCAAGGGCCTGGAGTTACAGGACAAGGGAAGATGGGGTCAGACTGAAAGAGAGCAGGGTTAGATCAGCTATTAGCAAGAAATTCTTCCTGTGAGGGTGCTGAGGCCCTGGCACAGGTGCCCAGAGAGGCTGTGGCTCCCCCATCCCTGCAAGTGTTCAAGGTCAGGTTGGACAGGGCTTGGAGCAACCTGGGATAGTGGAAAGTGTCCCTGCCCGTGGCAGGGGGTTGGAACTGGATGAGCCTTAAGGTCCTGTCCAACCCAAGCCATTCTGGGATTCTACATCCAAGAAGGGATGTTCTGGCTGTATGCTAGAGAGGTGTCTGGATTTGGATGTGGTTAATATGTCCTGGTTTGGGAATGGCTTTGCAGGGAAATCAGACAGTCTGCCTCCCCAGAGCTTTAGTTTTGCTTTATAGAGCTTAATTGGTTTTGGTGATGCTTAAAGGATATTCAAATATCCTGTGCTCTGCTCATGTTCCATCATTTATTCAATAGGAATGAGGTCTCAATGGAGCTTTTTCCTGGTGTTTTAAAGCATTGCAGAAGCTTGTCCTGAGCCAAGAATGCAGTAACATCATATTGGAAATAATGGGAAGAGGTAAATGCTAGAATTACAAATACCACATTAAGGTTATTTCTAAATCATACTAGGGCCTACATCCAAGAAAGAAAAATCAGGCTTAATAAGCACTGTGCTCTGCTGAGTTAATAAGGAGAAGTAAAAAGAGGATGAAGCTGAATAGAGGCATACAAAAGGGATGGTGTTGCTGTTGTTGGGACAATACCCTAGATTCCCTTCTCTTCAGACTGTAGGGAGCAAGCGATGGTTTTTAGCTTGGCTCTGAGTCTCTGTTGCGAGTCTGTTCTCTATTGTTGGGTTTTCTTCATGTAGCAGACCAAGAAGAGTATAGAAAAACAGGTCAATTTGGCTGTTGATTAATTTCTTAGGGTAGGAAACAAACAAGGTAGGATTCTCCAGCTACCTGCAGCTGCCTGTGGGCTAGCAGAGGGTGGGCAGGGCCTGCCAGTGGAGAAGCAGGAAGAAGACCCAGCCAAAATGTAGGACTCCATCCAAAGTGGAAGTCTGTGGCTGGCCTGGTTTGGGGCTTCAGAGATGAAGTGCCATGAGTGGTGAGTGTTACACCAGTGGTCTGATCTGGATCTGTCCTACCTCAGGAAAGGTGTCTCATCACTGTGAGGCTGCTTGGGAAAAACATGTTATTGTGGGCATCTCTGCCTGTATGAACACAATCCTCAGCTTTGAAATTCCCCATCATACCAAGCTGATCTTCCTTAACCAGGCCCTGCTTTCATTTGTATACCTCCCCATGCCTTTCCTCAACAACCCCTTGCCTCTGCTATGCTCTGTGTAGCCCTCAAGCAAAGGTTGTGGTATTCAGCATGATGTAAGACAAACACATCTCTGTCCTACTCAAACTCCTTGTTTTAGTCCCTGGCAGTTATTAAATGGGAAGCAAGGAAGTGTAGGTGAACAACGTTACATTCATAAGGGGCACTGCTTCTTCTGCACTGTTCTGGTATCTGGCATCTCCCTTGAGGATGCTGTTTGCCAGGCACTGGGCCTCAGTTTCTCCAGTCTCCCAGAGACCACAGTCTTGCAAGCACTTACCTGTGCTCCTCACTCAGTATTATGGGATTGCTTACTGCAAAGGTCGCGTGGAGGCTTCAAGTGCCCTGTCTCAGATGCTGCACAACAGTAGAGGTGGGAGCGGAATTGAATCCAGGCCGCTTTTCAAGGGTTACTGCTATATCCAGGCTTTTGGTTTGTCTGCCTTTTGCTCTCAGGGTTCATGAGAACTGCAGGGTAAAATCTGTTCGGTGTATTTGAGGAGAAAAAGAGCTGCTAAGTATTGCTCTGTTGAACCTTGTTCAAAAACTGCATTGCACTGCCTGTGCCACTTGCTGCGAGTTAACTCTGGGGTTGCTTCAGCCCTGAGCTGATGAACAAGCAGGCCGGGAGTGTTCCACAATAACAAAGAGGCTCAAGAGCCCTGATGCATTTTGAGTTTCTTTTTCAGCCCTTATCAGCTTGGAGCAGCTTTTGTTTTACTGTGTTCCTTGGAGGTCCCAGTTAAATCACATCCGTGGTGTGCTGGCTGTCAGCTGTCCTTGTAAATCCCTGCTCAGGGTCCCACGGAGCTGCTGAGGTGACAGTGAGCCTTTAGCTAAAGTTCAGATACACTAGAGAGCTCTGCACGTTCAATTTAACCTGGGGTATGAAGGTTACATCCCCTCTTCACTCACCAACACCAGTGGTCGGTTTTGCCAAACATGTGATATCAATGTCTAATGCTTTTCCTGCAAAAGAATCAATTTCCTTGTAATAGAATAAATATTTCAGATTTCAGCCTGAGTTATTCTCCTAATGCTCTGGGTTATGAATGAGACCCAAAGGTGCATAAACCGAACAACAATTTATTTTCTGAATGTTCCCATTCCTTTCCTCCCACAGGCTGGTTCCTATCCAAGCACAGAAGGAAAAATAATATGAAAAAAGAAAGAAATAGTTTCTCCTGTTGGCAACTCAGTGCCTCCTCTATGGTCTGAACCCCACATGTAGGCTGTGGCTGAACTGGTCTGTTTGCCATTGCAAATATGGGGTTTGTAGTAAAAAAAAAATCCCATCCACTTTGAGGTTCCTTGCCTTCTTGAGCTATTTGTGTGAAAGGAAGAATTCCCAGAGAAAAGAAAAGAGGAGGAAATCTTTTGTTTGGGTGTTTTTGCTGTAGGTGCGAAGAAATTACTTTATCCACAAATAAACAGGCTGCTTTACCTTTTCTAGCACCATGGAATCCCAGAATGGCTTGGGTTGGAAGGGACCTCAAAGCTCATCTCGTTCCAGCCCCTGCCACGGGCAGGGACACCTTCCACTAGCCCAGGTTGCTCCAAGCCCTGTCCAGTCTGGCCTTGGACACTTGCAGGGATGGGGCAGCCACAGCTGCTCCGGGAAATTGAAATCACTGATTCCTTCTCAGAGGAGCTGTTTTTATCAGCGTCTCCCTTTGCCCCCAGCTCTTTGGACACCGGCGTTTGTGTCCCTGGGTGAGAGGGCTGCTGCTGGGAGAGCTGTCCTGCCGGGATGCTGCCGGGAGAGCTGTCCTGCCGGGATGCTGCCGGGATGCTGCTGGATGTGCAGGGAGCCGGCTCCCACTAGAGCGCGCTAGGACAGTTAAAATGGGGCTGGTTTTCTGCTGGCACCGGGGTGGAGCCATCAAAGACGCCTATGTAAGGAATGGCACTTTGGTTTTCCAGCAGGGATTCTGGCTGGGTTCCCCATCTTTTGGGTACGCTTTCCCTGGGTGGGCGTGCTGCAAAGCCAGCTGTAGCTGCCTGAGAGCACTGAGGTTTGGGCTGAGTTGGTTCCAACAAAAAACCTGTTGGAAGACCCGGCCTGGACAGAGGGCAGGGAGGAGCTTTGTCCTCAAGCCCTCTCATCTCCCAGTCCCTTTGTTTGCTGCTCTGTAAGGCAGAGGAAGTGGGAATCTGTGCAGTACTTGGACATGGACAGGAGTCCACCTCAAAGTCCCATTGTTGGTCTGCTGTTGTCATTTGTGCATTTTGAAACTACCCCTAACAAATTTGCCCATCTTCACAGGAGAATTTCCTGCCTCAGCCCAGGCTCTTAGCCTCGTCTGCTACCCTCGTTTGCTTCATGTTTACTTAATTAGCCAGCTGGAGCGTAATTCCTTTCATGATCTACGGTCTAATACATAAAGATGACAGTGACATGAATCTTGGCTTAGGTTTCAATTTGCATGTTAATTGATTGTGGTTCCCCTGACAGCTGGAATTTGCTCCAACAGGATCTGGAAGATGATGAAATGGGCGGGGTATTCTCCTGTGTCCCAGCGAGAGCCAGGAGCGATAGGTGACATAGTTTTACTGTCCACCAGGCATCATCTCTTGTAGATCTACAGCAAAAAGCAAAGCAAAGGTGAAAAGCAAAGCAAAAATCCTAAATGAGGCGTTTTACTCAGTACAAAATGCAAATAAGAGCCATGGCTCTGGTAGTTGAGAAGCATCTGGAAATCAGTGAAGCCTGGTGAGACAGTCTACAACAGATTAAGAAGGAAGACAGCGATTTTACACAGCAATCCAGCCCCAGTCATCTCTGGTTCACAAAGCCCTTGACACACTTATCCAGAGAAGAGAGACTCTCCAGGCAGGGAGGAAACAGTGATTTCCCTGAGTGGAAGACAAGCCCGTGTTGGCTATGAAGGGTTTAGGCACAAACCCCATCACTCCATGGGACTCATCCATCTGTCTGACATCCCGGAGCTGGCTTATGCGGAAGGAAGAGCTGCGAGCCTGTGTTCAGTTCCAGCGCTCGGGGGGACGCTGGGAACACTGTCAGGCTCACAGGAGACTGCCAGCAAATGCAGGCAGAGCTGCCATTTGCCAGCATGCCTGAGAAAACAGCGGCTTGCCAGAGGTGGCACGAGGAGGCTCTCCTGGAAAGACAGCCATAGGTGGTTATTTATCTGTTACATTAGAGCTAACTGAGATCCAGACTCCGGAGAGCCGGGATACAGGATAAAAACAGGGCTTGCCGCAAGACCCTGTGAGCTGAATAGAAATCGTGGCTAAATAGGAGGATGGGAAAAGAGACAGAGTTGTGTGAAGAGGCATGGCCAGCATCACACAGCAGGCAGTGCCACAGCCAGCGCGGCTTGGAGCAGTCTCTAGTTGGCAGATGGGTTTAGTTGCAGCAAATCATCCATTTTCAGATTTTGCTGATTTTACACAGTCTAATTTTAATAACAGAAAAGAGTGAGACTTTTTTTTCATAAAACACTTATTCCTTTCCTTTTCTTTCTTCCCAAGTAACTGTACTAGGTCACTGTATTTTGGCCTTAGAAACATGGATAACATTTTAATGAAGTATTGTGGAGGCAAGAAATTGAAAATAAATGTTGTCTCTTTTCTGTGTTCAAAACCCAGTGGATTTGGATTCTCCAGGAGTTTCTTGTGCTTTCTGAAAATGCTGTTATCTTGTATGCCCTGCATTCATAATCAATTGTGGTTCCTTCTTTCTGTTCTGACCTTCCTTGCTCAGAGTCTCGAGTCACAACAGGACAAATTCTGGCTTTTCAGAATTATCTTCCTGATACTTTATGGCTAGAAAAAGAAGGGTTTGTCTTTTGGGTTTTTGTTGGTTTTTGGTTTTTTTTTTCTTTTGTTTGTTTTTTTTGGGGGGGGGGGGAGGTTCCCAGAACACATTATTAAATCAAGCCTTTTCATTTTTCACTTCAATCAAAGCCAAGTTTTTCAGCTTTTCATTAACAACCAAGTATCTGAAATTGTTCAGGAGGCCTTAAAATGAACATTTCCAGGTTCTAGAATAAACACTGTCATTTTCCAGATACTACTTTTCAGGAAAGTAGGATTTTATAATGTAGTTTCTATTCCATTAACCTGGGTCCCCAGGTAAATATTTTGAGCTAGCTTAGTACAGCTCTGGATTTGGGAAAGGCAAGGTTATGATAAACCCGTGCAAATTCAGTGAGGGGTGTTGGTGTTTCCCTGCATGAAACAGGGGGAAAAAGCCTGTTCACAGTTGAAATCTCTTGGTGAAAAGCCTGGGCAGGACTGAGTTCCATCGATCCTGGGCACAGAGTTGCTGCGTTCATTTGGCAAATCCACCTGGAAGTGGCAGGGAGCCTTCAGGATGGGGACAACAAACACCACCCCTCATTAGGCAGAGCTGAGGCAGGTACTAATTAACCTGGAGGTGCAGTGGTGCTGCTCGTGGCTTATGTCCTGATAATTCCTGACCCTTCTGGGGCAAGGGCAGGATCAGCATTGGCTCTGCTTGGTGCACCTTTCCTTCACCTTTTCCTCCACCTGCCTCCATGCATTTCAGGCATGGAAACTGTGTCCCTGTGCCCATCTGTGCTCACTGGCTCTGGAGCCACTGGAGCTTTAATTGTGTGGAGCTGTTTTCCTGGGCTAAATTAGCAGACGCATGGGGGTGACAATTTCGGCCCCATATGAGTTTGGTGGTAAAAACTGAGCCTGGGACTCGGGCCAAGGCAGCAGGGCCAGAGGGAATTTAATGGGACTTCCTGCAAAATATAGCTACAGACGTTCAATGGACTTTCTTCAATTTGTCTAACTAATGCCTCCTCCAGCCCTGCTTTTTAACTCATGATAATATCATCAATGACATAATTATGACCTCATCTCATTCTCTGTTAAGACTTGGGTGACAAATAAGGACAGGGTCACACTTCAGTTTGTGTTGCTGTGTTTTACTGACTAGATGAAAAGAAGCAAACATGCTGGTTTTCCAAAACATAAAATTCTGCTGACAATATGCAACATTTAGCTGTTTCTGGAGAGCTGGAAAGTAGGACTTGTTGGTTGGTTGGTTTTATTTACGCTGTTTTTCACATAAATACACACCTTGTCAGACCTGGGAACAGACTCCTTTTAACTCATCTCACAAGCACCCATCAGCATCATAACAAACACATGGGGAGAAGAATGATTTCTCCAGGCAAGAGGCAGCTTAATCCAGTGGGTCAGATAAAAATCCTTCAAATAGAACATGGGAACTTCTCCTTTTATAGATTAACTGTGGTTAATCTATAAAATTATAAATCAGCAAGGGACTGAAATCCCAGTGTTAGGCAGCATCAAATGCCACTGATGCCATAAGCCATGGTGAGGAGCACACTGAGAGTAGGAATTAAAAACATGATTGAATCATGTGAAAGGGTTTTTATTCCTGAATTAGTGTTAATAGACTTGGGCCTAATGTTATAGTTTGGGGAAAGAGTGGTTAATTCTTCACATCCTGTATTTTTGTTCAGGTTTGACATTTCCCTGCCAAAACCCCACTTTGCTGACCCACTGTTCATAATTTTACTGGGTTATCAACGTCATCCCATCTGGAAAGAGGGTGGCTCTTTTCTTGACAGACATTTTAGGCTAAAGAGATCCTCTTCTAAGCATCTTGGGAAGACCCTGAATGCTGAATTTCATGAGGTTCCTTGTATTCCCAAGAAGGGATAAATGCCAAGGCTGTGGGAAGTCCAGGATTTGAGGTCTGATCTCTGGCTCTGTTGCAGACCTTCAGTGTGACACTTGGAGCAGACTCTACCCTTGCAAAACAGAAACAAACCATGAAGGTTGAAAACTAGAAGAGAAACATTTAGAATGTATGGAGTGTTTTTATAAACCCATCAATTTTCAAGCCACTTTCACAGTTTCCTGAGCCTAACTTGAAAGTTATGAGTGTTTGGGGTAGGCAATACCACACAAACAATATCCACTTCCAACACGTGTATATTCACAAGCCTCACACTGTTGGTACTAGGAAAGCATTGATGTTTCTCCTACAAGTAATACCATGTGACACTATTCATACTGATTTGATGCCCCAGTTTGAGCTGTGTCATGCCGTGCACCAGTTTTGCTACTCATTTCTTGTATTCACACTTGGTAGCTGAAATACTGCAGCCCTCTGAACTTGCTTTCCCGTTTCCCCCTGATTTTCACTCATGCTCAGATTAGCACTTAGTCATCTTTACAATCCTTGCCTTTCCCTGTGCTCTGTTCTCTACAGCATGACCAAAATTTGTTTGCAGAGGACTTTTATGAGCTTCTGCCCTCACTAAAAAAGGGTCAACTTGTCTTGGGAAGTTTTCCCCATCAGTTTTGACATCTCCTGCAGCCTGCCATTCCTTAGCATTAATTTCTATCACTTCCCCCGATTTCCCTGGAAGAAATTCTGATTAGGCAATAAGTGCTGGGCCATCCATCATTTCATGCCAGTCACAAGGCACACGGTGGTTCTCAGCCTGGAAGGCACAGATCGTTCTTAATCAACCCAAGTGTGCCACGGGTAGCAGAGCTAAAGACCTGATTTCCGTGGCCGTCCCCTTGGGACCCTGTCTAAGCATTGGAAGTAAGGCAGAGCCATTGTGAGTGCTGTGTAACGGTGCAGCACAGCTGATTAAACCCCTGCAAAACTCAGAGGGCTTCACAAAAGTCCTGTCAGTCAGCTCACATTTGATTTCAGGTCTGATTTTCATTTTACAGTATCGCCCATTATGTGTAGAGTGTTTGCTAAACACTGAAGAATAATGGTCCTGTCCCACGTAGCTGACAGCAGAAGGGCTGACAAAGGGAAGGAAAGCAGTAAAAGGGGTAATTTATGAATGAGTTATGCTTCCCAGCCAGCTGTGCCCATAAAAAATGGCCACTTTTATGGGAAGGCTGGAAAAGAACAACAAAATTACCTTTCTGGAAAAAAAAACCCAAACAAACCAAACAAAGTATTTGGACCAGCAGTTTGATTAAAGGTGACTTAACTGCCAACAGCACAGGGAAGGGAGTCCTGAGGAGGCATTGGGTTTATCAGATGCAGGGAAAGGTGTTTCTGGCACAGACACCTGCACCTAAGACAGTACGGAGACAGCAGCAGGAGGTCCTGCCTATGGCACAGAAAAACCTGCTAAGGAAGCAGGAAGACAGAAGATATGAAGTGTGAGAGATGAGAACTGATAAGCAGGGGTGGAGTTATGAGCTGGGAGCCGTTGGTGAGGCAGGGGAGGAAGGCACATCTTAGGCAAATTGCTGAGCAGTCCCATATCCACCTGATGCACAGAACTCTACAGGAAGATTTATGTTGTCATCCAGCCACGTGACTTGGAGCCTGACTTTGCTCCTCTTAGAGGCAATGACAGACTCCTATTGATTCATGGGAACCATAGAGATCAAAGAAAACTTGCTGTGGCAACTGGCTAATTCAATAAAAGCATTGATTTTTCCAGCTGGACAATTAGAGAGCATGAATGCCGTGTAGCTGATTTCTGTCTCTGAATTAATGTAACAAATGATCGTTGATTCAAGTGAGAGGAAATTGTACCCCAAAGGAAAGGACCTGCCATAGTAAAAATCCCCCAGCCCATGTGGGCTGGTCTTTAGTGTGCCACAGATGGAGCTGGTTATGATTTTGTGTCTCTGCTGGTTAGCACACTTAGGAGTTAGTTGACTGTCACCTCACAGAGCAGCCAAGGTAAAGGCAGACACACAGGGCCAGGGAGAACCCTGGAAAGGTTCTTATTAGATTATTAGATTAATTTTGTCTATTTGGGGTTGCCGTGAACAGCCCATTAGTGTAAAACTCCAGGAGACCGTGGAGTTCTAAACAGGTAGTGGGAGCACCTCATAGCATCACTTCAGATGAACGGCTCTAGTTTTGTCCTGGGTTTGACATGGAATCATAGAATGGGTTGAGTTGGGAGGGACCTTAAGGCTCATCCAGTTCCACCCGCTGCCATGGGCAGGGACACTTTCCACTACCCCAGGTTGCTCCAAGCCCCTTCCAACCTGGCCTGGAACACTTCCAGGGATGGGGCAGCTGCAGCTTCTCTGGGCAACCTGTGCCAGGGCCTCAGCACCCTCACAGGAAGCATTTCTTGCTAACATCTGATCTAAACCTAGTCTCTGTCAGTTTGAAGCCATTCCCTCTTGTCCTGTTACTCCAGGCCCTTGTAAATAGTCGCTCTGCATTTTTGTTGTCAGCTCCTTCAGGCACTGGAAGGCCACAATTAGGTCACCCCAAAGCCTTCTCTTCTCCAGGCTGAGCAACCCCAGTTCTCCCAGCCTTTCCCCACGGAGGTGCTCTATCCTTCTGATCATCTTGGTGCTTCTCCTGGACTGGCTCCAACAGCTCCGCGTCCTTCCTGTGCTGGGCCCCCAGGGCTGGAGGCAGCTCTGCAGGTGGGGTCTCACCAGATTGGAGCATACAACTCTCTCTTCCGGCACAGTGAGGAAGGTACTTTGAGCCCCTCCTCAAAGCCTTAAAAGAGGAACTTCTTAAACAATGTACAGTAGCTGTGAACAGGCCCCAAGATTTTCAGGGCTGCTGGGTATTTGCAAACTTAGGTTATGGCTTCACGCTTTGCTGCCCTGGCTCAGGAGTCAGTGTTCCAGGCAGTGTGATGATTTCCTTCATAGGAAACTGGCGTGCCACTTGTCCGTTTGCAAACCCCTTTTGCTGTTGAGATGAGTTTTAATGGTGTTGAAGCATCTTGAACTCACTGCACTGTGGAATCCCCCCAGATTGGACTGAGGAATCCCAGCTGCTGAAAAAGCATCCACCAAGAGTGACTCTCCTTGCAGCAGGGAACACATCTTGGTGTTCCCAGCTCCTGATTTCAGGCTGGCTGCTGTGTGTGTGGCGGGTGCCACGGGTGTGCTGCAGTGCTGGCACAGAGGCCGCTGCTGTCCCTGCTGAGTGCCACCTGGGCTGCAGGGGCAGGACGGGCAGTGACATTTTAGCAGCTGCGGTTGTTTGCGTCAGTACGTGTGAGTCAGGGCCCTGACCTGGGGGATGTTTCACGTTGATCCCTGGGCCTTGACGTGGATAGGCCATCCCAACACCCCCGCCCTGCCAAATACCACCTCCTCTCATCACCCCGCCGCTCCTGTGCTTGGTGCTTTTTTGTTCCATTTCTAATAGCCTGTACCTGCAATAGAGATGTTCTGAGAGGGCCCAGAGGACACAGTGCACCTCCTGCCCTTCATCACAGGAACAGGAGTGAGGAGGTGTGATAAGAGTTGTGGAGCATTAATGGAGCGGGATGCTCAGCGCTGGAGGGGAGGAGGGATATTTCGATCAGGCACTGGGATAAAAGCTAAGCTGCTTTACAGCACAGCCTGCTAGAAAGTGGTGGTTAGAAAAACGTGTCTATTAAAAGTGAGGTGTGGTATTAAAAGGTCAGGTGTGGTCCTGAGTTCTGGGCTGACACTTGCACAAGCTGGTAAATGATACATAATGAACACCTTATTAGATTAATTTTGTCTATTTGGGGTTGCCGTGAACAGCCCATTAGAAAATAGTAATTTTCTCTGAGGCTGCCAAATGCTGGTTGTTATTATTTCTGCAGATAATACTGAATCTGTAACTTGTTTGAGAGCAGCTTATGCAATATTTGGTGATCAAATCTGGAGCATTAACTGGATAGCTTAACTACTTCGTGTGCTTCTCTTCACTGACTATGGGAGCATAACTCTTAGAATCACATTTCTCATGTGCAACAGTCAGAGGGACAACCACAATTAAAGTTTCACTACCCCAAACCACTCAAAAATTATGGTGGCCTTTCTGATGTCCGTATTTTTTTAGAGTCTGGGGGGTTTTTTACAGCTTTTCTTTTCAGTTATGAGAGCTGAAAATTAATCTTTTGCTCCAAGTAAAGAAGAACTCTCATTTATATCCCAGATCCCAGCACCAGAAGCATCAGGGAGAAAAATTAAACACCTACGAGCAGAAAACTGCAAATGTACTTTCAGAATACAGTGCAGGATTTGCTCCCAGGAAACTGTCTGAGCTCCTGCTGGAAGTGGAGAGTGCTTGCTGAAAAGCAACGTGAAAGGTGCCAGACTTGTTGAAAAATTCACAGTTTACATACTTAGAAATTTTCTCCCAGTATAGTGAGAGAGCTCCACTCCTGTAACTGCTCGTAGTGGTCATGGAAGCTTTTTGTTTCCTAGCAAAAGCTACACAGGCAACAGTGGCACATGCAAGAGAGCTTTGATGCAGAATGTTCAAAAGCCTGATTTCTATTTCCTCTCTGAAGCCCGGCCCCCCAGAAACCTTCCCTCACCTCTTCCAGATATGAAATAGTCCAGGATGGGCTTTGGTGCTCTTTTTCATAAAATTCTTCCATGTCCTCCCCACAAGCATCTTGCCAACCGGCCAAGGAAAGCGTTACCAGCACTGCTTTCTTCTGTGGATGGATTTTGATTATTAATAAAATGGTGGGGATGAATGGAACTATTTCACATCTTGTCAAAGCAGCACAAGCAGGATGCTGCTTTTGTGAGACTTGCCACTGCCCCTTCCTCCTCTAGATCATCCCTTTCATGTGCCTGAGCAGCACTGAGGTGACAGCCTGCTTCATTAAGAGCTGCTGCAGCTCAGGAAGCAGCTCAGGAAGTGGTTTACAAACAGCAAAGAGAAAAGTCAGAGACAGAATGAAAAAAGAGGAGAAGAAAGAGCTGATTGCAGTTTTAAGTTGAATTTCCACGACCTTCCAAGCAGGAATTCCAGTATGAGTACATTAAATTCACGTATTTCTCAACAGCAAGGGCTGTTTAGCAATAAAGACCTTTGGCACTGAAAGAGGCTCAAAACAAATCATTGCAGCCAGCAATAAAACACAAGGAGTGTCATGCTGAACATCACTGGGTCGCGCAGCTTGTTAAGGCAAGAGGCTGGAGGCTTATTTGTGCAATCCCTGCAAGAAGTGTTGTCCTGTGAGACACTCACTGTCAGAGATAACTGCCTTGGAGATTAAAAAAGGAAAAACTAAATGTAGTCCTGCAAATGCAGTGCTGTAGTCACAGTAAATGGTGCACGTCCACAGACACACAGCACATGAGAACTTCTTGAAACTTGAACCAAGCTGCATTTGGAATTGGGTTTAGAGCTGTTGATTGGTGCCTGTGGAAAAAAATAACTGCAAGAGATGCTTGTTGTGCATCCTCTAAGCAGCCTGGTCTAGGGGAAGTGGTGCCTGCCCTTGGCAGGAGCTTAGAATGAGATGATCTTTAAAATCCCTTCCACCCCAGGCCATTCTATGATTCTGTGGTTCTAGAAATTGAGGGGGGAAAAGGCTCAAAGCCAGTGCGTAATACAAGCTCTTGTCTGGAAGTTCCCAGCATCCAGTCCAGGAAAAAGGCAGTGTGGGCTTTTCACATTTTCTCCTGTAAAAAAGGAGAAGTTTGACTCCCTAGCTTTCCTGAGATCTGAATAATGGAACAGTCCTAACCAATGTTTCTGTTAAGGTTTGACTTTGGTGGTGCTTTGCATTGCACCCGCAGCATGCCAAGAGCCTTTCTGCCATCCAGGAGAGGCCTCTGGCTCCCACAGGCTGGTGTCCCAGTCCTGCAGGGATTTTTTTCCCACAGGCTTTTTTTCCTGTTTGTGGGGAGCTGTTCCACTTTTCAGTTGTCTCTGGAGTTAAGCACGCGTATAAATGATTGTAGAAGTGGGTTATTTAAACTTTGGCTTATGTAAGGGCTATAAATTTTAAGATGGTTTCTTCCAGGGATTTTGCAGGCAGATTTGAGTTTGCCCTGCTCCAAGGAAAACCAGAAATGTGGAAGTGTGTCCATGGTTAGCTGACACACCATTCCAGCTCAGCTCATAGTGCACTCCAAGCGTCGCAGCATCCCAGTCACAGCTCTGTATGCCTTTAAAAATCAGAGTAAATGTAGGCACTCTTCAAGACTCAAGGCAAGGTAATGCTGAATGGTGATCCCTGTGCTCTCACACCACAGTGTGTAGCTATGTGTGTGTATATGAGTTATTCCACCTTCTTCCATGCATGAAAGTTTTTTTCCCAAACCCACTGTTTAACCAATGCTTGATAAAGATATTTTAAATTATGTTTTTTGTCAACTTTCCCATGGAATTTAAGATAACTTCACTGTCACAAAATACCAATTGCATCCAAATGGCATTAACATGTGGGACTGGGGGAGACTCCATAAATACCAGTGGCGTAGGAACGCAGTGTTTTACATTAATGGGGCCCCGAGGCTCCTGCCTGCCTCCAAGTGATGAGCTCCTGGGCACCCTTTGTGCCCCAAGCAGTCTGAAAATAGTCCTGCAGCACAGAATTGCTTGCAGTATTTTGTCCCATTGCTAGCCCACCCTTTTTCCCAGTTAATCTGTGCCTAATTGGCTTCATGTAAATGCAGGAGATAAAATGTTGATTCTACAATAGCTGTATTAGTCAAATGAGGACCATGTCTAGGTATCATGGATTCCCCAATTTGCTGTTCTTGGGCTGAGGGGGAAAATGTTCCCAATAGGAGACAATTATCTGTAGTTTGCTGATTTCTGCTATTACATGTTATGTTATTTGTGCACTTCAGGTCCCTTCATACAAGTCAAACAGCCTGCACTGGTGAGAAGGTTCATGCCTTGCTGTGTCATCTGGCTGATGCTGGATATTACCTCCACATTTATCCTCTGGTTTAACTTCCAGGAAGAAGTTATAGCCCGGATAAATACACAATCCCATTTGCCCTCAGTAGTCCTTAATGTTGTCTTTCAGTTGTCAGGATGGCACAGACTGAGCCTTGTTCACCCATTTCCAGTGAGACACAGGTGTATATCTATCACCGTCTGTCTTGGAATTAGTTTTGGAAAGCCAGGCATCAGTTAGCTCCTTCCCAGGGGTTATGTGGATTAGTGTCTACAGAGGGCACCCTTTTCCATGGCATTTTTACCTCAAGCAGCCATTTGATGTTACTTCTGTTTTCTTGGAGGCAGTGAATGTTGCTTCCAGTGCCTCATCAAATGTCTCATTATTAAATAATTAGAAAAGGTTTTTTAATACGCATTTTGACTGTAAAGAGGCACAATTACTATTGTTACTACTACCTTCTGGCAGAGTAGTGCAGAGGAAGACAGTGGTGAATCTTCCTTTGATCTTTGGTGAAACAAGCTGGAGAAAATGGGCAGAGGTTTGGACTCTAAATAATGATACTACCCATAATTAATAAATCTCTGCAGGGCCCTTTGTAGACAGACTGTAACTTCCTGCCCAAAGGTGTAAATCTTCACACACAGCACAGTGTCTGTCCTGTGCTCCTCTCTTATCACTGGTCCTGCTGCTTACATTCCTGATTGTGTTAGTTGTAATGGCATCCAAAAGGACACTCATCCTTTGGGATGGGTTTGGGGTGTATTTTGTAATGGGTTTTTATAATGTAAAAGTTTTTCCAGACAGAAATTTTTGGGGGGCAAGGAAAAGAAACCTAGAAGTAACAAACAAGGTCACTTGGGGGGGATTTTCAGACATCCACATTGGCAGTGAGGGGAATTCTGACCAGAAGCTGCAAAACCCAGCAAGATATTTGGGATGTCTTGGACTTCAGACCAAGGAGTCCGGAATACAGTGACCAAACAACCTTGCTGATAGTCAGAGGGGTCTGCCAGGCCTGCCAGACATCCAGAGGTCCTGGAGCTGTGGCTGTAGACAACTTGCCTTTCAGCGTTACAGTGCACACGTGGTGGAACCAGCACAAACACGACCTGTCTGACCTGCTGAGAAGGTCCTGCATGGTGCATCACTCTCTGCCCACCAAGCAAGGCTTGGTTTGGGTGTGATTGACCATCTGTGGCTATCCAGAAGCTGCTGGACTTGCTGTGCAAATCCATCCAGCAATACTGGAGTTTAATTTCTTCTCTTTCACTGTTCCATGCCCAAGATAACTTCCATGTGATGGCAAAGTCCCAATATCAACTCAGGATTTCATCCTGCTGTCATTACTGTTTGAAAAATGAAACTGCAGCATAAGGCAGCTCTCTTGAGGTGTAAGTCTAGAGTGGGGTCTGTCTGTTTGGACATCCAGGGATGTGCATCTCACAGGACACCTCCCAAGGTAAGGATACATCATGGAAGCACCAGGGAGGGATGCAGGTGGTAGGGAGAGGGGAACTGCAAACTCAGGGTGTGCAGGTGAGGCCGAGGTGGGTGGCAGCACATCTTCCAGCACATCCTACAGCACCTCCCAAGGAGCTGCCTCTCCCAGCACGTGTCCCACACTTGCTCCCCAGCTCCCCAAGGATCAGCCTGTGTGCCTTGTGCTCAGGCACACGCAGGTTATGAAATGCAGGCCTTAAACTCAGGGCATGCCTTATAATGAGCCCTTCTCCTGTGCACTGCACTTCCTGAAGGACCAGGCTGATTCCTCCCAGGAAAGGGACCTGGTGCTGCAGTCATTAGGGAAAGGAGGGCAGAGCACTCTCTCCCAGGCTGATTGCAGAACCACCCTCCCTTGCTCATTCAGTGAAGATTGCCCATCTCCACTGTGAGTCAGAGAATCAAACCGTCTTTTGGGACAGCTGCCTTTTATCAATGGCCTGAAGAGGGAAAAGAGATCTTTAACCTTTCCTTTGCTAGGAATGAAGGAGCTCTCAGAAATATTCTGTAGGTAAGCAAACCCTTCTGTGCTCCTGTTGGTGCTCCTCCATCACTGTGGTGCTTGTGAGGGATTATTACAACACATATTTTTCTCTACAGCAAGCAAGTTCCCAGCTCCAGGAGGCTGACAGGCCTTGTGTAACTTGTCATTACTCACCAGCACTCCCTATGCTCGTTTGGATCTCGGGGTGTGGTTTTAATTAGCTGATTTTGTAACAACACCCAGGTGACTTGGTGATGGATAGTCACCCTAGAAACCTATTAAGCAGGAGCGTAGTGGCTCCATGTCCTTAGACTACACTCTCAGATTGCTGTTTGCTTCTAGAAATTGAGCTTGTGCGGTTGATTGTCTGCCCTTCCCCAGAGCTTCCAAGCCTATTGATGGATAAATCCCACAGAAATGATCAGCCCTGTAGATACTTCATTGAAATGTGCAACCAGGTAGAAGAGAAAGAATATGAGAAGTGCCTGGACTGGGAGTCCTGTGCTTGTTGTAGAAAGTCCACGAGGAAAGGAACGTGTGTGAATGTACCTCAGCTATGGGGGGAACAAACATTGCTCACAACTCAGTTACTAAAACTGAGCAAACTTCTAAGTAGGTGTTTTATTATCCCATAATAGAGTAAAAAGTTATGGGTTTTCTTGTTTTTTGCAAGAAAAAGAGTTTTCTTGTTTTTTGCATGTTTTTTGACATGTATTGGGTCAACCACTGCATTATGGAACGTAGGAAAAAACCTCTACTAAATCCATATGACTGAGGATTTAACTTCCTTTGATGTGCAAACATAGTTAATTTTTAATTTGATACAAGTTTAATCTTTCAGGAAATATGTTTCCATTGCATACACCCACCCGTGATACAGCTGTTGTCCCAAGTACATCCTGCCTCTGCTGTTTCCTTATCCTTACAGTCTGTTCTTAGGCCTCTTAACTTGGAAGCTGTTTTGTTGGAGTTTTTTTGGGCAGCTTTGCTGACACTTTGGTTTGGAATGCACAAATTGTGCCCAGCCTTGGAAATACCAATTGTTCTTTGCAAAGTCAAACCTATTTTTCACAGTGACCTTGCTTTGACCTTGTTATCAGTCTTGCCATGAATAGTGTGATCCCTAATTAGTCCATCTGTCAGCTGTCCAGGCTCACGTGATGGGACAGGAGCATTGCTGGCAGATTGGAAACCAGCTGAAAGCACAAGGAATGATAAATGAGAAAGTCAGGATTTGGATGCTGGTAGCCATCTCTGGTTGGCATCAGATCTGGGTTTAACAATGTTCATGATCTGAAGGAAGGGTTAAAGGACATCCTAAAGAAATTCCCATATCACCCAGCCTTGCTCCAGCCTTGGGATTCAGTGGGTTCTTGTAGACTGGGAGTTGGGCCCTGGCCCCAAGAGTAAGGTTTTTGAGAAAGGGTTTTAATTAAGCAGGCACCACCCATAACTGTGTGAGCACAACAGACCCCAAGAGAGTGGCTTCAGTGCAGCCTCTGAAGAACTGTACATTGCTGGGCTTATTTGATGAGCAGGAAGGTGGAATAGAGTGGGAGGTGGCTCTACTGGTGACCTTCTGCCGTACCAGGGAGAGACTAAACTGGGGTTATTGGTGTCTGCCAGGACCTAGCAGCAGCACCTGCCTTTCACGGCTCATTTTGTGCCCACAAGTCTTCTCTGACTAGCTTTTAACCCTGATGCAGTGTTGCGTGTCGATGGGACCAGAGCAGTGTGTAACCACTGGAAAGGGGGGAGTGCGAAGCCTGCAAGCAACCCTGTGGCAAGGTAGGTGTGCGTGTGGGAGCCTCACAAATCCAGCCCTCGGTGCTGGGCGTGGTGGGAAATGATTCATGCACCTGTAGGTTTGCTAGGACCAGATGTGGCTGAAGGTGACCTTGGGAGCAAAGGAGTAGGGTGAAAGACTGGCTGGGAGCAGGGCACTGCTGAACAGAGGCACCATGGCTTTAAAACCAAAAGCTGCATTTCCCTGCCCTTTCCGAAATCTGCTGCAGCAGAGCATTGTTGACATAAGAGGAAAAACCCCAGTGATGAGCTCTTCTGCAAATCCTGTCCCAGATGTTTCAGCTTGTCATGCCTCTAATTTATTTGCAGGAAGCTTGGACTAAAATAAAATTGATTTCTGTGCTTAACTGCTCTGATATCAGAGTATCCCAAAACTCTACTTGGTCTGGGGGCTTGTTCCTGGAAACAGCCTCCAGGCTGTTTTGCAGGAATAAGGAGGTAATATCCAAGAACTTTGAGCCAAAAATCAGCTGCACAGTTCTGCCTGAACTCCTTGGAGCAGGCCCTGTGTCATGTAATCCTTGTACTAATGACAGTGACAGACCACTTGAGGGAAAACTGCTTCCAGGAGGGGCTGCTTTGCAAATGCATTTTAATAGGGGGAAAAATCACCAATGAGTAGTGGAAATGTGTTTGGCGGCAGGATGGTGCCGTATCACCTGCAGTTTCATAGTGACTAAAAACAGTGCTGCCCATTTCAGTTTTTCAGAGTGCTCTGAATTTAAAAAAAAATGCTGAGTGAGCATCTCTCTCAAAACTGTGTCTTGTTCAGGTGCCTGAAATTAGGCACCCAGGAAATGTGTAGGAATTTGCATTTCCAGGCTCCCAATGGCCATGCCATTGGAAGGAATTAGGAGCAATTCCCAGGGAGTTTATGCAGCCTCTCCTGGGGAATGCTGTAGGCTGCTCAACAAAAGCCTTTTTTTACCATTTCTCAAGTGGTGTTTCAGTTTGTCTGACACCATTGCAGCATCATCCAGGGCTGTGCACTGTGTTGCCTAATGCTGCCAAGTCCTCAGGCAGCTGCTGCTGTACCTGTGAGGGAGGCCAGCCTTTAAGTTGGCTGCAGACACTTAAGTTTTACCTTCCTTGGTGCTGCAAGGATTCATGTTAGAGTCATGGAATTGGTGAGGTTGGAAAAGACCTCAAAGTGCAAATATCTATGCAGCACCCCCATGTTCACCTCAGAACCACGTCCCCAAATGCCACATCCACACGTTTTTTGAACACTTCCAGGGATGGTGACTGGCACTGACATCAAGGGGGTAAGTACTCTGCCCTGTCAGGCTTGCTCCAACTCCCCTTGTATTTCCCAGGCAAGCCAGGAGTGTCCATGAGCAGTCAGCTGCATTTTATGGTGCTGCTGTGTGGACCTGCCGTTTTGGCCAAGAAACCAGTGAAACATGAATGATAAGTGTGGCCATTTCTTCTCATCCCCCCGCTGTATTAGGGCTGGAGAGAGCCCCTGGCTCCCTGGCTGACCCTGTGCAGCAGCTCCTCCACAGCAGTTCTCTCCATTCATGGATCCCTCCCTTGCTGCTGCCTGTGGCACTCACAGCTCCAGCCCTGACACGTCAGGACCCGTAAGGACATGTCCTCCTGCAAGAATGTTTCCAGCATTCTTGCAGATCATTCACTCAGGGATTTATTCTGTCTTGTATCACTTGCCTCAGTTTTCATTTCTCATAGAGGTAACTGGGCACGCTTGGGAAGCACAAGTGCATTCATTGCTACTGGAATAAAAACTCCTCTACTTGAAAGAGCATCCCAAGGAAGGGTCTGTTTGTGAGTTCTGGCTGTGTGGAGAGAGTCTTCCTGCTCTGGAAGCTGCAGCCCCCGCAGGGTGATGTGAGGCGCAGCCACTGCTGCAGTACAGGGCTCTAATCATGGCTCTAATCATTTGCATTGGATAAAATCACAGTTCAGAGCTCCCCTGAGAGCTTCCTCAGCTCCACGAGCACAGAAACAGATGCTGCTTTTCTTCTCAGTGATCTGAACCACCCCTCAGTGGGTTTGCCCTTCAGCCCAGAAGAGCCCTAGTTGTTCAACCAGAGGAATAAACCAACTGAGGATGTATTAGGAGAGGGAAGAATTTGGTCTTTCCCTCCTTTCCCCCTCCAGCTATTTGCACATTGGCACACTGGGACGTGTTCCTGCTCTGGTCACTTTGTCCACAGCCTCCTGTGCCATCTGCAGGAATTACTAAGTAAAGGAATTAAAAAGCAGAAGAGTATAATGGTTTAATAAAGTCTTCATCTTGTCTTCTGCAATGGGAATGCTGTGGTGTTTGGGGAGTTGAGTGCAGGTGCTCTGAGAGCCAACTGACATTGAGTTATTCTGATTTTACAGTGGTGATCTCGAACAAATTATCCTTTGGGTACTTCCCAAGGGGAATGTTTGTTGACTCAGTTCACAAAGGAAGTAAGGATGTGCATTTGCTTGGGAAAATTATTATCCAAATCATAGTGCTCTTTTGAAACAGTTGTTTGACTGAATACCAAAAAGAAGCAATCAGACACTTGCCTTAGAAGACCTTGGCAAGGCAGTGAATGGTGAAATTATAAATTTCTTCTCTCCTACCCCCTCGGAGCAGAATTATCTATATTTGGATTTCTTTTTTCAGCCCCAGAGAGGAAGTGAATTAAGTTTGTAAATCATATTTGGACCAAATGCAGTGAATCCAGCTGTGCCTCCTATGTGGAGCTGAACTAGAACAGTGTCCCAAGGAGCAGTGCTTGTTCTCAACTCACAGACCCACATGAGATCCCTCTCCCTCCTAAGGGTATTTAGTGGAGAAAAAAAAGGGAATGTAGAGCTGGGAGGTTAGACATTTAGGTTTCTTCCCACTGCTATCAAAACTATACCAGGGAAGTCTTTTAGGTTAATTTTAGCTCCAGCTTCACTCCCACCGTTGGAATGTCCAGTCTGTTTAGACTGAAGGTATGTGGGGCAGGGACTGCCATTCCCACCTTTGCAGTGCTTCCTCAGCAATCTAGAGAAGCTGTTTCTCTTCAGCAAGTGCCACATCTCTCTCTTCCTCTCCTCCTTTCCTCTCTGTGCTTTCAGCAACCTTTGGATCAAAACTTCTCTGCTGCCGCCTCCCCTTCTGTCCCTAGGTGGAGTTTGGCAAGGACTCCTTCAAGATGGTTTTCATTTTTGAAATGAAGTTAGTTTGTGGCTGAAAGAAATGCCATGCACAGGAATATTTTTGGATGTCTTTTGTGGAATATGCTGAGCACAGTGGAGTCTTCCATTGCTTGCCAAGTGCTTCGAGGATGATCTCGGTGTTACCAGACACCTGATGGGGACCAGAGCTCTTCTAGCTGACCAGAGCCCATCAGACAAGTCCATATTTCAGATCTGTGCTGGTCCTTTTGTGCAATGAGCAGTTCCCTCAAGCAGTGCTGTCATTGCTTCCCTCTTTACCTGCCTTTCCTCTTTCCTCTCATCTCTGGCTGTTCTTTTTAGGTACCACTAGCTTGGGAAATTCAATGATTAGTTGAATAATAAGTGTTCAAGCCACACTAGTGCTCTGAAATCTTGTGACATCTGATCCATTCCCAGGGGATTTGGTGTGTTTCATGGAAATCAGTCAGTGAGAAGCCCAGGACTGATTTCCTGGAGGGAAGGGAAGATGCAGGAAGCCAAACAGTTAGATCAGTCCCCGAGATTTTGACTTATATATATACTTTTCACCTCTTTCATTTAATTTACTTGGATGGGTAGGTTTAATTGAGACATTCAGAAGTATCAAAACCCCCGTAATTCCAAATCAGCAATGGCAGGAGGATGCATGCTATGGCTGTGGATGCTTTCTTCCCAGCCATTCCCTGTGAACTCAGGGAAGTCAGACTGGCCTGGCAAGTGGCCTAACTCTGCTGCTGCTGACACCTCTCCAGCAGAAGCGGTGTGTGGGCAGACATGGAGTTTCATCATGGGGAGGAGGAGGCATGCATCACCTTTTGTTTAAGCAGAAGCATCTTTTTGGAATGCTATCCATTTTATCGGTTAGGGCTTGGACAGGGAGCATCCAGGAGAGGCTGGATATTGTAATTAACACAAGTGGAGCCAGGCTGCTGCATCTGCCCGCCCACCCAGAGAGGAAGAACCTGTTGAATTTGCTAGGAGCTATTGCTGTGAGGACAAGAGCCACAGTTCCTGGGAGTACAGCAGCCACAAGTGGATGGAGTAGCTGCTTCAGAGCTATGCTGTGGGGAAGAGGCAGAGGCCTGGATTTTGGACACTGGATGCCCTTTTGGGTTAGAGCATCCCCTTTTGCCTCCTAAGCGTGGGGAGGAGGAACACGCAGCCCCCTCACTTTCGGTCGGGTGAGACGAGGATGGCTGCGCTCTCTCAGCACCTCAGGATCCTGCTCTGGAAGAACTGGCTGAGTGTCAAGAGGCAGCCGGTGAGTGTGGGAACAGAGGAGTGCAGGAGGGGGAACCTGGAAACACCGGGAGCTGAGGAGTGAGGGGGGCACTGCAGGGAGGGAGGTCGTGCTGTTGGAATGGGAGAGTGGTGGTAGAGGCAGAAGGAAGGAAGGGAATGGCATGGAAGTGAAGGTGGGTCTTGTGTTGGAGCTCATGCATGAGGGCTCAGGAGTCCAGATTGAGTACCATGGATGCCTCTCTTGTTCCCTCGGGACAATGTGTGTGCAAAAAACCCCACGCACAGACTCGTGGGCAGACCTGAGTTGAGGCTGCAGTTCTGTTCCTGCCCCTGTGTGAGCAGACCCTGCGGTTGGCGTACAGCCTCTGAGGAGCCCCTGGGATTTGAGGGTGATGGGGGCTGCCCTTACACAGAGCCATTTGTAAAGGATGGATAAATAAAAAAGTAGCTCTGAGAGATGCAGGTAGGACAGATTTCCAGTGCACTCCAGTGCAGTGTGCTGTAAATCAAACACCCCAATGGTCTTTCTGTACCAAAAGATAAACCATTGCCAGCAATGTCCAGAGAGTGATCTGAGCTGCAGCGGCATCAGGGAGGCAGATGTTCCTTTGGGAGGCATTGCAGGGCCAGGCAGAGTAGTTTTGTCCCAGGCCAGTTTTGGTACAGCTGCGTGTGTATTCTCAGCAGAAGCCTGGGCAGTTCAGGGAGCTGTACCATCACCTGTGCTCTGGTAACCCAAACATGGTGGGGTTTAAACTTGCTTTGGTGGAATGGAAGCCTTGGCAGGCACAGGAAATGCTGACCAAAGAGAAATGTCCATGGAGGGCATGATGTGAGGGTGAAGTGAAAGGCCTTGTATGACTGTGTGCTTCTGCAAGCTCTGTTCCAGCTCACCCTGCCCTATCTCTATGTTTGGGGCCTGATTCAGAGAGGTGCTGAGTGCCTCTGACTCCTCCTAGTGCTCCATGGGAGCTGTGGATATGCTGTGCACCTTAGAGTGTTCTTCACTGCTGCAAAATACACTTTTCCTGACATGCAGAAGAATCCCAATAAATTACCTTTAATTTCTCAAGGGAAATTGTAACAGCCTCATTAAAAGCAGAAGGCTTGGGTCCCTCTTAGCTCTTGTGTACCCAGAGTAAATGCCAGCTAAGCTCTACGTGTGCTTCGGACCACAGTCTGACTTGCTGTAATTCTGGTTTCCTGTGGAGTTGAAATTTCAACTCTGTAGAACTGAAATGTCAATTAAAATAAAAATCTGGCCACTGCTGACTATTTTATGGCAGGCATGCCTTGCAACCCTCTTTAATTTCCTTCTCTTGCTCCAAATTAGGGAGCTGCTCAGGCTGGAGAGGGTGTGAGGAGGTAAACTCAGATGTTTTTGGGAGCAAAGTTGGGCCTGAGTGCCAAAGAGAACTGGAGATATTGGTGCCTCTTGCCTGTTGCACTTCATCATTTAAACAGAGGCCAGGAGAGGGAGAGAAAATCTGCACTCACCCAGAGCTCCTAAGGAAGCTCTGAGAGATTAAATCAACTCTTAGCAGTGAAATAATCCAGCAGCTAAGGGATTATGCAACCTACATCACAGTTCTTAATGTGCCAAGAGCCAGATAGAGGCTGGTTGTGGTTCCATTCGAGTCAACATGTTCCACCTGCAAGCAGTTTGGCCAGGGTGGTTGTCTTGTTTTTGTTCACTAGAAATGCCTGGGACAGTGGGAATGCTGTGATGTTGCAACTGATGTGCCCAGCTACTATTAAATCGAATTAAGTCAAAGGACAGAGATCCCGAGGGAAGAGATGTCTGAAAAGTGGGGAGTATAAGCACCATTGTAGCTCAAAATGGGGAGGGACAACAATTTTCCTGAGTAGGAGCAATCAGTATTCATTTATTGTCCCAGGAATATGACAGATGTCTGGCCCTTCCTTTAGGCAGCTTCTGACTAATATCAGTTTCTGTGCTGTTACCCCATAATTTTACTTTAGCCTGTGTGGTGCTAAACAAGGAGGACACATTAATAATACCATCTGCATGCGAATTAATCACAGTTAAACTGTGTGTTTGGGGACTGATTACAGGGAAAGCATCTGATATAAAAAATTACTAAAATATGTCAGTGTCAGTGATGGATCTTGTTACAAGTTGGCAGTGTATACATAAAAAGCAGCAAGGGTACTGTCTGTCAAAGCTAAAATATTGTGGAATGCAGAAATTATAGGAGCACCCTGTGAAGGGGTGTGTGGGGAGGTGCCTTGTGGTTTGATGTCTGTCACTTGCCTATTTTGGGGCACGAATTTGCTCCTACTTTCAAGCCTGTGTCAGCTCATGAGGGATGATAGGGACGGAGCTGCTGGAGAACAGCACCACCTTTAAGATGAATTGCTCTCCAGGATTTGTTTGTCTGTCTGTTTGGCTTTATGTTCCAGTGAGTGTAACAGGAAATGAGAACACGGTTATAGGCTTGGAATTACTTTGGAAAAACAGTTTGGGGTAATATTTGCTGATCTGGAAAAACCAGCAACACGATGATGAAAAACAGGATTATTTTGAAGAAAGACATCTTTGCAGCTACAAAAATTGGCATAAAGATAGAACACCAATTTTGTAGCACAGAGTAGTTTGAGTTTAACTACTGATGGATGGAAAACTTTTACTCGAGTAGCCATGGCAGCAAGCTAGCCAGCTAGTGCAAAAGTAGGGGATTATTTGAATAATTGCAATTTCCTAGCTCACAAAACTCCAAGCTTTGTATTTTAAGACTTTGGGCCTCCTCCCTAGATTGGTTTACCATACTAGATGATCATCAGACTGTGTTTTCTTAATTCTTGCCCATTGAAAGGGGCAACCCTCATGTCAGAGAAGAGTTCTATAAATGTTCATGTGTTTTTCAACACATTAGGGCAATATTACATGTTCTCCACCTTAAGTTAGATATATGGAGGAAATTCTCCCCTGTGAGGGTGGGGAGGCCCTGGCACAGGATGCCCAGAGAAGCTGTGGCTGCCCCATCCCTGGAAGTGTTCCAGGCCAGGTTGGATGGGTTCTGGAGCACCCTGGGGTAGTGGAAGGTGTCCCTGCCCATGGCAGGGGGTGGAACTGGATCAGCTTTAAGGTCCCTTTAACCAAAACCATTCTGGGATTCATCTCAGCCGATCTATATGGACTGCTACAGTCTGGAGATGGAAAGGTGCCAGAGATTTGGGCTGCTGGGGTCAGAAGTTCTTACAAGGGATCTTATCTTGATGATGGGTGTTCAGATGGGCCTTCTGTTGGTTGCACAACTCCATAAACCCGTTTCTTCACCATGCTTGAGCTCCACATCTTGTAAATGACCACTGGGAAAATCCTTCCTTCCAGCTCTACCATGAGGCCCAACTGTTGGTGAAGAACAATGAAATTTGTGGGGAACAAATGCTGTAGGCTTGTCAAACACTTTAATTTTGGGGTATAATTCAATCAAAGTCCTATTTACCCATAATTTCACTGAAAGTGAAACCAACCTTTCACACTGCAGCTGCTTTATCTTTCGGTTGGTGCTTCTCAGCATGCCTTTACTGTGACATAGCAGTGTCTCAAAGCTGGGTAAACAATGTCCCCCGTAATTATCAGCCAAACTGAAACCTTGTGCTGCTTTCAGCCTTGTTATTTGCACTTAAAATCTCTGGTAGTTTTTCTTCCTGAATAGATAATGCTTGGATTTTAATTGTATGCATACCAAGACAGGTGTGATTTACAATGCACCTTGTAACTCATTTAGGGCACCACTTGTACATTCCAGACAGGCTCTGGGACACGTCAGTGCGACAAACATAACCGATATATTTTCATTGCTGTTTTATAGGTATGGTCGTTTGTTTTAATTTCCTGGCCTGTGGTTGTTTTCATAATCTTGGCCATTATCCGTCTCAAATTCCCTCCAGAACCCCAGCAAAACTGTAAGTAACTGGTTTGTTTTTATGTCTGTTGGGTTTAGTTCTCATTTCAGTGGCTGATGTGTTCATTTGATGTGTTTTGTTACTTTTACAAATTTGGCTCTGTGTAGTTTCCAGTGGAGGTTTCTCGGGATGCATCATGCTGTAAATAAAATGTGTGTGTTCCTCTGAGGTTGTTTTTGCTCATGGTTTGTTTTTTTTTTTCAAATTAGCTTTATAATTAGAAAACAACTTTAAAGAACTGTCTCACTGAGATTTATTTGGATTTATTTGTGTAGACAGCAATATAAATTTCCAGGATAAACTGAGGGAGAAGAGGGCAGCTGGGGGAGAGCTTACTCACTAAAATGAGTGAGGGCAGAGGCTGCAAGTGTAATTATGGAGGTGAGGTGGCAAACATGAGACTGGTCAACGTGAGAGGTTTTATCTTGTGCATGCCACAGGCAAAATGTGCACATGAAAGGATCTTGCTGCTAAGGCTCGGTTGAAGAGTGGTAACTTGCTTGGCTTCTGGGACCTGGTGGTGCATGTGAGCCCTTGTAATAAAAACAGCAGCTCTTTGGGTGGGTCAGTAGCTGTTGGGGGTCAAATGGGTGAAGAGTTTGCACAATCTGGTTCTCGCTTGCAAGCCTTGCTCCTTGGGTCAGGAAGTGTCCATCTCAGAGCAGGGATGCACTTGGATGTGCTCGAAAGCACTTGTGCTGATTAATGAGTCCTTGCCACCATCAGAAGCATGTCCCAGCTCTGCGCACATTTGTTCATGAAGTTACAGAGTAAAGCAGAGCAAGGAATTTATCCACGTGGGAGCTTTTTTACCTTTCACAGTGTTAGTTTTGAGTTGAATCAAATCAGAGAGCTGTAGAATGGTTTGGCTTGGAAGGGACCTTGAAGATTTTCAACACCTGGTTTATAGCAGAGATACCACCATGGATGACCCACATCGCGCTGTCCCGGACCTGGCAGGAGCAAAGCCCTGGCATGGGCAGTGTTGGGGTTTTGTGTTTGGGGCAGGGAGACTGAGGCAGGAGGAGAGGAGACAGTGTCTGGCAGCAGAGGACACAAGCAGCTGGCTCCCAGTGTTGTATCCCACGTGTGAGATGTGCTCGGGAGGGATCTGCCTCCGAACACCGGGAATGTTCACCCTGCTGAGTGACACGTGTGATTCTGTGATTAGAAACTCTTCGTTCCCCTGTGAGGTGTGAGAAAGGACCACACTGTGGCAAATACCAGACATGCAATCAGCATAGCCTGTGTTGCAGAGAGCTTACAGCCTAATCCCAGTGAAGCTTTGTGTACTTCCTTCTGTAGGCAGGGATGGAGAGCCAGAACAAGTACTTCCTGAAAGTATCACAGGAATTCTTTAATGGAAAAGGACACTCTTGATGTGTTGGGATCATTTTTTAACCCCAAGCCCATCTGCTGTCAGCAAAAGGCCTCTTTAGGCATGTTATATATTCCAAGTTCTCCCAAATTCCCTTGAACCAGTTGGAGCAGGCAAGACAGGACACGTTTCACGTTTGTGAAAACCCCAGATTTTGCCAAGTGTGGAAATGGCAAACCTCCCACGCTGCCCCAGCCGTCGTATTTCCTGTCCCCAATAAATCAGATAAGTTGGATGTCAGGAGAGCCATCTGGATGCGGAAATATTTATTCTTTTTTTTGACACAGTTATTAATTTGAATCTATATTTATTTGGAGCGTTCTTGCTCTGGATGATCACATCTCTGCCTTAATGAATTAACAGAAATAATCTTAGGAACTGCAAGCAGCTCCATTAGTTGTGCTTTGCAGAAAAGGGGAAGACTGGGCAGTATCTTTGGATGAGTTCCCTTTCCCTCTGCAGATTAATTTTATTTTAGTACAAGTCTCAGTAAGTATGTGAGTAGGTGTCCGTCTCTCTTAGAAGTGGATGATAGGAACTCTCTATTGCAAGAGAGGATTTTTGCTGGAAAATAATGATTTTGGTGTATTCTTGTGATCCAGATGTTCAGAGACTATCTAAGAATCCCGAGGGGATAGAGAAGGCTGTTAACCAGAACATCAAACAGCCAGTTTCTGCTGCTGTTCTAGTTAAATAAGAACAGTTGCTTGACAATTACTCTTTTTTTCTTTCTTATTTTTTTTTTTTTGACAACTGGAAAAAATGTATCAAACTTTTTGCTTGACAAGCAAACGATAAATCACTTGGGAGCTTTCTTTTTTGATAGAAAAGCAGGCGGGGGTGGACACATCTAGGAAAACTATTACAGGAGGGGATTTTATTAATTTTATTCATAAAATTCACCTTATGCAGAGTTCCAGTGCCTGCCTTAAGACAGAATTGTTAAGTAGTGACAAGAAGCTGTTTCCAGTTCTGCTGTCAAGAGATTATTGCAGGTAGACAAAAGTCAGGAAGCACAGAATCAATGGCACAAAGATGGAATAAGCTACTCAGATGCTGACGTTTGGAGCCTTAGCGATAACCCCACAGAAAATCCCACTCTGTAAGCTTCTCTCATGTATTCAGGGCCACAGAAATACTGTGAAATCTGTTGGGTTTTTTCCAATTAAAACAGCTCAAATTCGAGACAGTAATTTCTTCTGAAAGGCAGCTAATACACATTCAATAGATGGAGGATTATGTAAAGAAATTACCTGGCAAATATCAGTTGAGAGTGAACAAACGGCAAGGGTTTCCTGCAGGAGCAAGTTGCTTGTGCTGAATTACATTGTGTAGCACCTAATGAGAAGGGAGCTTGTGCCAGGCTGAGCTTCAGAGGGAAATGACACGCCAAATAAATGTCACCACTCAAGAGATGCTCATAGGAGAACTAAGAACTGAGGAAAACAAGGAGCTGAATCTGATAAATAATTTTCTTCACAACTAAAGCATCTTGTATCTAAGAGGTAAAAAACCCCCATATCCTTCTTTATTCAGGGATTTTGTTTGATGATGTGTTTCCAGGTCAGCAGAGATAGTTGTCAGGAGAAATGAAAAAGAGATTCCACTGCCTGCATACCCAGTTTCTGTGATGATCCCAGAGTCTTACAAAAAAAATCCCCAGCCAACTTACTATTCACATTGCTGTTGTGACTTCTGGCCTTTTTATTTCAGCCTTTGTCTTTGCAAGGAGGCATTGGGCTCCGTATGTGTGGAATAGGAAACTCGGGACTGGAAGCCTGCAGGTGAAAGCCACTGGGTTTGATGGTATCATCCAGATTTTTGTGCCTGGATCACCTTCTAGAGTAGGAACAGAAGTCCCTTTCCATCCTACAGGTTTTAGCAAGGTATGGGAATTGTGTACGAGATACAATCTGTCCCTCAGGGCTCAGCCCACTCAGTCTGCAGAGGAGCCCAATTACGCTTCTTGCTTTAACGAGCCCTGTCACGCCCTGCCACACCCTCCCCGCCCTCTTTGTCCCTTTCCTGCTGGCCTCCTTTCCCCTGCTGGCAGTCGGACCTCATCAGAATTCCCGGTAGGACCTCCCTTGGGTGTGTTCAGTCCTCCACTCGCTCAGAAACCCTGCTCAGCTGCACTGTGGGAGGATGTGGGACAAACCTCCTCCCTGTTAGACTCTGGCTCTGCCCCTGTGGCGCTCTCAGGGACAGCTGGCCTGTGCGATCCATGCCTCATTCACTGACAATTCTTCTTTATGGAAAGAAGCTGTGCCCTTGCGTCTAGTCTTAAATCCACCAAATTCTGCCAGGGAATTCGTTGCCAGAACTTTTCCCAGTGAAGAACTTTCTACCCTTCACCTCTGCCCAGAATTTCCACCCAGGTTTCCCCAGCGTTATGGAGATGTGTGCAAGGGGGCATTGCATTCACTGGGATGTTTGTCAGAGAGAGACTCGGCAGCAGAGTCCTCCACGAGGCTGCTCTTTGCAGCCAGTGTTCTGGGCGGATATCATCAGAACTGGGCAGTAGTCAGCTGGCCAGTACCAACACAGCTGTTTGGGTCTAGCTTAGAGCCAGAGCTGTGGAGCACAACACTATGTAAGAACAGGTAATCTGCTCTCATTCTTGGCTCCAGTGTGCCTGGGAGAAGGAAGGCCCAGGATAGGAGCTCTCTCTGAGCTACATCTCATTCAGTCTTACTGTGATGGGGAGCTAGGATTTGAACAGCTCCAGAACTGGCTGGAAAAATCAGTACAAGCCCCTGAGCAGAGATCTCCGATGCCTTAGAAGGTATCTCACCTGGAGGTGAGAAAACTCTGAAAATAGGCTGTACTTTACAGGAATTTGCCTCATAGTTGGAGGGACTTGTACTCATCTCTTTTCCCAGTAATGTGGAAAAATTAATAGGTTCCCATGTTAATTACAGGGAGTTGGGATGATGGTTCAGCTGCACAGGCCACTCCATTCATTTGGATAAGTCATGGGTATTTATGCAAGTCATAATCCACCCCGAGGGTTCAGCCTGTTCTGCACACAGACAAGCACACATCAGACTTCAGGCTGTCCTTCACCACTTGCCTGTGGTGGAGCAGCCCCACTGCTTGTGTTCCTTTACATTGCTTCATTTTCCTCTCCTTCTTTTCTGTCAGTTCCCCCCTGCCCCTTTCTACACAGAGATTTTTGTTTGTGTTCATCTGCATTGATGAGCAAAGTGCCTCTTCAGGTCTCTGGCTTTGGTATGACCTTTGTTTTGTTTCATTCTGTTGTGCCAGGAAGCAGACTGCCATATAACCCTCTGTTTCTTTAAAATAGAGCTGAAGGGGTATGGATTGTATAAATTAACCCTGCATTTGCTGGAACAGTCATGCACATTGATCTCCTTGCTTGTAGAAGCAGTGCCCAGCCATACAGTTCCTTGTCTTCCCCTTAGCTTGGAGACCAATTGCCTACAGAGAGCACTGGCATGTTTGTAATGCCTCCCTTGTCATAAATCTCCACACTTCCTTTTCTTTCCACAGACTCTTCCGCCTTCTGGGGTGTGACTGAAGCATGTTCAGAGTTGGAGATAGGAACTCCTGCCTTACCACTGTGTTTTTTCCTTCCCCATTCAAGCAGGGCCTTGGGGCGGTCACTTAATTCTAATTGACTTCCTGAGACATCTTAATCCAAGTGCTGGGATCTAAATAGGCAGAAGTATTTTTCCAAAGGTGCTGAGCAGTTTGGCTTAGACTGAAATGAGCAGTTGTTGATGCCTGTGTTTCTGCAAAGGAGGTCACTTTTGTTTAAAGAAGCTAAACCTGGTCTCTGGAGGCACTCAGCACTGAAAGATGTTGGTTGGGTGAACACACTTTTTGTGCAGGTGTTTTTTCAAGAGTCTAGATATAGATTTAAGCTTTTAGGTTCCAGCTTCTTGCTGGGAAGTGTCCTGACTCTCTACTTAGGTCCTGTTTGTACAGTCCCCTGCTGCTCATACAGACAAGAGCAAGCTGGCTGCGTTGCAAGACCAGGTTAGCCTTGTCTGCATTAAATATTGCTTTTAAAAAGCCCTGTAGGAAGAGGGCTTGCGTGCAGTTCCTGCTTTCTCCTGGTGTGTTTGTGCTTCAGGCAGTGGGGCATCCCTTCCTAGCACTGTCAACCTCCTCAGCTCTGCCCCGTGGTGCAGACAGCAGCTCTGTCATTTCCCCACCTTCACCCAAGTTTGCAACACCTTTTTGAATGGTTCCAGTTTCCACCTCCCCTCCTTTGTTCCTGTCTTTGGTTTGGGGATTCCTTCTCCTCCCTTTACACCTGCTGCTCTTTGGCTCCTTTGTGATTTTTATGCTCTCTTCTCTTTATGTGCTCCCTGATCAGTCTGTGAACCTGATGCAATCAGATCCAAGTGCTGATTTTTAATTTATTAAATAAGGAGGTGGAAGTGGAAGGTCTGTGGGCATGCAAAACCAGCTTGCCCAGTCTTAATAAGCGTGGAAGTAAGATGCTGTCTGCTCTGGGCTGGTCTTACTGCAGAGCCTGAAGTGCTTGGGGGAAGAATTAGGCAATGAAATGAAATGTTTCCTCCGTGGAGGCCACCGAGGGAGGGAGGAGCCTGGCTGTGAGCTGTCTGCTGCTTTGATTGCACTGTCCTAGGCAGGCAGCTGAGGACATCATGAGAAAACAAGGATCCTGTTGCTGTAAAGATAAAAAAATGCAAGGTTTTGAATCTTACCCAGCCACTCTGTGTGTCCAGGGGGGTTGAGTGGAGATATCTGGGGTCGTGCTGAGATTTCATTTCAAAAAACAGGAGATGAAAAAGGAGGCAGTAGTGAGGTGGAGATCAGTCTGTTCTGCCATGTCTCAAGTGAAAAGATGAGAGGAAATGGCCTTAAATTGTGCCAGGGGAGGGTCAGATTAGATATTAAAAAAAAACCAAATCCACTGAAATGTCACAGCATTAGAGGTGCCGTGGCAATTAATTATTCTCGTTTAATAGGTGAGGCACAAGCCAGCTGAGAGTTCACATGTAAAAAGTACTCTACTTATCCCACAGATTTGATTATTTGGTTTAGGTTTTGGAGAGAGAGTCAAAGTCCTATCATTAGCATAAAGTTTTCTACAAAAAAAAAATAGGCAGCTTAAGTTGTTACTGATAAATAGAGATGAACAAAGCTGGAAACGGGCAGTTACCTGTTGTTGAAGGGAAACAGGATCTTTGTCATGTCACGAAACAGGCACTTTTGTCTTTTTGACTGTTGAAAAAAGCAGAGGAATAAAGTTTAAAGAGATGCTGTGTGGCAGTGAGAAAGACTAGAAGGTGTGTACACAAACACAGCCAGACGTTTGGCGTAGAAAGTTGGGAGGAGGTCACCAGAGCAGGAAATATTCCCACTAGAAGTTTTTGTGACTCTTGAGATAAATATGATCACAGCTGATAAACACTTTGGGGTCTTTTGCTGCTCTGGGTTGGAACCCCACTGCTCAGGGACGACTTCAAGAGAGTGTGTAGGAACGCAGAGCACAGTGTTCCCTCCACTACAAAAGTCCTGAAAGGTTTAAGGTTTCTTCAGCCAGAAGCTGAAGGGGTTTAATCCAAGTGATCATATTTAGTAGCCGCTGACAAATCCCTTTTTGTGAATTTGTCTAATTCTTTTGAAATCAATGTCTGCTTTACCCCATGGCAGTAAGTTCCACAACATTTTGATATTTGTTACAAAAAGGTATTTTTGGTTCTGTTTGCCAGTTTCCTCCTGATCTCACTGTGTTTTGCTGTCACTGTGTTGTGATCGTTTTCTCACCCTTTTAATCACTGATTCCTGACTTTATTTATTTTTTAAAAAAATAAAAACCCCTTTTTGGCCATCTTTTCCCTAGCTGAAAAGTCCCAGTCATGATGCCCCCTCATATGATTTGGCAAAGATTGAATGCATTTTCAATTAAACACAATACTTCCTAATGAAGCCATTTGCTCATTAATGTCTCTAATTCTCCAGTGGGGGAGTTGAGATTTGTATGATTTTTTTATAAACTATGGGAGGAATTTGGAAGGACTTAGAGCATATGAAGCCTCAGAGTGTGTGAATTCTGAAGGCAAGAGAATTTTTTCATGCCCAAGGACCAGTGGTGATACAACACTAAGCTAGGGGTGGGTAGAAACCAGGAAACGTCAGCTGGGGCTGCTGTGTTCGTGGTGCTGTGCCTCTGATCTGCTGGATTCCTGGCTGGATCCGCAAATGGCTGGGCTCAGCTAAAATGCAAATGCCAGAAACCTCAGTTCAATGGAAGCAGCAAAATCAATGTGGCAACGTGAAACATGGTCCATTTAGGTTTAAACATTTGGGTCAATTTCAATTAATCTTACAGACCGGAGTGAAATAGTCATTTTCATCCCTCTTGTATGACATTTAAACAACCCTGACATTTCTCATTGTTATTATACCAAGCACCTTTACCTGAAGAAAACAAAGTGTTTTGCTCACATGGAAGGGAAGTGTGCTGGAATTTACAACATTCAGAAAAATAGGAGAAATTAATTTTCTTTGTTTCATTCTGAATGAGAGCAGATGGGGAAATGCCAGAATTTCCAGTGGGATGTGTGCATTAATTGGTATCTTATGTTTACTATTACTGCTCTGCACGCCTTGTTTCTTTCTAGCTCTTGGAGATGTGGCTGGCCTGATTAGATGCTACTGAACAGGGAGAACCAGCCCATGCAGCACTGAGCCCTTGGCCTCCTCTTCCCTTTGGGATGCCTGTCTTTCCTTTACTTTTGGAGCCCTGCTTTCAGTGGGGATAGGAAATCAAAGCTCTCTGTGAGAAGGCGCAGTAAAAGCCTCTGCGCTTGGGATTCTGCTGCTGGCAGACCCAAAGTCAGTCTTGGATTTTGGTTGCAGAGGTGTCAATTTGACCAGGAATATGAGAGGGTGACCTCTTAGCTCAGACATGTGGCAGCAGTGGGTGCAGTGATCTCTCCCCCTTGACTCACAGGCACTGTAGTGGGACCCTCCAAGGGAAATTGTAGTTGTAGCAAATGAAGAGGTTTAAAGCTAAAGGCAGTGGGGAGATTGAAAAAACATTTTCATATGTTGTGGATCTGCTCTATTGTGGGATGTGGGATCATAAAGCTGGGGCTTGGATATGGGATTGCTATAGGCTGGAGTGGGAGAAGGAGCTGCCTGTGGAAGACTAAGGGATTCCCAACAGAAAAAATACTGCAAAAGTGGGGGTGTTACGCTTCAGATTGGGAAGCTATCACCATGGAAGGACTGTCCTGTAAAATTTGCAGAGCAGGTACAACTCTCCTTCTGTCACATTTCCTAGCTGGTGCTTCCATTGTGCACTGATGTCACTGGTGTGCTGGATAAACCTCAGCCAAGGCAGGGATAGGTCATTACGGAAGTCTCCTGAAGCAGCTTCCTCCCTGGCCATCCATGCAGTGGTTCCAGGGCCAGCAGGGAGTTTGTCTGTGTGGGCAGGACAGTCCGTGTGGCTCTGTGGGGTCACGTCTCCTCACCACGAGCAAGGGGATGGGGCGAGGGAGGATGGAGCAGGGAGAGCATTAATCTCATGACTCACCTTGGCATCAGTAAATTCCTTCCTTTGCAGGATGCAGGGCTGAGAACCAGCATGGGTCTAACTTCCACCACATGGGAATCTGGCCCCGACATTTTGGATTTTTCTGTGTCATGGTCTTTCTTGAAAAACTTCCTTAATTCTCTAACTGCTGTCAGAGCCCAGGCCTCTTCCAGAAGAGTCCTCCCTGGCATTGCCACTGCTCGTGTGCCAAGAGCATCGTGGGGTAACACTGGTTCATGCCTGCAGTGACTCAGGGATGGATCAGGCCCCATGGCTGCGTCCAGCTGCCAGCAAACTGCTCAGCATCTGCTACGAGCTGGCAGAGCCTCACCAAGTGTCTCAACCTCATGGGCCAATGATGTCTTCACAGGCATTGTGCCACCACCACAAGTGGCAGCACTTCCAAACTTCAGGTCACAAATTCATAGCTCTTTATATTTGAGGCTGCTGTTTCAAAAGAAAAGAAAGAGCCGATATCCTCGCTGTGTTCTTATGCTGAACACCTTGCTTGCGATAGAGCAGCTGATTGTTTAATTGCCCACTTAGTTCAAAGTGTGCCACCTTTGAGTCCAATTCTAACATTTGTTATTGCTACTTGTACCTCAAGGAAGAGTCTTCCTCTGCTCTGGATTCATCAGGGCCTCTTGCTTAATCACCTCTGTAAACGTCTCGCATGTCTCTGGAGAAAACCAGTGCTCCCCAGACCCATCCTTGTGTTCCCCATTCAGCCTTTCCCTGAGGAGTTACACAGCTTTAGCTGCTCCTGGTCTACTAAGAGACTTGAGCTTACCTCCTGGCCCTGGTGGTTGTTGGTAGACGGGGAGGGCAGTGAAGGGTGGAGCCGTTTCCCTCCCAGCTCCTACACATCATTGTGACTATGCCCTCCATCCCAGGCCTCATGGCTTCCCATGTCTTTGAAGCTTCATTTTGGTAGGGACATGGATCCAGGAGATCTGTGGTGTGCATTTTTGGATTGGTGTGCAAGTCAGTACCCTGCATGGGAATGAGGGTGTGGGAGATCAGAAGGAAGATGCAAGGAAAATGCCTGTGTGTACAGAACGCTGTGCAGGGTTGTAATTGGTGATCCCAAAGGGCAAACACCACGGACACGGCAGGCATATTCACACAAGGATGCTTCCAGATTGAAGTGCCCTGCTCTAAAGTTTCCCTCATGGGCAGCAGATTCATTACCCTGCAACACCTTTTGAGTGATGGGTGCTTGGTCCTGTGGCCCCAGCACCAGAAGTTCTGCCTGTAGGGTAAAGAGAGCTCTTTTGCTGCCCTTGGTGCTCTGTGGTTACCAGGAGCTGGTTCAGCCAGCTGTGTAACTCCTGAGGGAGGGAGGGAGGGGTGTAACTCCTGAGGTGGCTTGAGGGATGCAAGGAGTGTTGGGGGAGCTTCCCACAGCAGGGAGTCTTCTCCTCTGGCAGCATATCCATGTCCTTTAATTTTCTAGGCCAGTTCTCTGCTGAGCTGTACAAGAGAATCACACCACCATCAAAGTGGGTGCCTGTACCTCTGCAGGTCTCAGAGGCCTCTGTGCCAGTTGCCGTCTTACTCAGAGCAGTGGGAACTCCTGTGCTAAACCATGAGCTCTTGTGTTTTGACCCAAAAATGCAGTGACCAACTGTGCTGAGGAAGGCTCAGGAAAATCCAGTCTCCGTCCAGGAGACCAACAGCCATGGACTCCACCTACCCCTGCCAAGCTCTCTGGGAGCATCTGGGGTTTGACCACTGCTGTAATGAATAAATGTTGTGTAAGTGTAGCACTGTGTCCTTGTTGGAGGGGTGAGAGATAAAGCTGTGCCTGGGTGAGAGTCACAGGTCATCTTTGAAGACTAAAGAGCAAGGTAATCAATTACCACAAGCCTGCCCGCAGGCCTTTAGCAAATCTGGCTCCTTTCCATAGCAGAAATAATAGCAATGTCCTTTGCCAGGTAATTTTCCAAATGATTATTTTAAATAATATGTTGCTGTGATCCAGCAAAAGAATTTGGAGATTTATGAGAGCGTTTGTCTCCGAGAGGAAGAGCAGCCGTGAACTCTACGGGCTGGCAGCAAGCAGGATGGGGCAAGTGGCACATAAAATACTCGAGTGTCTCATTGCTCGGGTCTGCTCTGTGTCTGGAGAAATGGGAGACAGGGACACAGAGCTCATCCCTCAGCACTGGCTGCCAGCATCCCAGGTCACCAGGCAGATGGTGCTGGAGCTGCTCTGAGCTGGGAGGATGCACGGGGGGTGGTGGTGATAGATTGCTCCTCTGCCTTCCTGGGGCAGCTCTGCACAAAAGGCAAAGGATGTTTGTTTGTCTTGGGTCCACTGCCCTTCGTGTGGTAAAAGCTGAGACAAAGCCCGATTTTAACAGCCTGGCTTGGAAATAAAGACTGTGGCGTTGCATAGAAGCCAATCCAACAAGCCTTGGAGAACATGTTCTCATGGGTGCTTCAAGTTACTCTGGCCATGTGCCTGCTTTTATTTTATCTTATTTTTGAAAGGCAGAATTAGGATATCTTAATCTAAGGGTGTTTTTGTCATTTCTTGCCTGTTCTTGGATTTTGGAGTGGAGGGGAGAAATCTGCAGTTGCTTCAGGACTGGCAGGTATCCTATGAACAAATAGCTTGGCTCTTCTTCCTATTAACTGGGACCCTGAGCAACTGGGTCTAGGGGAAGTTGTCCCTACCCATGGCAGGCACGTTGGAACTGGACAACTTTCAAGGTTTCTTCCAAGCCAAACCATTCTATGATTCTATGATTAAATAGCCTGTGATGGCTTTGTCAGTGTTGTGGAGATGCTTCTAGTGGGATTTGGCAGACAATACTGCCAGGGTGGAGTCAGTGAAAGGAGCCTCAGTGAAACTGAGAATCTGTCCTGTCATTTAGGAAGGGAAAATAGCACATCCTGACAGAAACATATGGCCAAAAAGTGCATGTCCTCATCATCATAATGGCATTTTCTCTCTCTGTCTTCCTCCAGGTTATCTTGCACCCCGAAACCTTCCCAGCGCAGGCTTCTTCCCGTTCCTGCAAACGGTGCTGTGTGATTCTGATGCCAGATGTAAGGGCACACCATACACACCGGAAGATCTGCTGCCAAGACTCAATGACATCTCATCCCTCAGACTGTAAGGGAATCCAAATATTTCCAGGTGTTAGGAACTGTAAAACAAAGCCTGTTTTGAGGGTGAGAGAGCATCCATGCATGTCTGCATGTATGTACAAGTTTGTCCATGACAGATATACCTCAGCTACCTGTTCTAAGAGATATCTGACAGTTAGAAATGAGAATATCAGCTGCAACATGGACACTTCAGAAATAATCACATTACGGACAGCTCTCAGGAATGGCTCCACTGATTCAGGCTTGAATCTTCTGCTGAAGAGAATTTTGCTCCCTGAGAAAACTCTTCAGCTCTCCCAGATCAAAGCAAAGGAATATTTTTTTTTTTGCATGACTGTGGGTCAGGTCAGTGATAAGACTTGCCCCCAGAGCAGCCCAGAATGCTGATCTGCCATTGAGAGGGATCAGTTCAGGATACTTTGGCTGGAAGTTTGGATGTTAGTTCTGGAGCAACTGCTCTTTGAGCAGGCCCTCCAGGTGCCAGCCAGAATGGGTGTCCTCTCTGGAGGCTAACAAATGTGTTGGGAAACACATGAAAATGGAGAAACAATTTTTGCCCACAAAAGCACAGAGATTTGCCGTGTGGAGCTGGCTGGGCGTGTTTTGTTGGAACGTCAGTTTGCTGAAATGGAAATGTTCAGTGGGAGCATTTCGATTTCTTGATGTTCCAGTTGAAGCCAAGTAGCATTTGCTTTAAGACATGCCAGCCACGGTGGTGTCTACATCTTGGCTGCCCAGTTCTGACACACCTCCGGGGAACATACCACGCTGAGGGCTGGCTGGTTCATGGAGAGCTGAAAATCTGGGCATCTCACAATGGCCCTTGTTGCTTGTCTTTGCTTTCAAGAAAAAGGCTGCTCCATAGTGGTTGTGTCAGAGCCTCAAAATCCCCCTTGGCCAGAGCTTGAGAGTCTGAAGAGCTAGAATGGGCCCCACCAGAGAGCACACCAGGCAGGATGGGGCATCCCGGAGTTGGTGGCTCCTTAAGGATCCTCCCTAGTGCAGAGAGAGTGTCATTTCCCAGGCCAAGTCAGTGGTCAGAATCTCTCCATGAGTGGGAAGGATAACTGAGGATGTGGGCAACTGAAGTTGCACAAGGTAAATCCTAATCAAATTCAAGGTCATGCAGCAGAAGAGAGGAGGGAAGTCAAAGCCACATGGAGACTGGATGCCTGGATTCACAGCTCCTTCCCTCAGTGTCATTGTTTTTCCCTAGGCATGTTAAACAATGGTTCATTTAGGGTATTGAAATGAAGAAATGGGAGCTTCTAGTGCCAAAGCTGGAGGTCTTCCATGGGTTTCAATAGCTACAAATCCTTCTTGCTTTCTGTTTTTGGTTTCTGAAAAGCTGTTTAGGAAATAAGTGGTTTTTCCTGCCAAATGAAAATCAAAGGATTTGGCCATATTTTAGATCAAGAACATGAGTCATTAGCAAGCATCTTGACCACCCTTGATGCTCAGAATTGTCTGTGTGAAGTATCATTATAGATATGTGGCCATACCTACCCTTGTATGGTCAGTGTCAGCCTTCATGTGTTCTACAAGGAAAAACACCTACTATTAAGTAGCCACAGCAAATCTAGCAGGAGACAGCAGAATCTAAAACCTCAGGAAAAGATTCCTTGGGCAGGGGAAGGCTCGAGATGGATAGGTGCTGCTCTGCCTCAGGAGCAGGATCTCCATGGGTGAGTTTGTCACAGGGTTTGAGCTGTGGCCCTTCACTACCTGGATATATTATTTTGTAATACTCAGCTAATCCAGGCTGTCTTTCTCCTCTCCCATTGTGCAATTCACTGAAGCTCTTGTTAAACTGTTTTATAACTTGCCCGAAAACTGTGTATAACCAGTGGTCAGCTGAGAAAATGGGTGAAGTTTTCACCTTTGATTCTGTTCCTGAGAGGCATTTACCAGGGTGTGCAAGGTATGGTTGCTTGAAATTTCCCTTAATAAAGGGAACCAAGTCCAAAAGCCAAGCTCAGCAACAACTTCTTCCGCCCTTTTCACCTGTAGTGAAATGTTTGGGAAGGATTAATAAGGTCCTGTTGTCTGGAAGGATTTCTTGGTAAAGCCACACACTTTGTAGCCATGGAGTTCAGTACTTTTGCTTCCCCAAGATACGTGCCAGGCCTCCAGAAGGAACCAGGCTTTTGCATAACCCAGATTTCAACACACCTGCCAGGAAATCCAGCCATAGACACATTCTGAGTTAAGGCAGTAAAATGTAAGCTAATTATAAGAAATTCTGGCAGTTGTTACAGGTGTCTTTTTTCTTCTTTCCCCCAGCAAGCGCAGGAGCTCATCCAGTGTAGCCAAGGACAGGCAGCCATCACCATGGAGTGCAGAGGTTCCTGAAAGCAGGAATGCTTCACTGGGTAGGTTACTTGCTGCTCTGGGAAGTTCTGCTCTTTGAAGGCTGATCTTTTGAAGCTCTCTGGACAGAGCTGCAATTCTTAGAGCACTGCTGAAATGATTTGTGTGTTTCATAGAGGCACGTGACCATGGCCACGACATTAGTGCGAATTCTTGGGAACAAGTACAAGTAACTGTCTGTAGTAAAGACTTTGGAGTTTGGCCAAGAAACCAGGATTAAATGGTTGTGCTTTGCAGAAGCAATGCAAGATCGCAGATTGATTGGACATTAATTAGAGACCTGGCTGTTTATGGAATATTACCCTTTTACTGCCCACAAATTCTCCATAAACAGTTTATGATGTTTTTTCAAATGTGTTTTTATCCATGGTTATCCAGCAAATAAGTTGTCTTCTGTACCAGAGTGGGTATTTATTGTTGGTGATGTTCTCCTCTGATCTGATTCTCTTTCCCGCAGGAACTTTCCAACTGAAAGTTTCCATGAAATCATTACAATTATTATTTATTGATGGTAATGGCTGGTACAGTCCGTAAACCATCATGATGGATAGTCCTTTCTGCAAGGAGCTCACGATGAAATGAATGATTACAGATTTGCATTTGCCTGCTCTGCTCCAGCCATTCACTGTTCCAGTTAGCATTCCTGCCAGCATCCTCCGTGGTGCACAGACAGAAAAAGGCAGAATGTGGGGGGTGGAGGGGGAAGTAAATCAATGAACAGTTATGGGAACTATTGACTCGTGTTGATGGTCAGAGAGGAACTCAGTTCTAAATTTTATTTAAGAAAAAAAAATTTAAAATGGTAGGTCGTGGCCCCATGTAACAAGTTAGTGTCATCCAGAGTTTAATTAAATCAGAAAAATCCCTAAAGTACTTACAGGATGCCATTGGCTGTACCTTTGGAAAGGGATTAATAATGATGGTGCACCCAAAGCTGTAGGTAGCTGTCCTGTGCAAGGATTTTATGTAGCAAAGAGGTTTTAAAAGACATAAGTAAAATACAGTGTTTCAAACTGTTATTGCAGTATTTGGGAATTTGGTATCTCATGGAGAGAAAACCCTTCAGAATATTTCATCACCATCCAACTTGACTTCCAGCACCCACATATTCAACAAGATCCTCAATTTTGGGAAGGTAAGTCTGTATTTGCATAATAGCTGAGTGTGAACATTTATGTATCCTCATATTTAAAGAATTAGAAGCTCCAAGTACTAACATACAGCTTTTGCTGCTTTAGGATCTCCCCTGTTATGTGAATTAGCTTTATTTTGGAAAAACAGTGATTATGGGTGGATTTTTAAGCTTTGTGGTAAGTTTTTTATCCTCTAGGCAGAAACCAGGCAAACCTTGGGACATAATACCATGAAATACAAAATATAGTCACACACAATATCCTGAGATACTTTGTTCAGAACTCGTGTGAGTTAAGGTGTTTGCAGTGTATTTTCTTTCTTATGAAATTAAAGATATGATGTCACAGGCTTTGACATTCAAGTATTTATTTGCCCATGACAATCCTGCAGTGGCATCAGAGGCACTGTGTGTTTATTATGTAGATATTGAATATTTATAGGATCAATTGCTTTGTGACCGAAATTTGGTACAGTGTAATGGACACCTTTTGTCTTTTGGTGTCAAGGTCTGCAAACACTTATGTGCACATTTCTCTGTATAATATATGAGGAGTTTGAGGGATTTTAGTGACACTGTTCAGCTGTTAAAATTCTGTTAGAATTCAGCTGTTAGAATACGTGTGAGTGCTTGTAACCACAATGCCTTTCAGCTGTCTCTGCTATCCCTTAAAAAAAGCCTCATCACTGCCTTTAAAACCATCCCAAATAGAATGTTGCTTTACAGCTGCCCTGAATGTTTTATTGTTCTTCCAGAACCAGCCCCAGCACTCCACTGCAGGGAATCTCAGGGCCCTGCTGTGCCAGGTCTTGTCGCGGTACCTGGCACATCCCGGTGCCACCGGAGGGAGCATGGCAGCCAATATCCACCACACCTTCTGCTTCACCGACTTGTCGCTTCTGGAGTCGTTTGCCCGGGAGTTCAGGAGCCAGCTCTCCCAGGTGGGTGCCTGGGACCTTCCCTGGGGACTGCAGCTGGGAGCTGTGCCAGTTCACATGTCAGGCATTGTTTGGGAGCTACCACATGGCCCCTCATGGGCAGGAGTTGCTCATCTCTGTACCCATGTGCATAGGGCACAGCGAGGCTAAGTTAATTCTTGTACGTGGTCCAAAGGCTTCCAAGCTTAGTACATAGCTCGAAAGCCAAGGATCATCCAGCCGTCAGCTAGTGGCCACTGAGGGTTCTCACCACACCTGGGCCTTACTTCTCCTCTTTCTTTGCCCTGCTGCAGTGACAGGTCAATAGAACAGCATGAGGATGTGGTGTAAATAAGAATGTTTAAACCTTGAGAGGGCAATAAATTTAATTGTGTATTACCTCAGCTGTATAACTTCATCCAGTGACTCCTGCATCTGATCCAACAATTCATGATTGAAGCAGTTACTTGTCTTTGAGAAGGCAATATAATTCAAGCAAATTAATCCTTTAAAGGTAAAGCCTTCTCTTTTTTTTTTCTTTGCCAAGGTTAGGATTGATACTAATTTTCTTGTATTCCTAGTCCTTGGACTCTTCAGGACATTGTTTTGTAGGGTTTGTCTGAACAGAGAATTTATTGTACAACCTGGGGTGTGAAAGTAAAGCACAGTCACACTCTCAGTTATTGCCTGTCCTTTGAATGTATTGTTTGCAGACTTGCATGCAAGTGCAGTGCCCGCTGAAAAACATAGAAGGACCCCCCCCCAGCAGCAAGGCTTCTGGTTCTTAAACAATTTCTTCTGGTTCTTAAATAATTTCTTACGTTTTTCTTTGTTAAGGTGCAGCACAACCCACAGTACCGGGAGACCTTTGTCAACGAAATGGTCTCGTTTCTGACGCTCATCTCCCAAGTGCAGAATGACACCTCCTTGTGGCACCTGCTTTTGCTGGCCCCAGATGTGTTTCAGGACAACATGCAACTGCGAGACATAATTGATTTCCTTCAGAATCCAATCAGGTAAAATAGAGAAGATGGCAGGAGAAGCACTGAAAGTTGGTGGGTTTGTGTATTGGCCTCTAAGGACATCACCTTTTCTCTTGTAGGAAGGGTGTTACCTTAAAAGCATGATTTGTTTGGGGAATGATGCAGCTCCACACTAATGCATCTCCAAAGGTGTCTGTGGACTGTGAGCAGTGTGTTGTTTTTCAGTGACTCTTGTATCGTTCTTTTAATGGGAACTTGATATAAACTCTTGAGTTTTCTCCCAGCCTGCTTAGAGACACTGTCATGCCCTTGTGCAGATAGAGAAGCTGGTGAGTCCCAGCCACTGCCTTTGGTGGAAGAAAAGCCCTTGTGGCTGGATAAAGAAAGCAGCCAGCTGCTTCCTTCCAGAAAAGCTCAGAGCCAAGTTCAGGTTGCTTTTGAGCACCTCAAGCACTTGTAGGGGAGCCATAATTTTGTTTTTTTAAATTGATTACCTAATCTACTGCTGGTTTAATCTTTCAAGACTGGTCCCAAGAAAGCAGAGAAGAGAGGGAGCCTGGTTTTCTACCATGTGGGCTTTAACATGTCTGACTTGAAGAAGAAAGTGCCAGTTCTGCACTTGCTCAATGGTTATATGAAAACCAGAGCTGGCTTAACTGCATTATTTAACTGTGCTGAAATACTTGATGCAATTTGCACCTAGAACAATACAAATTTCTAAAATGGGCTTAGCCTTGAAATCCCTTTCCTGGTCTGTAGTTGGGCTAAACTTTCCCTGATCTCCAGAAGACTTGAATTACTCAAAATTAAGGGACTCTGTTCCAAGTAATCTTCCGGATGTGTGACTGACCCTGCTATAAAATATTCTGGTTAGTCCAGTTGTTACAGTACATGGAGGACACCAAGTAACTGAGTGTCTTCAGACTGCTTTTTGGTTTTGTCTTGCATACACAAGCAGTTGGGTAAAGATGTCAAAAGAAGTTGTAGAAACTTTGCCACTTTGGTTGCCCCCAGGCTTAGAGGGACTCACTTTTGATCCCTGGTGTGTTGCCAAGGCACTTAAAAACCTGTACATTTAATATCAAGGTAATTTTCCATGCTGCATTGTGAGACCCATGTGTAAGTTGTAATGTGCTTATCCTTAAAGGAGTCAGTAGCCGTGTGGCAAGAATTGTAATTTTATTCAGAAGCGTTTTGGTCATGCTGCTGTTTCAGCCACAGGATTATTGCATTTGTTTGCGTTTACTGGCTCGCAGAACCCTGCCTGAGAACCAGACCTATTTGAGTGCCCAGGGAGAATTAATACTTACTGTGCTGCTCTGCTTTGCTCTACAGCTGCAGAGCTGGGCGAAGTTATCATAGGCACGACAAAGAGGCAAATAGAATTTCATCACCAGAACTGTGCAGTGCTTTTATGCCTGGCATCTGGCACTGTAAATGCATGAGTAAAGAGTTATTGCAAAGAGATTGCACAAATAGTACTTTTAATGATACTTACAAAAGCACATCTTAGCGAGCCTGGCCACGTCTCTTACTCAGGCAGGACTGAACTCCTGAAGAAGTGCTGCACAGGGAATTTTTTTTGTGGTGGAAATATGAAGGTATAGAAGAAAAGAACTTTTGCTCGTTGTCATATATGTATTAACCAAATGATAAACACCACCACTGTGGAACAGTAACTTCCAAGTCATGAATCCTATAGAAAGTTTAGTGGCAAATTTTATTAGTCACAAAAACCTGTTTTGCAGACTGATTTCACAAATGTTCCTGTTTGTTGCTGTAAGATAGTTTTTCAGCTAAGCACATAAGCTGAGCTTTTTCTCCACAGCCAAACTCTGCAGATGCCCTGCAAGATTGAAATAAAAGGGCAGCAACAACACTTGTTTCCCTATTTGCTGCCTTCTGATCTGTGTAATATGCATCCACTTTTGGCAAGCCTGTGCCTGCCTCCTCCTTGGCTCTGCCATTGCTGAGCTAAATATGTCATTTATAACTGAGTTTCTTCCCCTCTAAGACTCTTACAAGCACATCTGCAGAATGAAAATGATGAGCACCAAGCCCACGAAGCCTGTATGGAGATGTTATGTTAAATCAGGAGAGAAGAGATCCCCAGTGCTCTGTTCTCAGTACCATCCTGTTCCCACAGATCAGTCTGTATTTATTCATGCCACTAACATCAGCCCAGCCAGGTTCTTTGTGCATCACCTGCAGAACTTCAGGCAGGTGAGAGAGAGATGGTGCCTTCCAGTGACCCCAGGCCTACAGTGAAGACCTGCTCTTTATACAGGGACTAATAATCACAGTGAAGGTTTCAGTAACCTGCACACCTGAGCAGACAGTCCTTAAATGAGTTCCTCTGTGCTACAATATGCCTGATTATCAGCTTATTCCTTCCTAAGACTGAAAAACATTCCTTGCCTCCCTGTCAGCCCGGCTATTACAGCATAAAAGAGGAAAGAAAGAGAATTGGAAATGGCAACAGTTATTTGTGATTGCTTCTTCTTTCCACAGATGTTTTTCCCCTCGGGATCCCTGCTCTCCTCAGGGCCTTGTCCCCTTGCTTCTTGGGGTTTTTTAGGAGGAAATTCCGCTGCAGCAGTGAATCACATGGCTGGTGTATCACCTGGGTGTTGTCTGAGACCTGCTGGCAGGGTTTAAGTGGCCTGTAGATTGTACATAACTCTCTGAACAAGGGCACCTAGTGAGTGCCACACTTGTGTTTGTGCTAATATACCACTGTGGCTTTCTCGTCAAAGCCCCTGGTGTTTGTGTCATGTGCATGATCAAACAAATAATTAAAAATAGGGGCAATGTCTTGTCTGTCAGACATTTTAAGAATGATAGGCTGTACTCCAGCTGTTACCCATTAGAACATTTGTTCTATTTCTTCTCATAAACCTGTAACCACAATTTATTTTCCTTTTTTTTCCCCCTCCTTTAGTGTTGTGCTGGCAGCTCAGAATGTCTCTGCATCTGTTGTGAGTGATGATAGATTCAAAACTGTTCAGAATGAGGTTAGAGATTCTCCACATTCCCTGAACTGCTTGGAGCAAGGTAAGACTCCTCCACTGAGTCATATCTCTGCTGAAAACCTGTGGTGCTGAGGAGAAGCAAACTGCAGGCTACTAAGTAACCATACAGATTGCACACCGTTCAGGGCTCAGCATAATGCATTCTTCTTTCAGCTTTTTACAAATGTGAATAAAATGCCTCATTTCAAATGGAAAAGTAAAAAAGCTTGGGTTTGTCAGTAGACAATGAATTAACACGAGCTTGCAGCCTCAGTGGAAATGGGAAGCAGTAATGTTTTACCTTGATTTGCTTTTTTGGGGGGTGATGTCAAAATCTGCCTCTGGTTGTGAACTCTGTGAAACTCAGCTCAGTGTATCAAGGCAGGGGCTGGGGCTGGGGCTGGGGCTGGGCTGCTCAGTTAGCTGTTTACATCCAGATGAGCCATTCCTTTAAATCCCTGCCCCTTCCAGCAGAGACAGTCCTGGATATCCCCCTCTAACTGGGGATCTGTGAACAGGCAAGGGAGAGGAACAGCAACTAAATGCTACAAGGGACAGATGGGTAATTCTGTCCCTTCTCTACTTGTTTCATGGAGATTGTGGAACTTGAGGTGGGTAAGAAGAAAGATTAGGTGTGCAAGTAGGGAAAACATAAGAAGTGGCTGGTGAGAGGACTGGACACATGGAGATACCAAGATGAGTGTAAATGGCTGTGGGAGACATAAATGATGCTGCAGACAGAGCTTATGTGTGAACAGTAAAAAGCAACCCTAAATAAAGGGAAAGAAACCATAATAAATACTTGGCCACCTTACCCTGCATTACTGATAGCAAAGTGCTCCTAAAGCAGGAGGAGACCTCTGTTAGCACCCAGGTCAGAGGAGCATTGAATTGTTCCTGAACGATTTCAGCATGGAAAGTCATTTCTAGTTTGCCAGGCAGCATCCTCACTTCCCTCGAAAGGCCAGGAAGAGTTACACCCCAAAAAACCACTCAGATTTGTAACCAAGATATTGTGGCTTGTAGTAGGAACCTAACTTCATATGTGCATGCTGTCCTGGATAGATTTGCCATTATAGCACTTCTCAGGTTCAAAAATTACGTGATCTTTACTAATACACTCATCACATTTTTGTTGTAGATAAAGAAAGAAGTTGGCTGACCAGATCTATTTGTAATTCCTTTGTTCACTGGAAAGACAATCACACTTTAGTATCTGAATTGGAGGAAGTTCTAAGGTGAGACATTAGCTAAAGGGATATTACTAACAGTGTAATTCAAATCTATGATCTTTGCTCTAAATCACCTTACATTTCCACTTGCATTGATTTCATATTCACTAAAACACTTTTTTGTTCCCCTCCAGAAAAATAAAGTCACCAGAGATTGGTGGAAAGCACTCCAAGAGGTCCATTAATTCAGATGATTTAGAAGCCATACAAAAGCATCTACATCGTTTAAAAGGCTTTGAGGAAAAAATGAATAGAAGTGAATTAAAAAGCTTAAATCTATTCAGAAATTTGAAGAATGAAACATTACAGAAATTGTATGCATTTCTTGAACTGGGAATGAATCCACATGATTATAAATTAAAGGAACCATATAATAAGGAAATAATTGATGAAATCTATAACTTCACATCACTGCAATTACAGAGTGACTTTAATGGGACTTCCATTTTCAGTACAATGACCCAGTGGAAAGAAATTCAGAGGGCTTTAAAATTAGCTACAATGCTTTGGAATCCAGCTCTGCTAAATAATTCTAGTTTGAGTACATTGCAAACTAAGGATGCTCTCAAAATGCTGCTCTCCACAAGCATGCCGTCGCTTCTGGAAGGTCTCAGAGACCATTTGGGTGGAATGCAAGAAATCCCACCTGTGTTTTCTGATGATCTGCTTGAGCCTGAGTCCTACAGAAACTTCCCAGAGCAGCTCCTAGCTCTCCAGAAGATGATTTTTAGAATGACAGGCACAAATGTAGGTTATCAGTACCTCCTGCTACCTGTGTTTGAGCTGATGAGGGCTGTAGAGAAGTCCATGGGTGAGGCCTGGTGGGATGAGTTGAATGTCTACTGGCGCATTGGGGAGAAACTGAGATCCATGAAGTGGAATAACACAGGCATCGTCGCCTATGGGCAATTTTTGGAGGTGTTAAACAGCCATTTGCAAAAGCTGAATAACAATTCAAGTGGTGTCCTCAGTGAAGAATTGGATCAGCTGTCAGAATTTATAACAGCAGTGTTTAAAGAGTTTGGGGAAAGCTCTGGGTTAGCCAATATCTCACAAGTCGCTCAAGCCATCCAAAAGACGTTGTACATACTAAAAGACTTACAGCTGAATTATAATGTCAGTAAATTAAAATCTATAGATCTTTTCTTTAATTTTGACAACAAAACCTTCGAGAGCTTGTCTGAACTTCTGAGAACAGGGATGAAAATCCTTCATTATACAAGTGCCGGTGAAGGTTCCAGTAAAGACATAATTAACCCCATCTATAATTTCTCACATTTGCTGCTGCAGGAGTTCAGCCAGTCTCCCTCACTGCACAATACCTCACTACAGGCAAAAATTTGGGAGTTCTTGCGGTTAGCCTTGGGTCCGTTCCTTGAGAACAGCAGCAATGGCTACAGGACACTCCAGAACTGCTCCTTTGAAGATCTGCTGCAGGTGGCCCTTGAGGTGCTGTTTGAAAATGCCACTCTAAGGGAGTCCTCAGCCGGGAGCCCCTGCAAGCCCCTCTTGGATTCCTTGGGCGTGGAGGGTGGGACAGGGGGCAATGACACCTTTGCCCGGGTGTTCCAGCTGGCCATAACCAACCTGGAACTGTCCCCAGAGTTTGCTGCTGCCTACAAGAACAGCAGGGAGCGCTTTTTCAAGGAGCTGTCATGCCTCACCCAAGCTCTGCGTTTTTCTCTGAGTTTCCTCTCCAAGTTAAACCTTGTCTCCGAGCTGGGAAACTCGTGGCTCCAGGAGAAGGCGAGAGCTCTGAGTGCAGCCATGGAGGGGCTGGTGCAGGATGATGCCTCGTGCCCCGTCCCAGCCCAGGATGTGAGTGATGTGCTCCCATCCCAGCTTTTGAACGTGCTCCTCCCTGCCCTGCTGAATGAAGCAGTGCTGAGCTCCCTGAATCTCTCTGACAGCTCAGCAGACTGGGATGGGCTGCCTGTGTTTTCCCATCTGTCACCACCCGCTTCCATGAGGAACAGCAGTCTGTACGAGCTGCTGCAGGTGGGCAGAGCTGCCTCCAGCCAGCCCGAGTGGGGACACTTCTCCCGGCTGTGGCACGCCACTGGCAGCCTGCTGACCTCCAAATGGAGCCTAACAGAAGTGGGTGAATATGTGGAACTCCTGCACATTTTGAAGAAAGCTCTAATCCTTGTGGACTTTGGGGTAGCTCCTGGAAAAGCATTGGTGCATCAGATCTTTCATAATTCTACTGAAGCAATTAAATCCTCAGATCTGAATGATTTGTATAGTTCGTTAAAACTCTTTTTCAGTTCAACTTCTGCCATGGACAGCACACAGGACTTGGAAAGAATGTTTCAAGAAATACTTCCTCTGCATGAAGGAGGCGGTGAAGGATTGTTCTACTCTAATCCATACGAAAAAGAAAATCAAGATGTTCTGACTATGGCTGCAGTGATTTGGAATGAGATAGTTTTAAACAGGACTCACTTTAATACAGAGAAAGCATGGGAGGTTATCAAAATGATTGCACTCAATGCAGTCTCGCTTGAAGACATTGAAAATTATCTCAGCACAAATGAAAAAGTGTGGTCATTATTTTCTGACTTCTTGTTGACCCCTGGAACTTCTGAAAATTTTGCAGAACACCTTTCGTCCCTTGAGCACCTTCTTGGTGCTGTGGCAAAGGTGAATTCCAGTGATCATTATCTGCTGATCTCTTCTTTGTCTAAGCTAATGCAGAAACTCCAGAGTGTCCCTCCTGGAAGGCAGGAAAAGGAACTTGGTGCTCCCTGGCGTATTGCTGAAGGTCTTCAGTCCTTGAACTGGAACAGTACAGACAGTCTCACTGCCCAGTCACTTCTAGACATGCTGCAAAATCTGCCAAATACCATGGAAAATGACTCCAGTCTTCCTTTCAGTAAGGAACTGAAGAAGCTGCTAAACTTTACATCCTCCATCTTTGAGCTGTATGATGAAGACTCCAGGGGAGCTGACATCTCCACGTACTTGCAGGCCATGCAAAGGGGTATCTTAACTTTGAAAGGTTTGCAAAAAAGGTATAACATCAGTGAGCTTGAAACTATCAGCCTGTTACTTGATTCTTACAGTAACTATACCCAGAGACTGATGGAAATGTGGAGAGCAGGAATGAAAATTCTTCATGACACCAACTTAAACAAAACATTTGAGGAAAAAATGGACATTGTCTATAATTTCTCACATTTGCTGCTGCAGGAGTTCAGCCAGTCTCCCTCACTGCACAATACCTCACTACAGGCAAAAATTTGGGAGTTCTTGCGGTTAGCCTTGGGTCCGTTCCTTGAGAACAGCAGCAATGGCTACAGGACACTCCAGAACTGCTCCTTTGAAGATCTGCTGCAGGTGGCCCTTGAGGTGCTGTTTGAAAATGCCACTCTAAGGGAGTCCTCAGCCGGGAGCCCCTGCAAGCCCCTCTTGGATTCCTTGGGCGTGGAGGGTGGGACAGGGGGCAATGACACCTTTGCCCGGGTGTTCCAGCTGGCCATAACCAACCTGGAACTGTCCCCAGAGTTTGCTGCTGCCTACAAGAACAGCAGGGAGCGCTTTTTCAAGGAGCTGTCATGCCTCACCCGAGCTCTGCGTTTTTCTCTGAGTTTCCTCTCCAAGTTAAACCTTGTCTCCGAGCTGGGAAACTCGTGGCTCCAGGAGAAGGCGAGAGCTCTGAGTGCAGCCATGGAGGGGCTGGGGCAGGATGATGCCTCGTGCCCCGTCCCAGCCCAGGATGTGAGTGATGTGCTCCCATCCCAGCTTTTGAACGTGCTCCTCCCTGCCCTGCTGAATGAAGCAGTGCTGAGCTCCCTGAATTTCTCTGACAGTGCAACAGGCTGGAATAACCCATCCATGCTCTCCAGTGTGGCGCAGGATGAGCTCCACAACCTGCTGCAGGGACTCCACGGCACCTTCAACCTCACTAAAGGGAGTTATTACACAGGTGTCTGGGATGTGTTTGACAGCTTCCTCAGCACCAAAAGGAATCCAGCTGAAGGAGCTTCCCTTGCAAGGCTGTTGGAAGCAGTGGCAAGTGACTCTGCCAGCGATCTGTCAGCTCTAGAAATCACAGAAGCCACCCTCTACATTCTCAAGGGGCTGAACATCTCTGGCCTGCTAAATGAATTCAATATAAGTTCCAGCTCGGCTTTTCTCTCCAACCAAACCAGTTTTGACAGTGTGATTGATATTGTTGCTCATCACTTCATTGTCGTGGCAGAAACCCTTTACAACAAGACCCTGCCTTGGACTCAGAGTGATCACGCTCTGTCCCCAACCAGCTTGATCACACAGTGAGTTTGGGTTCTGGGTGTTGTAATTCCATGGATGGGCTGTGACCACCATTCTCATTCTGGCATTAGAAGTATTGGATTTTCTTCCATTGAAACAACCTAAGCCTGCAATCACTGTAATTTAGGACACGAGGTATAATGTGGGTTAAATTGAAGAAGAGGAAACTTCCCATTGAGCTGAACATACAGCTAGAAGTCAGACTTCAAAAAAATTTTGTGTGTTGGCACATACCAACTCACCGTAGAACAGAGTCCTGACAGAGTCTTACCACCAGTGGTAGGCTCTTTGGAAACCCTTCCTTTGTGGGATGACTCTAGTTTTTGATCCTCAGTCTCCCCTAGGTGTGCCTTTCCATCTGTATGATGCATCCATCACATAGATGTGAACCTTTCAAGTGTTTTTTTTTTTTTTATTTTGAGAGTGAATGACAGCCTTGGGAAATAACAGCAAAAAGAAGTGATGGAATAAAACTGGGAGGGTACCCACTTAGGAGAGGTGGCTTTCATCTGGAATTCTTATTTATTCTGCCAAGGAACAACATCCACAGCTGACAGGTTGCTCACTAATATGCCTTGTTTTTGAAAGAGAAGCTGATTTAAATTCCTACCTTATTTTTCAGATTTCTGTTTTTAGAATTTGAAAACACCATCTTGCAGGTGACAGCAAATAACAGCTATAACCCTTACCTGATGTGTTTAATAAATGCCACGGAAGCTGGAGACAGGGAATTGACAGGTAATCATGATTTCATTAGTGCTAAGGGGCCTCAGCTGGAATGTGTCCTGCCTGTGTTTTGTCTAATGGTGGGAAGGAGTGGTGCTACATGGTTTCATCTGCTGGCAATTAACTGGAGCTGAGAGACCTGGGGAAGCCAGACTCGAGTTTTGTTTGTGTTATGTCACATTGTGATTATAAGTTTCCATCCCAGTCTCTCCAGAAAGCACATCTCCTCTTCTCTGTGTGATGACAGGTTGCTAAAACTCAGACAAAGCAATCTTACAAATAGAAACCTCTTTCCCGTCACAGCTTTATGTAGCTGTAAGATGACAGCAGTTATTTCTGAGAGTTAACATGGTATTTCACATAGATACTCATCATTTGTGCTTATTGTAACACCTGAGAGGTTTTACCAGTGCACCTGTTACCAGGATGTTTCACTAGGAACAGAGCACCTACTTGAACTGGATCCATTATAATCCAGATTACCACCAAGGCCTTGCTCTGTGATTTCAGAGGTCCTCAGCCATGGGAGTTTGGTGGAAAGTAGCAATGCTCAGTTGGCCTCAGAATAAAAGTGCTGATATTCCCATCTGTGAAGTTTCTGGAATTTTTGTCTGGAGTAACCATTGTTTTTTTTCCCCTGCACAGAAAACATCACACTGCTTTTGAAGCAAACTCATCTTCAAAAAAATTCTTTTATGCAAAATAATACCTCTGAGAAACATTCATCCATACCAGAGCTCCTGAAGCTAAAAGTGAGTCTGCTTAAAATGCTGACTTGAAGGACATCCCGCAGTGATACATGAATGTGCAATGGTGGTTTTGAAAAACAGCATATGGAAAAAAGTTTTTGTAAAAGAACAGCTGATAAAAACTAGGACTAAAACCCTGTGTTCTGCCTGCTGCCTGCATTTGAAGGTCACCTGTAAACTGGGTTGAGGAACTTTTTCTTTTATCTGTCCCTACTGAGTGGGGACTGATTTTTCAGAGGAGGTAGAGATGTTCCTGTACTCCCGTGTGCTGGATAGGATGGCTCTGTTTTCCACCAGCCATCTCAGAAGGATGAGCACTGCAGAGATGGCCAGTGGCAGCATATTCCTCAGTGCACCAGTAGTTTTAAAGTTCAGTATGTTGAGAATTACTGAAGGACCTTGCAGGGCTGAGATCATTCTGGGATGCCTGAGCTTCAAGTTGAGGAGGAGGCAGGGAGGAGTTCTCAAAGGCACAGATAGGGATTAGATACCTCTGCCCTGCTGAAAGTCCATGGAATTGTGCATTCCTAATTGGCAGTAAGAAGCATGACTAACTGGGTTACTGCTGTGCCTAAGGAGCTGTACCAACACCAGCGTGGCTGGAGTCGAGTCCCCACATGCTCCCCTAGCCCCAGATGTCTCTCAACACCAGAGTGGCTTCTGAGATTAAGCACCAGTATTGATTCATGGAGTTCCCTCACCAGCTTTGGGTTTGGCAATGCCTCATTTTAATAAAATGCTTCTTAGCCCATGCATTCATGACTGCACTAATAGCATGCATGCACTTTAGGCTGTTGCTCCATATGAGAAACAGCATTTAAAAGTCCTTGTAGAAAAATACAGCAGTATGCAATGTTGGTGCTGTGTAATATATCTGTAACAATAATATGATGAGCCTCAGTGTGACAGGTACTTAGAGGCATAAACCTGAAAATAATTCTTCCCATAAGAGCCTGATAATGTAAATAATGATGTCAGGCAAGAGGGAAGCCCATAATAGCAAAGGACTATAATCTTGCACGGGTTGGCAGATGAGGAAGCTCTGACTTCTGGCCAAGTCTCTTTCCTGTGCTGCAGTAGATGACCAGGTGGTATCTGAAAGGCTAAACCTGTTGTGCAAGGTAGATTTATTTGGTCTCTGGGAAGATTAATTAGTAAACAGGCAAGTCCAATGGAGTATTGCTGTCTATGTGTGTTGGGCAGGGGAAATGATATGTTAAGGTTTGCAAGGTTTATTAGATCCAGCCAGGTCTCCCAAAAGGTCACATAATGATTGTTACAAGCTGTTCTTTTGGAGGCCTTTTGAATGAACTAAATATATATATATATACATTTTAAAATGTTAGTCCTAAGGAGAAGCAGAAAGGGACAGCTAGACTCTTTAAAGCTTGCCTTTTATAATTCTGCCATCTAACTGGTGTTTGTGCATTTGTCTTCCTTTTTTAAAAATGTCCTTTGAAGATCTCTCGCCTCCGGGATCTGACAGCACTTCTGTGTGACTACAAGAGCTTCAAGTCAATCCAGCACCTCTGCCACCTCCCTGAGGTTCCCTTTGGGGAGCTGTGTGAGCGAGGCCAGTCTCAGGAGCAGCTCCTCCGTGCTGCTGAGCTGAGCAGCCAACTTGTGAGCAACGTACTGAATCACAGGAGGATCTCCCAGGAGCTCCAAAATGTGCTCATTGGGGATGCCACAGACATCCAGGCACAGCTGAAGTGGTGAGGCTCTCTCTCTGAGCTAGACTGTTTCAGTATTCTGTTTATGAAAATGACTCTTGCCTTCTCTTTATATTCTCAGTTTTGTTTGTTGTTCTGTTTTTCCAATTCAGGCTTCAAGAAAATGTACCAGAAATTGCTTTCTTTCAAGAGATTCCTCAGTATATGGCTACTTTGAATTCCATGTTGAACATCACTGAGAGTTTAACAGACTCAAGCAAGCAAGGTACTCTTCTGTATTATCTTTATGATGTTGGTAAACATCACCACTGGTACCACACTTTCTGCTGGCAATCCTAAGAATTGCCTAGCTGCCAGGAAGAAGTGGTATTAACGAAATAACCATACACTGTGACCTTGGGATTCTTTATCTGGGGTACTTCTAGAGCCTGTTCAAGACCACCCTTTGTTTTCTTTACAAAGAAAGCACCAAGTCTTTCCATCTGAGCAAATTTTGCTATCCTGAGACATGGTAATTTCAGCCCACAAACCAGACTGTAAAACCTAGGAAATAATGACTGTATGTTCCAAGTTTTTGTTGGATCTTTTTCTTAGCAGCGGTGAGGTACCACACTTCCATACTTCTCAAAAAGTCTTCTCTGTGTGCTTGAGATTTGCTGTGTATTTGGAGAAAGATGTTACATCAATTGTTCTTTGACTGTTTGTTACAGAAAAGTTAAGACATGTGTTAAAAAATGTGGACCAGCTCAAAGAGGACCTCAAAACCACAATGGGAATGTCCACAGCCAGCATTGATGCTCTTCTGGAAGCATCTTTCCCAGAAAACAGCAGTCAGGTAAATTTGCTGTTATCCTGTTGGGAGATCTTGTTGCTTTCTACTGCTCAGACCATTAAAGCTGGTGTTTGTTAGTGAATGCAGCTGAGCAGATCACTGGGTGTGTGACAGCACAGCTGACCCCACAGGGATAGACAGCAGAGCATGTACTGGATTGGAATATCCACCAGGAATGCAGCGGGAGCATCACTGATGTCAGCCCAGCCACTGGAGACTGGGAGCTGTATGGTCCCTTTGGCTGCCACCTGGCTGGTTGGCAGCCAGGCCCTGCCTGGAGAGGCATCTGGAGCAGGGTATGGCTCTCTGGGACACACTAATGGGGGCTGAGCAGGGTCTTCAGTCAGGTCCTGGTCACTGAGAAGTTGTCCCAGTCCAGGTGGAAAAGTACATTTGTAACCACGACTTGTGAGAGCACTCAGGGTCCAAAAATACCCTCCCAGAATGAGAGATGAGCTTCCCTTCCTCAGCCTCCTGCTCCTGCAAGCAGAGCTCCAGATGCTTTTCCCCTTCCCAGCCATCTTGTCTGGACTGGGCCCCAAAGAGCGTGCTCTTTTTCAAACTTCACATGCATCAGTCAATGAGAAATTGAAGCCACAAAAACTTTTACTACTGTGCAAGCTGGGTAGTAAAACACAGTCCTTAGGATTTGTCCCTGGGACTGGGAATAATGAGCAGGCATTTTCTGGTTCTTGGGTGGTTGAAATATGGCACTGTGGAAAGAACAACAGCAAGGCAAGATTAATCCACGCGTGGTGGAGTGTGCAGTGCACCCCTAACAAATCCCTCTGCCCTTTGTGCACACCCAGCTCATCTCTCAGATGCTGCAGCTGGAGACCTGCAGCGCCCCTCCCGCTGACCCGCAGCTGCAAGCAGTGGCGCAGGAGTTGTGCAGCCTCCCTGTGCCAGAGAGGACTCGCAGCACCTACGTCCTTGGGGTCACCCTGTTGAGACACTTGGACATTTACAATTTCTTATACAAGGTTAGTGCTGGATTTTCAGAGTGGTTTCTACGTTCTTTCTGCACGCAGTGGCTGAAAGGTCATAAAATATCATTGCAGTGGCCAGAAGCTACACTGATTTACACAAGCCAAAGATCAGGCTTTGCTCATGCAGCAATTTTTATTGCATATCCATGCTGTGACAGTGTGGATATAAATGAGAATTCCAGCTGGTGTAAAGCAGCAAACCTCATTTAAAGGCACTGGACCTTCTCTAAATGCCTCCCTATCTGCTAGTATCCTTTATGCGCTTTCACAACCTCTTGAACACTCCCAGATGACCCAAAAATGAGGCACTGAGCTAAATTTTTTGATTCCTTGAAAAGAGGAGCCCTGGAAAAAGTCCTGTAAAATATCTTTTCCCTATCTATTTGGAACTACAAAGTTATTAAATGATTCAAATTTCTTCCCCATCTACAGAAGCAGCATCTAAGAAAACATTCACAGAGAAGTGAATACTGAGCATGTATTTAAAAATACAGAAGTGACCCTGGGCGAAAAAAGTTGTTAAATGGCAATGCCAATGAATTTGGGCTCAGGTCAAAAGTCACTCGTAGTGTTTGACATTTGTGCTCTGTGAAATGAGAGACTTGATCATATCCCAGCCAGTATCTGACACACATTTCCCAACTGTAGGTGTTTGGAAACACATTGTTAGATTACATAATGTTCAGGGAAGTGTCTTGCAAAAGTACTTGGGGATTTAAGAATATAAATCCCATTCATTTCCCATGGGACAGCCACTCTGTAAAGCCTCCTAACAGTTTGGAAAATCCCACAGTGCTCACGTTTGAGTTGACACAATATGGGTGTGTACATGCCTGTGCATGCAGATTCCTGCTCATCATAATTGATTTCCTTCCTGCCTCTTGCAGATGTTTTTCCCCAAGGAACTTCAGAAACCCATGGACAAGATGTTAGGCCTTCTGACAAAAATGAAATATTTCAGACACCAGGTTGAATCTGGCGTTGATCCATTGCTACAGGCTATTCATTCCCTGAAAAAGCTCCGGCAGTCCAGGAAAATGCCACTGACTAAGGTACGTGTTGTCTGCGTGTGCTTTTGAGGCAAAATACCACTGGAATGGTTTCCACAGTAATTTCTTACCCTAGAAGCCACAGGTGCATTAAACCATAGATTCTGTTTCAAAGCAACAGTGTTCTGAGAAGAATCTCTGTCAAACTTATCCCTGGAAATGTTCAAGGCCAGGCTGAGATGGGGCTTCTGGGAGGTGTCCCTGCCCCTGGCAGGGGGTTGGAATGAGATGAGCTTTGTGGTCTCTTCCATCGCAAACCATTCTGTGATTCTCTTTTGCCTTCCTGGGAGAGTTTTGATTTGGAGCACTGGGACCATCATGGGCTCATGGGTGGGGAACACATGCTGTGGGAGGGACACTTGGAGCAAGAATCCTCCTCTTGAAGGAGGGAGGACTTCCAGCAAAATACTGGAAGGATCGGCTGGTAAAAACAGCTGGAGAGCTGCCCACTAAAGGCAAACCCACCAAAGTCAGCAGCAAAAAATTGCTTTAGCTTTATTGTGCATTAGATCACACCCAAAGCCTCGAGAGTGCCCGAAACATTCAGTACAAACCCATTACTGCTCTGGCAGCTGCAGTAACTCCAGGGTGCACTGCCTTCATCCAGCACAGTGTCCAATCCATCTCTGATACAGTCCAGGAGAACACAGATGACAGGAATTGTTCCTGGTCATCATTCTGCATGCACATTGCAGAGCAACGTGCAGCATGGACTAGATGGGGACAGTGATGTGCACATCCATGTGACAATCTGTGTTTGACCCAGGTATATGAATGTCACCAGGCACACATTATAGGGAATTTCTCTGCACACATTGTAGGGACTTCCCACATTGGCTCTCATATCTGGAAATAAATGTGCCACCTCTGTCATAGCAGAGGTTAACAAAAAAATGCATGATTTCCATGGAAATTTTTTTATTTTTATAGAGGCTAACTTGTCATAAGGAAGCAGTATAAAAATGTCCAGTCCTTGCCTTCTCATTCTGTTATTTCTCTCCGAGTGCGGTGCTTTCAGCGTGCAGGATTTATTTGTGTTTTGTCTTTTCTGCAGGCATTGTTTAAACCAAACAACTTCAGGATAACACATGGCACATTTAAATCCATGTCAAAAGTCCTCTGCAACCAGGAGATCACACCCCTGTTTTTTGAGTCTTTGCTTCCAGACTTTGGAGACCCCATAAGCAACAGTTCTAATGCAGGGGACATCTATGTCCAAAAGCTGATGAGGAAATATGGGATTCCTCAGGATTCCAGTAAGTCTGGCTTCTCCCTAGGGCACAAACATTTCAGAGCTGAACTCTGCTATTTCAGAACAGATCTAGTGCTGAGCTATTCCCCATATGTCTCTGAGGGCTGTAAGTGCTCATTATTTATGGTAGCTGAAGATCTGCACTGCCCTAATTATTGATGGTTTATTTCCATAAATGTTCAAAGGGAAACTGCCTGTGCAGCAGAGCAGTGCTTGACACTGCACTGGCTCCCATTTGTTGATGATCTGGTCTTAGGGCTTGAGAGGTCACTGCTTTTTCTTGATGTGTCGTTTTTCTGACTGTACTGACATTATTAGCTCCTCTGAGTTCACAAAACTGCATTTAACCTTCAAGCAGATAATGTTGGCTTGAACAGCGAGCCTCTTGTTGTCTTGAGTTCAGCAACAGGAGATCTTGGGGGTGGATTGCTTTTGTCAAGATGCATTAGATCAGTCAGTGAAGAGGGCCCTGAAGTCATTCACTGGACACAGCAACAAACTGGGCAGATAGGAGAAAAAACACACTGGTAGCTTCCCTGTGTCTGGTCTGTTTGTTCTCTGTGCAATTGGTTTGCTTTTCTCCCCTTGCAGCACCGTTTTGCTTATCCTTTTACCTGGACCTGGTCAAGACCCCGACCGGAGCTTTGATTTGGTCTTTTTTAAAACCAATGGTGCTTGGGAAGATCCTTTTTACACCAGATACCCCAGAAACTCGGGCAATCATGGGAAAGGTATGGCTCTGTTCCGGGACATCAGGATATACCCACTCCAAAGGGTTGTAATTTGTCTAGCGCAGGTTTGTTTCTCCGGGAGGCAGAGGGCTGCTTTCTCACTGTTTGAAGTATTAATGAAATTATCTTTTCCTACTTGCCTTGCTGGCCATATGAGTCATCTTTTGTCTTCGATTGAATCTTCCCTCCAGAAGCTGCTGTTGGTCTAATATTTCTAGGACAATTGTTTAAGGCCTTCAGTTTATGAAGTGTCACCCCCATATTTTCAGCCAGCAGGAGAGACGTGTCTCCCAGGACAAATGCTGTAACCAGAGCTCGTTCACAAGCAAGTGGTAGAAGGAAAACTGATATTCGAGACATGCTCTAAATATAATATTTTTAAGTACTTGCATAAATTCAGTGTGTTAAGGGGCATTTTGCCAAACTGTGAGGATGCTAGGAAAAATCCTAAGGAAAACAAATTTGGTCTCAGCTGTTTTATTGATTTATTTATTGGTTAAAATCTGTAAGGTAATGAATAAATGAATCCTTATATGTTGTGGGCTTCTTTTGTAGTCGAATGCAACTCTAGAGCAGATGGCTGATTTAGCCCTGAAGTCCCAGGAGTGGCTGGACCAGTCTCCTGTCATCATGAATTCACTGACTAAGTTAAACCAGACAGTTCCAGTGATCAAGGTATGACTTTCTGCCTCCCTTCTCTCTCTTGCCAGGAGGTAACTGGGAGGATGGATTTGTTCACTGAAGTAAACTGGGATTCCAGGGACATCTTAGGTTAGCTGGGGAGACCCTTCTCAGGATGTCCTGGACTTCACCGTTTCTGTGCCTGCCTGTTCCCTTGACAGAAATGCTCCTGACTCACCTTTCCCTGCAAATTCTGTTTCTCAAATGAACTGTTTGTAATATGCTCCCTGACCCTGGCCGTGCTGGGGCCTGCTGGAGGGCTAAGATGAGCAGGGAACACTCTTCAGTTTGTAAATTAACTTTCTGCTTGATGGAGTGATCCAGTCAGCCAAGACCAGGCAAGAAATGACTTTTTCAAAAAATGAAACAGTATCTATAATAATCATGTAGTTCTGGGTACACACATAAGAGCTAGGAGATGTTTTGTACCTCAGTGAATGTAAATAAAATTTCCTTTTCCCCCTCCTAAGGAGCCCAGCCTTGCTTGGGTACAGAAAGCAGTAGGCTGTAATGTTACACACACTTGTTTCCCATTCTCTGTAGTAAAAAATTGTCTCCTTTTCTTAAAAAAATGAGATCCCTGGAACCCAAAAGCATTAGCAGTTAATTTTAGGGGCTGGAATTCATTCTAATTTCCATGGCACCAAGAGAAAATTCAGAGTAAAATATGCAGAAGTGAAAATAAATATTCTCTGCTGATTGCAGTCATTGGTGGAATAGTAAAATATTCAGCCAAACAAAAACCTGTGCTGATCTCCAAGTTAAGTTTTGGTTGCCTACCCATTGTGCACTGGCTGTGTTCACAGCACTGAAAACAGACACAAGGGAAATTTACCTCTAGAATAACTAAAACTATCTGTAATTTTTTTTGATGGGACTCTAATGCCTGGTGGAGGCTCAGGAGGCATCTTTTTGACTCAAAGAAGCACTACCTTGGCCTCATAGAGCTCTCTGTGACATTCTCATTGCTGGCATTTCCCCAAGCTGATACAGAGTGAAGGGAGTATGGAGGGAGCCTGTACAGATGCTCAGTGAAGGCAGCTGCTCTGTTGTGTTTCAGAAATAGGCAGTGAGTGAGCTCAAGGGGCTTCTGGTCAAACCCATGCTTTTTCTTTCTCTGCTTGTTGATAGAACGCCCTGCAGAATCCCTTTGTGCAGGTTTTTATCAAGCTGATGGTGGATCTGGATGCAGCTGAGCTCCTCAGTCAGATAAATGAGCTGGGTAAGTGTGTCCATATGTGCTGCCCTCTTCTTGTACTTCAGGTCTGGGAGCTGCAGAGTTGCCCAGCTGCAGCCATCCCCTAGTCCTGCTCTTCTCTGGCCCGTGTTGGAGGCTTCAGGGCAAGAGAATCCCAGCTGTGATCCAGAAGTCTTCCAGGGAAAAGACTCTTAGAGAGCAAAGGCCTGGTGTGAAGAGCCATTTCTCCTGGGTGTTGAGGGGTGGAGGGATGGGAGGCTCTGCCGCGGTGTGTGGCCACTGGAGGACACTCTTTAGCCGTAATTATGACTTCAAATGAGCTACCTGGGACTCTGCTGGGAAATGTTGTGGAGAGCTCCCTTGCATCGCAGCAAGGTTCAGATGAAACACGCTCCAAAGCAGAAAAGCCAGGGATCAGATAAAGGTACCCAGGCTGGTGGAGCCAGAGGCATCAATGCAGGAGATGCTCAGGTGCAGTTTGCTGTTCACTGGTGGGCTTGCAAGGCCCTTCAAGGTGACATTTGCTGCTGTGCACTGTGAGAATCACCAGTAACAGTGGTGGTGGGTACATCCATGTGAGTGCACAGCGTGGGGATCACAGTCCCTTCCTGCCTGGCCTAGCTGTCCCTACCTGCTTTTGCAATGAGTGGCCAGGCATGTCAACATCAATCTGGACTGTGCCAGCAAAGCCCAGCAGCAGCCAAGAGTGATTATGGTCTGTTGCAGTCATTTACATCCAGTTGGTGATGACCCCTGTGTTATTCATGAGCAACAACTCCTGCCTTAACTCCCCATGAAGCCACGGTGCCTGCAGCAGCTGTCCCGTATTAGTTACCTTGCATTATGCAGCCACCTTTGAAACCTGCCAGCAAGCAGCAGCATCTTTATTAACTGCAGTATCAGGTTCAGTCCACACATCAGCACAGCACACACAGCTCTGCCTTGATGTGCTTGGATAAAGCACGTCCTCCCCTGAGACACGGCAGCTCAAGAGGCACGTTGATTACATCCTAAACCAGAGGGTGTGGAAGGAATGGTGAGCACCGTGTGTGAGCCTAAAACCTCAGCAGGTTAGTGGGGACTTCTGATTCGGGATGGCTGTCACATCCCATTGCTGGCATCCTCCCAAAGGCAAACTCACGAGCATATTACAAATGATTTACATAAAAACTGGGTCGACAACGTGCCTTCATTGCACTGCTGAGTGCGGAAATGTATTTCACACTTCATGTTTAGTATGATGGTTTTTGGTTTGTTTGCTTTCCTCCTTTCTGGTGTCATTGTTAGTGTAAAGGAGTGGAATGATGGGGTGGATTTTTTGCCGGGTGTAGTGATGTTGGTGGGTCTGTTTGTGGGGTTTTTTCCTAGATGATATCCGGCTGGAACTGCAGAACAACGCCGATGTTGTCGATCAGCTGAACACTTTGGCCACCCTGGCTGTGAACGTGTCCTCCTGCGTCTCCTTTAACCGCATTCAGGCAGTGCAGGACTTGGATGAAATGGAAGTGGTGGCTAAGGAGCTCTTCCTGAAGAACGAGCTGTTTGCAAGTATGTGACAGTCTCAAATCCCCCTGTCAATTAAATTTAGCCTGATAGAGTATGGGAATGCAGCATAAAATATTTGGCTTTTCACTAGCAACTGATGTGGTCGCAGCTTCCGCCACACAGCAGTCGATTTGGAGCCAGTGTTTGTGCGACCTGCGCACTGAGATCTCCTTTTTATACCTCCTCTTCCCTTACACCTCCACTGTCTGTGTCAGCTGGTGATTTCTCTTGCTTAATTCTCAATTTGAACAAAATCCCACTGCCCTAAGGTGATCTTTGTGTAGCCACTTTCTTTCAGGCTTGCACGGGAAAAGGTGCTTTAATCAAGAAAGCTATCACAGAATCATTCAGGTTGGAAAAGACCTTTAAGATCCTCAAGTCCAAATACGAGACAATTCAATTTATTAGAAGGTCATAAAGCACTTGGGATATTCCAGCCAAGCTCCATAATGTTATACTGGGTCTTCTCAGTCAGAGTTTTCACATTTGTGGGATTGGACTGTGGGATCAGACTGCAGAGGGGGGTGGAGGGAGCAGGGAATAGGAGCTTACATTTGTATTCATTAATGTATCTTAATATTTAAAGAAGGACCTCAATTAGGGTTTACTCGTAAGTCCTGTGACCTGTTTGGTTTATACTTCATAATTGAAGGGTCAATAGAAACTTCTGCTTCTCTTGGAACTTTTAACCCTGGTAATATTTGTCCTTTCCCATAGAGGCAGTTTTCTTCCCTGTTTGTCCTCCATTCTAACATGTCTTCTATATATGGAACAATCAGGAAAAATGTTCTGGATGGAAAAACTTCTGTGAAGGAACCTTGTAAAAATGAGGAGTTCCTACGTATCTGTGTGTGCTGCTCCCGTGCTGTGGACTCCAAAGGAAAGCCTTTTCCCTTTCTTTTCCCAGGTATCATTTTCAAGCTGCCTTCAAGCCCTGGACACGCAGTTCCTGGGGGCCTGTCCCTCCCTCCTGTGCTCAACTACACCATCCGAATGAGCAGCAGGATAACCCAAACCACCAACAGGATCCGGGAGCGCATCTGGACCGTGGGCCCGCACAATTCCACCTCCCAGAGCCAGATCTACAGCCGGGCCTTTATTTACATCCAGGACAGCATTGAAAGGGCCATTATTGAACTGCAGACTGGCAAGAAACCAGAGGAAATAGCTGTTCAGGTCCAGGCCATGCCTTACCCCTGCTACAACAAGGATATGTAAGTTTGGTGGCTTTTGCCGTCATGCTTTTTGTCAAACTCATCTTGTCTGACTAGTGGAGTTCCCCAGCTGTGCTGGTTTCCTTAATACCATGCTCACATAGCATAAAAAGAATTTAATTCTGTTTGCTTGGGGCTTTTTCCCAAGGGGTTGAACAGAAGAGGGAATTTTTGGCTCTAAGATGGTCCGTTTAGTTTGCCTTATCTTTTGTTTTCGGTTCTCGGTTTATACCTGGATTGTGGTGGTAACTGTAGGTTTTATAGCAGGTAAAACTCCCTGTCCCTGTTTTACCACACATGGTGGAATTGAGAGTTGGCAGGACTGGGGTTAAATATGAGCCTTGGCTTGTTCTGCAGGTGTTCACTTGCAGACAATGCAGCAGAACTTAGAAAATGGATTTACTGGGAAAAAAAGGATCTGTAGGTTTATGAGCTTTATGGTGGCCAAGCTGAGTGGAGAACACACGGAGAAGGGATTTCAGTGTCCATCAGGGAGCACTGGAGGATGTTCAGCAAGAAGTATTGGTAGGTGTGAGGGTCACTGTCCCCTGACTGAGGGTCTCCCTTGGAGCGAAAGGACAGGCTGGACCTAGGAGCTTTTTCTACTCAAAAACCTCCATGCCAGCTGCATGAGCCAAAAGATTATTTGGGAGCTGTAAGATATTTAGGAGCCATAGCAGACCTGTTAATCTCCTGTGTCAGCTGTCACTTAAGAGAGCTGGAGACCTATAACCTCTCCTCGGGGCAGCAACATGTGAGGTGCCCACCAGGACACAGGCAGGAAGCATCCAAATCCAGTTCTGCAGCAAATTCCTGGGTTATTGCTGAGAGAGTTTTGTACAGTGATTAACTGGCTGCTGGAAGCACTTACTCCAGTGCTGTCTGCTCCTTTTTGTTCCTGGGCTGCTGGGAAAACCACTTGCTTTTGGGTTTCCCTCCCCACCCTGCATTCAGAGCTACACGTCTGCTCAATTATTAAAATACCTCAAGGCTTTGGATTTGTATCTAGCAGAAGTCATCACAAAATGCCTGCTTATCGATTGCTATTGCACATTTATCATCCTGTAGAGAAAAAGAGGGAATATATATATGTATATATACACCATGACACAAAAGATGAATATATGAATGATGATATGCTGAATTTTTTTCTGTGTGAAAGACCTTTTCCTGATTCTTTATAAATAAGGCTTCATTTGCATGGAAGCATTTCCAGAAGCACTGGTTTATAGGAAATTTTCAGCTTTACAGGTAAAAAAAAAATTAAAAACAAATGTAATGTTAATTTCTCACTGCTTTTGTTAAATATTCCTGCTACATTAAATATTTTCTAGGAATAACACTGATGATGGGCTTTAAGCCAGATTTAGAAATTGAGGAGGAAAGCATAAGCCCTGCAGATGCAATGAAGGGAATCTCCTGCTGTAAAAACTTGCTTTCCATGGCAAAAGGAGAAGTTTATGGTTGGCCTTTGTAATTTTTTTTTTCTTCACACATTTGGCACTGGAGGAAGGTTTTGATTAAAGTGAGGAACCAAGAAATGTGACCTGGATCTGCAGTGCCTGGCCTGTGAGCTGGTAGGACAGACAGTCTGTAGGAAAGGACCCATATCCAGACTCCAGCAGCAGGAATTATGGCCTGATAACGAAATTTGGCCATTAGATCTGTGAACAGAACTGGGAATTATGGTTGGTTGCTCTGATGTTTCCAAACGGAGCGCAGCCCATCCAAGAGCCAGGAGATGCCGCTGCCCGTGGCCCTTCCTGCTCCTGCCAGTGGTGCTGCTGAGCAAGGAAATCCCATGCAACTTAAAAAGAGAAAAGATTTTGAGCAGTCAGGCATTTGATGAAAAGAAAATCCAATGCAATGGCAAAGGAGCCTTTTTTTGTAATTATTAATTTTACTCCATATTTTGAAATATAAGCATGTCTTTTCCTGTGCCAGAGCATTGTTCTGAAAAATATATTCTTGTTTAAAGCCTTAATCCCCAGAACATTTCATATTCAGCTAAAGCCTGCTTTTGCCTTTTACAGGTTCTTAACCAGCGTGACCTACTCTCTTCCATTTGCTCTGATGGCTGCCTGGGTGCTGTTTATAGCTGATTTTGTTAAAACTCTTGTTCAGGAGAAAGATCTGAGGCTTTATGAGGTACGGGGAAACTTTCTAGGGCGTGCAGAATTATAAACAGATTTTCCTTATTAGTGGCTGGTGTGTCTGATGTTCAGTATTAAATGGAGCAAAACAAGCATTAAGGAAAATATTGCAGGTACCTATTGTTTGACCTGCAGTGTGTGAATTCTGACATTATAACCAAGCTCAAAGCCATGGAAATGCAGGGTGTTTGCCCTTCAAGTGGAGGGAATATTGCTTTGCAGTGCTGAACACAGGAAACACAGGCACCTCACAAAATTACAGGGTTTCTGAAGATTTAAAGCTCTCTAAAAATTGACTTTGAGTCATACCTACTGGGGACAAAGACATGAAAAGTGACTTATTTCTTATCCTTGAAGTTATTATACTTAATATTTCAGAAGGTGCTACATATTACATCAGCTCCTCTGAAATGAAGGTCTTCATTCAGGTTGCCTGTTGGAAAAGAAATGACATTGAGACATTGGGAATTTATTAAATTAACTCAGGTTTTCAGTGTGATCACTGTCAACAGAGATGAGCAGCGAAGAACTTTTGTCAAACTAAGCTTCAGCAAGCAACAAGAGCTTTGAGCAGATTTGTTTTTTATCTAACACCATGGAAACAAATACTGATTCACCAAAAACGTTTCCAAGAAAGGACCCTCTGACCTGTTATGAGGTGGAAAATGAGTGAACCCCAGTGAGTGCCCCCTGGCAGCCCCTTACTCTAATTTAGGCAACCATTTTCACTGTCTCCAAGGGCCAGGGCATCATTAATCTCTTTAGATGTGTAATAATCCACGGGAAGACACCAGCACCTGTAGTTTCTTCTGGATTTACCCATACAAATTTACAGGTTTTATGCATGTATGGGAAGTTAATCATTAGCTAATAAAAATTAGTATTTCTTCCTTGTAACCATGGTAATTTAGCTATTATTTGTTGTCTTGGGGTTGTGTGAGAGAGAAAGTTTCAAATGGAGAGCTTTTAAGCTTAAACCACTGGATCAATTATCATTATGTAAAGAAATAACCAAAATGCTTAGAAAACTTATGAATCTAAGGCCAGAAGCTGCTTTGGAGCTTATGGGCTGTGACACTCGATCCTTGCAGGTCCTGTCTGTGCTGTTCTTTTCCAACAGACTGCTTTGCAAACCTTGGGCATTCCTAAAGTGTGAGTGCATGGTTTGTCCCTGGATAAAACGAGCATGGTCTGGTTGCAGGCCGTGTCCAGAAGCTGGAAAAAGAAATCATTCAATATCAGCAGGAAGATCTCTTCATTTCTCTCACATGCCACTTGTGATTGTTTTTCTCACCTTCCTCTCTGCAGTACATGAAGATGATGGGTGTCAACGCCAGCAGCCATTTCATCGCCTGGTTCATCGAGTGTGCCATCTTCCTCCTGATTACTGTCACTTTCCTCATTGTTGTTCTAAAAGTGGGTGAGATCCTTCCCAAAACAGACACAGCGCTCCTGTTCCTGTACCTGATGGACTACAGCCTGTCCATCATAGCCATGAGCTACTTCATCAGCGTTTTCTTCAACAACACCAACATAGCGGCCTTGGTGGGCAGCCTCGTGTACATCCTCACCTTCTTCCCCTTCATCGTGTTGCTCGTCATCGAGAACCACTTGAGCTTCTCTGTCAAGAGCCTTCTGGTGAGTTCTGCTTCTCCATATTTCCAGGCATTGTGTGGAGGCAGGGACTGCAGTACACTCCAGCTCTTATTGTATCTGCTGTCTCAAATGTACGGGAATTTGGTGCCTTTCTGAATTCCATCGGTGAGTGTTGACAGGCATGGCAGTAGAGTTGGCCAGGGCCTGTTTGAGGGACACCTGGAATTAACTGTGTCCCATGACCGAAGGCACTACTTGTGGAATTTTAGTGAGTTCCCACCTGCCAGCTGAATCACAGTACTTTCCCCTTTGGAATTGCAAAGGAAAACGGGAAAATTCACCAACTGTGAAAAACTGTCTCACTAAGGGGTTTGGGTAGCAGGGCTGGCTCTGCTCATTGCCGCCTCAGATCATCCTTTGGCTTCCTGTGTCTCAAATTCCTACACATGGGAGTAGATGTAAAGCCTTGTTTCTTACCAAGGGGCAGAGTAGGTAGGTGTTAGCTTCCAGAAGCCAGACTCATTTTCTTTGAGTCACCAAATTCAGGAATTGACATCTATTAATGCAAGTGGTAAAAGAATTAACCACATGGCTCCATGAGGTAATTGTCAAGCACTGCTGTATTTCAAAAGCCTAAAATAAGGCCCTATATGAGAGAGGAAGATGCGTCCTGGGTGTGGAAGCAAAGAAAGTCAAGCTGTAAGGAGACATTTCAGCCTGTCACCAGGCAGCACTTCCCATCACAGACAGGTCCAGTGCTCCTTGTGACTGCTGGGAAAAACCCAAACCCAACACTTATTTTGCTGGCTATTGGAATAAGCCAGTGATTGGTTAAGTGACCTGACTTCTCTTTGAGACTAATTCATACGTTTCTTGCTTTCAATTTTGTTTATTCCCCAGAGTCTGTTGTCTCCAACTGCCTTCAGTTATGCAAGTCAGTACATTGCTCGTTACGAGGCACAGGGCATAGGTGAGTTTATTGCAGACAAAGCCAGGCTTTGAGCTCTCCTGGGGTGACATTTCACTGACTGAGATGGATTCTGATTGTATTTCTCAATTCCTTTCTGCAGGACTGCAGTGGGACAACATGTACAAGTCCCCAATGATTGGAGACAACACTTCCTTTGGCTGGATGTGCTGGCTCATTCTGATAGACTCCTTCATTTACTTCATCCTGGGGTGGTACATAAGGAATGTTTTCCCAGGTAAGGATGCAAAGCATTGAGGGTGGTGCTGTAGCATCTCTTTTGGAGAACAATGAACACACAGCTGGCTGATTCAGTGGCTCAGGCAGTGAGACAGTGCACACACTGTCCCAGACCAAAGGGAGCATGACTTTGTGGGTGTCCGAGCCTATTAATGGCACTGAGAGAGAGCAGAGCGAGGGAGAATTAGGGTTTCTCAGCGTATCACATGGGTAGGTGGATCTCCTGAAGGAGCTGAAGCCAAGGACACAGGAGGGTGTGATTGCAGTCTGGTGGGTGAGAGTGAGAGCAGAGCATGTTAGCCTGCATTTGTCAGCCGAGTGATTTCAAGCTGTGTTACTTACATCATTTGGTTTCAAAAAGTCATTCCTGCCTTGGGCAAGAGCCAGTACATTTGTCTTTTGCTTTTCTTCCCCACCTAATGAAGCAGTCCATGGGCATACTGAAATCTACCCAATGGAAAATGTAAAGTTCTCCTGCCCTCCAGCTATGGAGTTACTCAGAATAACAAATTAGTGAGTGCTTCCTATTGTGCCAATCAGAAAAGTCTCTACCAAGTCCTGGTAGTATATGAGCATATCAAGAGATCTCTGTGAAGTTAATTTTTGCTGTTTCGAGTGCACCCCAACAATGACACTTCCTGCGGAGCAGATACCTGAACGAGACTCCTGTTCCTGCAGGTAGATATGGCATGGCTGCTCCCTGGTACTTCCCGCTGCTTCCATCCTACTGGATCGAATACAACAGCTACCTGCCCTTCTGGAATGAGAAACAAAGAGGCCTGCTCTTCTCCAAGCTGATGTTAAGGAAAGAAGTCACCCTCCCCAATAAGATATGTAGGTGGATACTAGATGGGGTAGCAATAATAACTTATATTTTGGGTAAACAAAGCAAAATTTGTAAAGGGGCACCACAAGCAGAAAACACTATTGATCCTTATTTTGAAGCACAGGAAGAATTGAAAGCTAGTACTCACGTGAATGGAGATTTGGCTCTTAAATTATATTTGTTCTTCCTATTTGTTGTGGAGAGTCAGTACTGATTTTCACATGCATATTCGTGTGTGTTGTACTTGGGCAGCTGCCTTCCATGCCTGTCTCTCTGTGTAGAAATACACTTTTGTTTGGGCAAGCAAATACAGGTTTCCACTTGGCAAAGGGCACGTGTGCTTCTTTGCTTATCTCTTTAAATGTTTAGGCAGTAAAATACTGAGATCACACACAAAAGTGTGCTGGTTCCACCTAACTGAAAATAACTCAGTAGTTTTGCTGCACGTCCTCTTTTCTGTGCCTGTTTAGTACAAATAAAGTTAGGTGCTCTGAAACACCTAAATATGAGACCTTTTCAGAAGTGATTAATGCCTGTTGTCAGGTGTTATTAGAAGCTGCAGAAGTAAAAAGAAGAAATCCCAGAGAGCTCAAAATGATACAGATTTGGTGACATGTTCTCAATATTCCTGGCTGAAAGGCTCCATCTTTTCTCTACTTTGGTTTTCTCTGAGATGAGAAAAGTAGCACAACACCTGCTGCACTGCAGTAACTGTCCCTGACCCTTCCCTTTGGTGTTAAAGGTGCCCCCCACCCTCACGTGGAACCGGAGCCCACTGACCTCACCTTGGGAGTCTCCCTCCACGGCATATCAAAGGTTTATGGATCCAAAGCTGCAGTGGACAACCTCAGCCTCAACTTTTATGAAGGGAATATCACTTCCCTGCTGGGACACAATGGAGCTGGGAAAACTACAACCATGTGTGTATCCTTTAGAGCAACTCTTCCTTATCCTGTGGGGTGTGATTGGGTGGACGAGGGGGCAAGTGGGGCTGTGCAGCAGTGGGAGACTGAGGAAGGTGCTTCACTAGGCTGAATCCCTCATGCGAGTTTCATCTTGTTCATGGATGACCTTGGGAGTTCCTTCATCTGTTAGAATTCTTCAGGTTCTAAAAGGTCCTTTTCTGCTTAGGAACATGCTTTTTAATCTGGTGAGATACCTGGGATACACAGCACAGCAACTGTTCAGATGTTTTGTTCCATGGCCTGGGGTTAGGTTGTTCTGGAAGCTATGGGGAGCTCCTGCACACACCAAAGCTGAAGTGATACTAGCAAGAAAACTTAATAAAGATACACTTCAGCTGTACAGACTCATGTGTTGGCTGGACTGGAATGGCAGGGGATTAATGCATTGGCCTTTCAGCCTTGCTGTTTATAAATTATTATTTGACTTGTTAGATAACAGTGCTAACACAGACCTGTAGAACTTGATTTCTCCACTGATATATATGTGTATATCTCTGAGAGCAACATTAAGCTGATAAATAGAAGCCTCAGAAGAGCCAAAACCAGTAAGACAGATGTGTGCTTCACCTCAGCTTATTATAAATTCACCTCATATTCTGTTTGCAAAATGTAGCAGAGGTGATATGCAGAAAAGTATAAAACCTTCTTGAAACTTAGCACAGGCTTCAAATCCTGAGTAAGGTCACTGCTTTTTAATGATGGTTACAAGTCCCAGGAGAGACAAAAACTCTGCAAAGGTGAAGGGTGGTCTGAGATGCATCTTCTCCCTTTAGTCCCTGCAGGACAGCACCAAAAATGAGCTCTAATGTGTAAGTAGTTATTCTGAGCAGAGGGAGTTTGACTCAGCTCTTGCTTGGTGGGTGATTATTTCCTTGAACTAGATGAAAGTGCTGCCCACTGTCAGGTGTCTCATCCAGAAGTCCTCTCCCATTTCTCATGAGTAATGGCAGTGAAATCAAGTTTCCACGCTCTGCTGTGGTTAAGTCAGACAAAGAGGTGATATTCAGTCCCAGCTATGGTTACAGTATGACGCTGTCTGGGTGCTGCAGGCAAACCTCAAAGGATAAAGAGTAACTGCATTATTTGAACTGCCAGTAATTAAGCTGGAAGTCAAGGGCATTCCTGAGTATTGATGTGTGGGATATGTGGTGGTCTGACCTAGGGAGAGGGAGGCTGAAGAAGATAAAAGTAGAGGTGAGAAGTAGCCAGGGTGAGCTTGGAGCTTGCCCTTGCAATCCCACAGAGGGGGATTGGATGTCCATGGATGATACTTGGCCTCCGCTCTGCCCAGACTGGCCGGGCAGTGGGACACACAGTGGGCAGTGGTGTCTGGCTGGAAGGAGTGGGAGGGTGAAACAACGAAACCTAGAAAGTGGTGACAGCTACAGGGCCATATGAAAAAAATTACCCATGGCTTTCTCCTTTTTCTAACGTCCCCCTTTTGTTTATTTTTCCTTCAGATCTATTTTGACTGGGTTGTTCCCTACATCGTCAGGCACAATCTTTGTGTATGGCAAAGACATCAGGACTGACCAGGAGGTGATCAGGAAGAACATGGGGGTGTGCATGCAGCACAACGTGCTCTTCAACTACCTCACCACCAAGGAGCACCTGCTGCTCTATGGCTACATCAAAGTCCCCCACTGCAGCAAACACGAGCTCTACCAAGAAGTGAAGAGGTATAAAACCAGCAGGGTGGGAGAAGGAAGAGAGGGCTGTCAAAATTGTTGTGTGGTGCTGGCAGTGCCCCTGCAAAGCTCAAAATCATGGATTGGAGGACTTGTTGCAGCTCCAGCTTAGGGTTCAAATGGTGCCTTGCTCTGACTAGAGGAATTTATTGATACCTGTGGCTGTAAGAAAACAGTGTCTCTTCTTCAGGGGGTTTACAAGCTGTTGTGGCAATTATTTGGAGATGAATTTATAGGCCTAAGGGTCTACTCCTTGCTGCTTTACAGTTTTCCCCGGAAAGAGATTTAATCAACCAGTCAGAAAGATGATGTTTGCTTTATTGGTTCTGCGGAGAAATGAAGCAGCCAGAACATCCCAGGGAGTTTGGATCTTGGTATCTCAGTTGATGGGGTTGAGCCTTTAACCTTGACTTGTCAGATGAAAACTTTGAAAACATCCTCAAAAATGTTTTAAATTAAAATCCCGATCACTGAGCTGCAGGGTGACTCTACACTATGACCACTCAGCAGAGCAGTCCATACTTGAGCAGTTTTCATTTGCAGTTACAGTTTTTTCAGGTATTTTTGGATTCCCTGCTTGGAAAAGATGCCTGAAGGACAACTTTTGGGGGTTGTTTTCCCTCTGTTTTCCAGGACTTTGAAGGAGACTGGGCTGTACAGCCATCGTCACAAGCTGGCTGGCACCCTCTCCGGGGGGATGAAGAGGAAGTTATCCATAGCTATTGCTCTCCTGGGGGGATCCAGAGTGGTGATTCTGGATGAACCAACCACGGGGGTGGATCCGTGCTCCCGGAGGAGTATTTGGGAAATTATCTCCAAGAATAAGAAAGGTACTGTGATGAGAGGAGACGTTGCCCAGAGGCAAAGGTGATTCGTGTCACTTTTGCAAAGATGATACCAGTGGCTTTGAACTGTGGCTTTTGGAGGCCACAGAGAAAAAGTTGTGGGAGACTGGGATTTTGCAGGTCCATAGCGTGCATCCTGATTGGTTTCTGAAAATGCACAGTGTCATTTAAAAAATAACTTTACCATAGTACACAGCTTACAATACTGTAAAATTTGTCTCTCATCCAATTTCAGTAATAATTACCAAAAAATGCAGTCGATTTTCACATCATGCTCTGTGTCCCCTCATTCAGCAAGTCTTTCACCTGTCTCACTGTTGAGATAAGGACAGATCTGACCAGAATGTGGTAAAAGAAAATTGTATAAACACTCATTATATTGGTTCAACAATGTGAACTTACTTGCCGTGGACTGATCCAGAACAAGGGGAAGCTCTGGAACCCCTGCAATTATATTGATGATATCATTGTGTGGGGAAATACAGAAGAGAAGTTTTTGAGAAAAGAAAGAAAATAACACAAATCCTTCTAAAATCCAGTTTTGCCATAAACCATGTGTTCATTCTGTGGCGACTGTGTTTTCCAGGCAGAACCATCATTCTCTCCACACATCATCTGGACGAAGCAGAAGTTCTGAGCGACCGGATTGCCTTCCTAGAGCATGGAGGGCTCAAGTGTTGTGGCTCACCTTTCTACCTCAAGGAAACCTTTGGGGATGGCTACCACCTGACACTCACAAAAAAGAAGGTTTGTGCCTGAGCTGGTCCTAGAGCTCCTGGAAGCTCTGTCTCCAAGGGAGTCATCAAGGCTGGTTGAGGGATGTATTGGCAGGAGCTGAGTGACCTCCATGGCCTTCTGAAAACAGGAATGTCAGTGCTCTGCTTTGATGACAAAGAACAGGGTCTCCTTGAAGGTTAAAGGCAAGGCTGGGTGCAGAGTGTGATCTCTGGAGTTCAGAGGAATAAACCAGATGGAAGGAGCCTATCCATGGTGTCTGGCCTGAGGCAAAGTGTTCTGCTTGCAAGGAGTGGGGAACTCTGCTCTTGACAGCATTTATTACAGTGCTGTTGGTAGCCCCAGGACAAAGATCCCAGGAGAGATCAGCCTCTCTTCCAGAGTGCTGGCACTGGAGACAGAGAAAATGAAAAAAGACCCATGAGCAAGCCCCTTTTTTTATGGGAAAAAGAGTGAGTTTGTGCTGGCAGCCAAGTTCAGCTCTCTGGTGGCCAGGCTTTTTCTCTGTTGTACTACAAACCTCTAGCTAGGGCTAGGTTGATTCAGCCCAACCTGGTGAGGTTTTGGATGGAGCAAGATGGGCTCAGTGCCACACATCCCTTTTTCAAGGGCCAGAAACCCACTTCCATCTGCTTTTGATATTTATCCCAACATGTTGGATAGCTGGACTGAGATCACTTACTAGTTATGCTCTGGGACAGGATTTGGGCTATGTCCTGCAGGAGGAATGTTGACCTTGCAACTTTTTCAGTGACCACAGAGTGTTTTCCTCCTTTTTCAGAACATGATAGAGGAATGTGACACCACAGCAGTGACCTCCTTGATCCAGTCCTATCTGCCAGAGGCTTATCTCAAGGAGGATATTGGTGGAGAGCTCGTGTACGTGCTTCCCCCCTTCAAGTCCACAGTGTCAGGGGCCTACCAGGCCCTTCTCAGAGCCCTGGACACCAGCTTAAATGATCTCCACCTGGGCTGCTACGGGATTTCCAACACAACTGTGGAAGAGGTATGAGCTCAGGAGCTGCAGGATTTACTGAAATGTCTCTGACATTATTTTCACAGCACTGTGTGGCTCTGCTTGCTGGGCATGTTAGGAATTACATGAGGGTTTCAGGCAGGGAAGAAGGGGTTACACTTAGGTACACGTGAGTGTGTAGATGTATCCAGAAGTCTATACATGTACTAATGCAGTGTCTCACCTTGCTGACAGCCTTTTGATGTTCTACCCAGAAAATGAGGCACTGGAGTCAGACTAAGAGAGGGTAACTCAAGCACCTCTCTGCCCATGGGAAATGTCTGGTCAAATAAACACATCTAATTGCATCAGAAATAAAAAGTGAATGATGGACAGTGATGATCCTTGTCTTGCAGAAAGGAGGGAGGGAGATTGTTACCTTCCTGTTCAGAATTTCTTGCTTTCTTTTAAGGTGTTTTCCTAAGGCAGCAAGAATAAGTAGTACATCGTGTCCCACATGCAGCTCGGGTGCCATGGCTGCACACTCCCAGCATTGAGGCAGTGGGATTGTCAGGAGCTAGAGGGTGAATATCCCAGGGAAACAGGTTTGAGTTTCCACTGCTGCAGCAGAACAGAGACAGGAGGTGACAAGGAGTTGGACAACAATTTTATATTGAAAAAAGTTAATTTCTCTCACAGAGCACAAAGGGGATAGAAAGAGGATTATAGGACATAAGTGCTGCACCAGCTACAGCTACAAAGCAGAAGAGTGGATTCTGGTAATTGTTTTGGTAAATGGAGTCATTTGGACAAATTTTCCTTCATATTTTCTTGCTCCGTAGGTGTTCCTCAATCTGACAAAAGAGCTAGTGAAGGACCAGCAAGAAGATGCTGCACTGCCCCATCAGCTGCCTGGAGTCAGTGATCACATTGGTGGTGACGAAATGTCTCTGAGCACAGACACCTTCACAGAAAGAGACGGTACTCAATCACCTACAGGGTTTATTCCAGATTTACTGCAGATGCAAACGCTGACAGATGGACTGATTTGAGCTCCCTGTCTTCTTTCTTTGTTGAAAGCCACATTTCACCCAGCCAGGAATCACAAACCCTGTAAATCACTGGAAATACAGCACTCATCAGTCCTTGAGATCCCCTGGTTTGGTATAGTCTGAATAACAGGATAAATTACTAACGGGGTTTTGTTTGCATCTGCCTTCCTTTAAATTGATCCAGGTTTTAATCTAATCAAATACAGCATATGGGTGAAAGAGTAAATGTGTACCTCTGAAAGTAATGGCTGTAATAGATGTAGAGGATTATTTCCCCATAATTTTCCAATCCCTTAGTCTGTTGGAAAAGCAGCACAGCTCTGAGCTGGGTCCTCCTTGCTGCTTTTTGCTGTGCCCCAGACATTGCAGTTTGGTAAAGGAGCCCAAGGGACGAGCCAGTGGGGTAAATTCCCATTTAGAAGAGAACCAAGCTACACCATTATCCCTGAGGGTCTGAGACCTGCCAAAAGTGGCCCAACGCAAAAATGAGACGGGTCTGGCTGCAATGCTTTCTTGGGTTAGAAACATTTCTTTGTACTTACACCATTTATAGTTAGTGAGGTATCCAAGAGACAACATAGAGGCATTTTTGTACTTCTCAAAGCTGACCTGCACTGTAAATGTTACTGGAAACAGTCACTCATGTAGAGAAGTGTTTTGTTTCACCCTTTAAAAAAGGCTGAAAAGGATTTGCTTCATGGTGTATTATATAGGTCAATATTTCATAAAGAAGAATAGGTGGCACAGGATTTGGCTCTGCTTTTAGTATACCACAAAACCTGTCCATGCAAGAGGTCCAGTGGCTTGTGCTTGTTTTCTTATTTCAAGATTAATTTTGTTAATTATTTGTCTGAGGACCTGCTTTTTAAATTATGAAAGATTGCAGCTTGCACATCTGAAAGAAAAATATGTTTCCTCTGTAGGCTGCAGCTGGGTAGGTAGGATGTAGATAACTTATTTCATCTGGAAGCCTGTGTTCCTCTTGCAAGGTCTCACACTGAAAGTCATGACACATACACATGTGAAATTTAACAAAAGAAGCTGGTGTTAAATGAGCTTATGGCTGGAGTCCTGTCCCACGCCTGATCCTGTGTTTGTTCCACCTTAGTAGTTTTGATTTGCCATCTGTAAAGGTGTGCGGGAAGCAAAATACCCTCCCAGAGTGCTCCAACCATCGCTTCCCTTCATGGCACAAATGCTGAGCCATGACCAAATGCCATCCTTTGTGCCCAGACCAGCTCCTGATCAGGTCCAAGAGCCTGCGGGGTTTGCCGCTGCTGCTGAAGAAAACTTCAGCCCTGTTCATCAAGAGGTCCCACCACACCCGGCGCGACGTCCGCGGCTTCATCGCCCAGGTCATCCTCCCTGTGCTCTTCGTGATGGCCGCCATGGGCCTGGGGACACTGAGGACCAAGGAGACTGAGTACCCCGAGCTGCTGCTGTCCCCTTCTCTGTATGGCACAGCTGACCAGGCAGACTTCTTTGGGTGAGCGCTGCTCCTTGGGACCCTGACTTGTCTTGCTTCAGAACGAGCCCATTCAGGGTTACTTCTGAGCACAGCCAATGTCCTACACATAGGACACATAGTTACGGTGTGCAGACAATGCAGAGAAACCCTGTTCCTAAGGGATCTCTGAGGAGATGGCTTGGCGCAGACCAGAAAGCTTCAGAAAAACATCTTAGTCGGATTTAGCTATGAAATGTGTGAGGAATACTCTTGGTGTTTCCCACTGGAGTCCTTCAGCCCCGTAACAGCCATAGGGATTTTCTTAACATATACATGCATGCTCCTCCCCCAGTGTGAAATGAGGTACTCACGCCAGTTGCCTCCAACATTACAACTCTGGGATCAAATTCTATCCATATTGTGAGCATTGCCCTGCTCTCTGTCAGCACAGGACATGCTTTCCTGCCCAGGCCCTGCTGGTCCAAGGCACACAGGCAATTGGGAGAGCATGTGCTTTTCCAGTGTGATTAAAATGTCATCACTGAGTTATTTCATTGTGCTCAAGAGTCCTGTTACCAAAACAACTATAACTGGTATCATTTGGTTTTCATGTTGTGAATCTCTTTCTTTCTCCAGTGATTCTCAGCTCTAAGTCAGAAAAATAAAACTTAGCTCTAAAGCCTTCTGTTCTTCCCCGGACTCCTGATGCCTTTCCACTTCAGTCCTGCTAGATGGGGGAATCAGCCAGACCTGCATGTCCGAGTCCTCTGTTCCAAATGTTCCCTGCTTCTCCTGATGGATCATTGCTGGAGAACCAAGGACAATCTTCCTGAATGGTCAAAACCAAGTGGATGTCACAGATGAGAGAGCTGATTGAGACAGGGCTGCAAGCAGTGCCTGAAATTTGCAGTAGATTCTTTTTCCCCATGAAGAGAATCTTGATTGTCCAAAAGTATCTTTCTTGGCTCTAGAGGCAGCAAATCCCTGGGGTAGCTGAGGTGATGAGGACTCCTTTTAAACCTGTGTGACTGTCCTCATGTACTGTGTGTCCTTGAGGGCTGCTTCCACAAATACTCAATTATTTAACATCTTAAATCCTGTTTGACTCAAACACAGTTTTCTTTCTCACAGTGATAGTGGAAGTTCTTTGAACCTTTTCCTGTCTTCTCTTTTTCTTTGTTAATTCTTAGGAATTTTAATGAAAGCACAGCTGCTTTAGTTGCTTCGATGCTGGCTTTCCCTGGGACGGATAACACATGCATGAACGAAAGCAATTCGTAAGTAGTTCTTGGGGTTTTTTCCACTTAAACACCAAACCTGCAAGAGAACTGGCATGACACTATTAGCCATTAGGCCTTAATAACCACCTTTGATCATCAGCAGAATTCTCATGCGTTGGACTCCTGCATTATTAGGAGTGATAGGGAAGCAGCTTTGGTGGTGGCAGGATGCCAGGATGAAAACAAGCAATTCTCCTCTCTGGGAAGTGGTCCTTGCCACCCCAATAATTCCAATTATAACGTGAGCCCACACAGCAAGTTCTCAGCACAGTGTTTGTTACCTCTATCTCAAAGCTGTGCCATGAGGGCTGGTTTGTTTTGGGCTTTGCAGATAAATTCTCAGGGAATGGTGGTAAAATCCTGGGCAGACTTGAGTGCTCGTGCAGGCAAATATTTACCCTGAGTGTTTGCAGTGACTGCCCAGGCAATATAGCCCATCACAGGAGTGCCCAGGGACTGCCACAACAGTAGCTCTTATTTCTGGGCTAGTTTCAGATGCTTTTGGCCTATGAGTGCCAGTTCCTTGCACTGTCTACTGGAGGAACAAAGTGGTGCCTGGATTCCATCTGATCAGCTGAGTGAATCCAGGCACAGGGAGCAGCAGGGAGGGCTCTCTGCCAGAGGGCACGGGAGGCAGCAGGAGGCTGGGGATTCCCTGAACCACCTAGACAACTGACAAGAAGGTCTGCTTTCCTGCTGAAGCTGCTCAACTGCCAGCCTTGCTGTCATTAAACATGACAGCAATTAGCTTCGTTTGCACACCTGAGCACAGAGAGCCTCAGAGGAAAATGTGTTCCTTTTCAGGCAGTGTTTGACAGAGGACATGCTTGGCCAGTGGATTACCAGTGGAAACCAGAGAGCCAAGTATTCTGCTTGCAACTGCACAGATGGCGTCCAGGTAACTTGGATAAACCCAAAAGTGAGAGGGCTTGGGGGATAACTGGGGGTCCTTGTTTGTTGGGAGTGGTTTTATGGGTTGGCATGATGCTAAGGGAGGACTCAGCATTCCAAGTCCTCCTGTCTCTTTTTGGCCTTGTTGAATTTGTACACTGGATAACCACTGTCTGCACCAGTTTGGGGGTAGGAAAGGAAACAGCATCCTCAGAAGATTCACACCCTAACATCCCTGCCTTGCTCATGGTGTGAAAAGGTTTAATGGTGTTTTTGAGGGTTGTATGATTGTCCCTTTTGACAGAGGTGAGTGTGTGTTCAAGAGGAAGATTTCATCTTATACAACCACTGTCACTATATAAAATCACGGCTATTTTTGCTGCTTTCTCTTCAGAATTTAATTTTATGCGAAATCTAGAACTGCTCCTTGTTCTAAATATTAATGATTAATAATATTAATTATTTGCATTACAGTGGTACCTACAGAGCCAGATGTGGGCGCTGCTGGGCTTAGTGTCTTTGCATGCAGATGGGGAGAAGGCAGATTCTGTCCCAAGGGTGTTCCAGTTTTACAGTTCAGTTTGGGGCTGAGCTGTCCTCCCTCCAGTGCTGTTCACCTGTGCTCAGCTTTTCCCATAGCAAATAAACTCATGGCACAATGCAATGCCATTTTGACATAAAGGATGTCCTTAGTTGAATGTTTCTAGTCATACTTTAAAATGCAGCTATTTTGTGCAGTTTTCTGGACATACACTTAATATCACATCATTAAAAGCATTGGCATAATTTCTCCAGTAAGTTGGGATAATGTTCAAAGCTGATTCTCACCTCTAGCAGGCACAGGCAGGTGTTCCTCAGCATGGAGGAAGCTATTTTGTGTATTCAGATGAACAGATGCACAATGGGGGAGTCCAGGGCTTTTGTTATGGATGAGCTGAAGGAAGCAGCCAACATGCTGTCTGGGAGGACACTTCAACCTCATGAAACAGTGATGTGACTTTGGCCCTCAGCATGTTAAATTATATATGCAGGACTAATTCAAGGTTTCTCTGAAGCCCAGGAAAACATTTCCAGTGACTGACAGCAAAGCAGAAATGTAAGAGTGTGGCTGCTGTGAAATGGAAGATGAGAGTTTGAGGCCACCACAGAGTTTTCTGCTCTGTGAGTTGTTTTGCCCTCTGCAGTTGTCTGTGCAGTCACTCTGCTAAGTAGGATCAGCCTTAATTCAGCCAAAATCTTCCTCCGTAGCATGACGCACATTTCAAGGTCCCACTGATGTCAGTAGAACTGAAGGGTAGATTTCAGCAGAGGTTGTTTTTTAAGCACCTCCCTGAATGTGCTGGGGACAGCGTGCAGGGATGTGTGCTATGTGTCTATGCACCCTGGCTTGGGAAGGAGCAGCCTCTGCAGGAATGAGGCTCAGGACCAGAATGCTGCTGTCCTGCTCTCGATCTTGTCCTGATGTGGTGGTTTAGTAAAAACACAAACACTAAAGTTTTTCTTCGTTTGCCTCCGCTCAGACATGTCCACAGACAAACTACACTCCCCCTCACAGAAGGACCTTCTCCACAAGGACACTGTACAACCTGACAGGGCACAATGTGGAGACCTACATCCTGGCAACCACCAAAGACTTCCTGCAGAAACGGTACGGCACAAACTCCACTCCATCTCCTCTGAACGGCACTGGGAGCAATGCAGGACATCCTACACCTGTCACATCCCCTCTGCCTGAAGAGGTGGCAGTGCAGTTGGGGTTTAGAATCTGGTGAAAGGAGCTAAAGTGTCCTGCAATCATGGATAAAAGATAAAGGCTAGTGCAAGTGCTCTGCTTGATCATGGCAGAGATAGCCTGAGGATAACGTGTCAATCACCTGGCATGTTGGGGCTGGATCTGCAGACAAGCCTTTGTCTGACTCAGAAATCTTTAAAAAGAGAAAAATCTGACACAGCCTGTCATGAAGTAAACCCTGGGGAGAGATTTTCCTCCAGGTTTGATTCTCTGAAGAGTCTCGGTGTGTGCTTCACTTGAAGGAGGGCATCCATTCCAGTGAGAGCAGAGGCTGCACATTTCCTTGTGCCATGGGGCTCTCAGAGCTATTGGTGGGTCTGGACTCTGCCAGGCAGCTGCACAACAGGGCTTGGGGCAGAGATAACCGAAGGAAATGCATTCATCTGCCACTGATGAACTGAGCTGCTCATCTCCTGGGTCAGAAGCAGATCTCAGCCCAGAGCGTCAGGCACACAGCTCAGGAGCCCACGTGGCTCCAGGATCTTCCTCAAACAGAGGCTTTCGGCACAGTTTTGTGACAGTGTTGCCAAGCTTCTGTTTCTCTTTTTCCCCCAAACAAGGGCTGCTGCAGCAGTGGTGGCTTGGCCCCACACTGGGATAAGCTCTCTGAAGTCAGGCTGGAATTGCCTGGGGTGGCAGTGGCACGTTGACATGGCCCATCCAAGGAAATCAGAGCTTGGGGATGAGGGTAGCAATGCATTTCCCTCTGGTTTTCACTCAGGTATGGTGGCTGGAGCTTCGGGATGCCTTTGACAGCAGATCTGCAGTTTGACATCAGGCCAGTGCCCCCCAACAGAACACTGACTAAGGTAACCAACCTCCACCTGCTCATCCTGGCGTGGGAAATGTGGGACTCGGGAGAAGCCACATCGAGTTCATGGATATTCCAAAAAAGAAAGCAACACCTCCTGAAATCTATGGGTTGGCATGACAGAGATGACTTGCAGTTCATTTCCTTTTCTCTCTCCGTTCTTCTTTATTGGTCTCACTTCTCTTGCTAGCAGGAGGCAATTTTTCTGCTGTCATAATTTTATTACATAGAGGTGAAAAGATCAATTAGTAGCACCTTTATCTCATGAGGGGATGTATGTACCATAACGAGGGCTGGGTGGTGCATTCTGATATGCCCATTTCTCTGGTTCTGCTCAGCTGTGAAAATGTTGTAAAGCACCACGGCTGAAATCTGAGATAGTTTGCACAAGTGAAGCAGGACAAACCAACACGTCAGTAATAACTCCCAAAATGTTTAAATTTCTCAATCACGTGCAGGTGTGGTACAATCCTGAGGGTTATCATAGCCTCCCAGCCTATCTCAACAGCTTGAACAACTTCATTCTTCGAGCCAACTTGCCAAAAAATGAGACTTCCAGATATGGTAAGTGTCCCTTTACGTGAGCAGATAACTTCTCCCCTTTGGAGGGATATCCTGGTTCTGCTGAAATCAATGACAACATTTACCTTGACTTCAATGAGGCCATTTCTTTATTCACTGTTCTGCAATTCCTTTCAAAACAGAATTGAAAAGCATGAATAAATCACAAAGTTCATTTGTCTTAGTCAGAGGCTCGGGGGAGCTGGACAGGGAGGACCCCAGCTTCTACGAAAAACGCTTCATCCAAGAAATGCCAGGATTGCCTCTCATGTGGCACAGGAAGAGCTGTCTCGTGATAGGTGCCCATTATTTATGCAGAGAGAAGCTCCTCTAGGTCATGTCCAGGGGTGGGTGAGATTAGGAAATTTTAATATGTCACCCTTCTGCTGAGAGCAGCCCGGGCTGTGTGGGCGTGTGTGTCTGGATTTGAGTGAGAGTGGGGAGAGTGAGATAAGGTGAGAAACATAATTTTCAGCTGTATTTTTCCTCTAACACGTGACATACACAGATCTAAGGAGTGCTGATGGCCCATTTGGGGTCCTCATTGCTTCTCCTCGATAAGGTACTGTAGCAACCCAAATTCCTGTTGGTAAACCAGGGCGCCGTGCCTTTCCCTTGGCAGTTTAGCCTCTTTCAAAGTGCAGTGTGGGCACAAACCTGTCTGTATGTGTGTCTTGTCTCTAGAGAGGGCCAGGGTGCACGGACAAGAGAGAGATTTATGTTGAGAAATCTTATACAGAGATTTTTGGGCTCTGCTGTGCCAAGAGCAGCAACCGTGTGCAGAAATGCCCTCCTGATGTGTTCCTTGGACAAGCGGTGCCCTTGCAGCCATGTCCTGGTCAGGCCTAGCCCCGCTCATCTCAGAGGGCTGCTGTCCTTGGTGACACTGGGACAGGTGGCAGTGTCTCTTGGCTCATAGGACATGTCTGAATTGAGCTATAACGCAACCAGGCATGTGGCCTGAAGTTCTGAGTGTGACACCCTGAATTCAAGCAGCAGCAGATGCTGATCACAAGTGGCCCCAGCGTGTGTCTCTTCCCACCTCACACCACTGCACTGAGACTCCCCTCCCAGCCAGCTCAGCTCACAGAGAGTGACACCAGAGCCTTGTCCTGGCCACCCCCTCAAACAGGCCCTGGCTGTCCCCTCTGGGCTTTGCAGTGTGCTCTCAGCTCACACATCACAGAGCTGCAGCCCGCCTGCCAAGAGAGGAGACCCCAGCCAGGTGCTTCCAGCGGCAGGAGCATCCCACAGCAGCTTAATTATTCAGCAGTGAAGCTCCTTGCTGTGTCTCTCTATTCCCAACACATGCTGTAGCAAGAGCAAAGGCAGGAAGCTCATGTGAACAGCCAGAAAGTTTTCACAGGGGAAGTTTTATACCAGCAAAATAGCAGTTTTCAGGGGGAAAGAGTAGCAGCAGTTTTTGTCCTGCTGCTTATCTGGTTTTGGAAAGAAATGCCTAGTAGTAAATGACCAGACAGATAATTCTCTGCTTCCCACTGATCATCCAAGCCAGAGAAGGGGAGAAATAGAATGAATGGATGAGGCTGGCTCCCCAGAGGCAGAGTAAATCCAGTCCGAAATACAACTGTGGGGACGTTCTGTGGGGTAGCTCCTGGCAGCTCAGTCGAGTTGTTGCTGTGGCAAATAAATGACGGTTTAAGAACCATTGAAGTGGCCAGATAAAAGTGTGTTGTCACTCCAGCAGTCAGAAAGAGGTGCCAGTCCTGCTTTAGAGGTTTGACTTAGACTGGGTATATTTTTAAAAAAATACATAAAAAGCTTTTTACCCTGTCACTAAGCAAGTCATAATAGCTTTTGACTTATGTATATTGTGCTTTCTCTTCTCTTAATCCCAGCTAACAAAAAAGGAGAAAGCATTGAAATGGAAATTTTGACTTCTAGCCTAAGCTCCAAGTAAAGGAAAATGGCTTTATGGTGAAGTATTAACAGATTAGACCGACTGTATCTTTCTTTCTCCCTCTCCCTTTTGGATAAGGGAAACATTTCCTGGCTGTTTGTATGGCTTTATCAGCAGTCCAAGATTTTAATTCCATTTCTCTCACTGATGACAAGACTGAGGTTTGGTTGGGTTTTTTTTTCCTCCAAAATTAATTTCCAATGAAATCCTCCCCTTCAAATTCATTTGCTCAGGATAGCATTTGGTCAGCTAAACCCACAGGCTCCTCTCTTCTGGTTCCCCTGTCAGAGTGCCCATTCTTAGGGAAAATTACCCAGAATAGTTCTTCATCACATCGTTCCTAAAGTCTGGCACCTGGCTGTGAGGAGTTTAAATTCCAGAGGTGGCATGGTCTAGAAAATCTCTGGATTTACAGCAGCTGGAGGTCCCCCAGCCCTCCCTGAGGCATTTACTGAGGTCTCAAAATATGAATTGAGAACCTCCTTTTTAGGCACATAAATGTGGGAACCCTTTCTCAGGCGCTGGAGTCTTAGAGTCTGGGCTGTCATCTTGGGGGGGCCGAGGCAGAGACCTGCCCTGGGGGTTGGAAGTGGCCCACCAGAGCCCCCCCGCCGTGTTCTTCCTTTTGTGGGCACAAATTGCCTCCCGACATGGCAAAAGCACCGTGGTGAACAATACTAGTGTATTTTGGGCTAGGTGTTCTCCTTGGAAAAGAAGTACTTAAAATGATGTGAAGATACCTACACATGAGCAGAAAATCTCTCTGTTGCAGTTTGGGCCTGATACAAACCTATTTTTAATGGAATTTTTTTGGCAAACATCTCAGGGGACTTACCAACATGGTAACTAGATTTTTGCTAGTAACTTTGAACAAAATAATCTTTTGTTTGTTTTGTTTTTTTCAAGCTTCTTAAGACAGAATAGTTCAGAATTAACTCACTGCCACACTGCGGGCAAAAGTGTCCGTAGCTTACCTGGGTTTCTGCTCTCACCTCCAGATCCCATATGGAGAAAGACATCTATCACAGGCAGGTAGTAGTTGTGGACGGAAAGCAGGGAAAGACTTGTCCTGGTGAGAAAACAACAAATGAAATGAGGTGGGATTATAGACAGCAGCTTTGAAACAGAACATATTCCTCAGTTTGGAAGGTGTCAGTGCTGAGGAATCTGAGCTGGAATACACAGGCCCACAGGCACGTGCCTGATTTGAGGTGTGGGAAGGGAATGGTGCTGTCAGCCAGCCAGATGTAGGAACAAGGCCTAGGGTTTGAATTTCAGATCTGCTGCGCAGCCAAGTGAAGTCATAGGAAAAATGAAGATGCTCAAAATTCTGCCCGGGATCACACAGAGATGACAGAGCAGAAACACACTTTTGATCTGCTTTTCTTCTCTGCTCTCCCAGTTTTCTATATTATTGTCAGTATCAGAAGCTAGTGAAGGAAGCTTTAATTTGGACACATTTTCAGTTTCTTTTTCTTTTTTTTCTTTTCCCTGTAGGTATTTTCTTATCGGCTCACCCATATCCTGGAGGACAGAGTCAAGAACAAGTAATGTAAGAGGATTCATTTGGCTGATGCCTGAATTTTTTAGCCTTAAAAGGAGCAAGCCAGCTTCTTGGAAACCATAAACCAGCCTAAATTAAGGCTGGTTTCTCTAAGTGATGAAACTGTTCTCACTTGTCTTTGTTCCCTCTGTGCATGAATAGTGTCCTGCTTGCCACCAGAGCTGGGGATTCCTGTAAGGGCTTTTTTGCAGGATCCCATGGAGATCTGGAGGTCACAGTCACAGCCTCACACATTTGTATGCTTGAGCATAATAATAATAATAACAACAACAACAACAACAATAATAATAATAATGACATTATTTTCCTATTGGCCCTTCCACTCCATGCTGGGGTCCAGCGCTACAGCTCAGTGCTTTTGCTGGGCATCACTGCCATCAGCAAAAGGAGCAAAGAAAGGAAGAAATTCTCCTCTATGAGGGTGGTGAGGCCATCCCTGAAAATGTCCAAGGCCAGGTTGGAGGGGCTTGGAGCAACCTGGGATAGTGGAAGGTGTCCCTGTCCATGGCAGGGGGATGGAATGGGATGGGCTTTGAGGTCCCTTCCAGCCCCAAACCATTCCAGGGTTATAAAAGATGCTGGCCCAGAATCGGGACCTTATTGCTTCTGAGCTCTGACCAATCCTCCCAGTGAGGGAAATCTGCCACTCTCACTCACCAAATGCATCTTTCTTCCCTTTTCTCCCAGGCTCAACAGCTTACTGGACATCATAGTGTCAATGTCTGTATTGGTGGGCTACTCCATCACCACAGCAAGCTTTGTGCTCTACATGGTCAAGGAACACCAAACCAAAGCCAAGCAGCTGCAGCACATTTCAGGCATTGGGATGACAACTTACTGGGTGACCAACTTCGTTTATGATCTGGTAAATAATTCACATTCCTAAATGCACCAGGAGGAGCATTACACAGCACGGGGGGAAAGAAGTTCTTTATTTAAAGTCGGTTGCCTAGACTTCTTCTTATTGCTACCAAGAGTGTTGTGCAGTAATTGTTCTCCAAGGCATTGGGGACGATTAAACGTGAACTGCAACACTGGATTCTGCTAAGCAAAGGCATTCCTGCTCTCTGGAGTGCGTGCAAAACACTCGGCTCATTTATATGGGAGCAGCATGGAACAAGCTGGAGCTTGATTTCCATTCCAGCAGCCAGCTGCTCCTCTGACAGCTTGCAGGGCTGGATCTGCTGTCACCCAGGCTTCACAAAATCTGGGGTGAGGCTTCGGGGCTTGAGGCTACAGCCGGTCTGGGAACCCTGGCTGGGACAGCAGCAGGCATCTCACAGCTGACACAAACCCTGCTGGGCAAAAACCCATCACTGGGCTGAAAGTTCTGTGTAAGATTCTATGTTATACAGGTTTTAAGCCAAGGAAAGCTACAAATGCAGCGGTTGCAGGACCTGAGCAGGTTCCTTTTCACAGTGCTGTACAGATGCACCTTGTTGAGCTCCCAGCAGTGTGCTGCATTCTCTGGCATGGGCGTGCCCTTGTTCCCCCTGAAGTTAAGTTTCCTCCTGTTGCAGAGGGTAAATGGCACTGTTGGAAAGCACTGCTGGGCCAAGAGGACAAATGTTTGCAGTGTCTGTAGGCTGAAGTGCTTTGTGTGTTCTGCATTCCCTGTGGTGCAGCGTGTCAGACCCTCACACAGGGAATGGGCGGTGCAGCCAAACTCAGCTCCTGAGCCTGGCTTTGCCAGCTGGGCTGCAGTGCTGACCAGCTCCACCTACCCCACACACTCCTATTGATGTACATCTGCAAGTGCCCAAAATCCCAGTGATTCTTTCACTTCCTGAAAACAGGAAATCTTCAAGGGCATTTGGGTGACTGGCCCCCTTTGGTGCAGGAAGAACTAAGGGCTGAAATCCCGTGGGGAATGTGAGCCAGAAGTGCCTGCCTGGAGGGGCTGATGTGGGCAGGGAGCAGTACACGGATCCTCTGCCCTGCAGGAGGGCTGGAAGGGGTCCCAAGGCAGTAGCACATGGATCCCCCTGCCCTGCAGGAGGGCTGGAAGGGGTCCCAAGGCAGTAGCACATGGATCCCCCTGCCCTGCAGGAGGGCTGGAAGGGGTCCCAAGACAGTAGCACATGGATCCCCCTGCCCTGCAGGAGGGCTGGAAGGGGTCCCAAGGCAGTAGCACATGGATCCCCCTGCCCTGCAGGAGGGCTGGAAGGAGTCCCAAAGCAGCAGCATAAGGACCCCCTGCCCTGCAGGAGGGCTGGTAGGGCTCCCTCCCCAGCAGGGAGGGTGGAACAGGCCTGTGCCTACCTCCCTGATCCAGGCCCTCGCTCCAGCACTGCATATTTGTAAATCAGCCTGTGGAAAAATCCCTGGAGTCCTTGCACAGTCAGTATTCAGCGGGCTGAAACTAATCCAGCGCTCTCGGCAACTTGATATTTCTCAGTGAATCCCTGCCAGTAAATTCTGCTAAATCCCAAAGCTGGGGAAGAGAGGAGCTCTCAAGGCAGACGTTTGGTAGGTCTCTGGCTTGACTCAACACTATAAAGACTAGATTTACAGGGCACAATGAAGTGGTCTGACTGCAAGGCTAACAGAAAACCCAAAGGGGTATTTTTCATTCACAACCTTTTTTTAAGGTACTTTCTGCCCACAGTCCTCAATGCTGAGGCTTTGCCTATTCAAAGAGGCTTTGTGGGAAGTCATCTGCAAGCCTGGGGAGGATTGAAAGCCCACCTGTGTTTGGTTTCCCTTAGAAAAACCAAGCTGCATCTGTGGGACCGGATTCAGTCCTGGCGTTGTTCCTTCTGTATCGTTGTAGGAAGGGGTTTCAGAACTGTTGTCCTGGTAACATCTTTTTAATATCATTTTGCAGGTACTTTTTATGGTCCCTATTGGACTCTCAGTAGGAGTTATTTCAGCCTTCCAGATCCCAGCTTTCTGCAACAACAGTAACTTAGTAGCAGTATTTCTTCTGCTGTTACTGTTCGGGTAAGTGTAGAGCTTAGTTCTTTAAATATCACTGCACAGGGTAAGGAACTGGATCTTGCAGGCTGCTGCAGTCTGAGATCCAGGGCAGGGATACGTGGGTTTTTCTCTTCAACATGCGCTCCACGAACACTGACTAAGTTGCTCCTTCCAGGGGCAGGGAGGTAAATCCCAAAGTGGGGGAAGAGAGCTGTTGTCATGCCTGTTTTATTCAAAGCAAACCCTATGTGAGGATATGGAAGTATTCAAGGTCCCAGCAACAGCCCAAGCTGTAAGCAAATGCTTGCTGACCTATTGCAAAGTTCAAGAGCATTTTAATATCAGAGAGCAAAATAAACAGCAGTAGCACAATTTAGGAAAATTTAGACAAACTCCCCCTGGTTTTGAATCCTCCAGGCCCAGTCTCTTTGTTTTCAGGGGAGGTTCTGTGTTCAAAGTATGTATCATGAGCCTTTCCTCCAAATTCTAACAGACACAAAGGCATTTTTCCTTTCTTTAAGCTCTGCAATGTGGAAATCTAGTTACATGCCAAAACAGAACTGTTATGTTATGTTCCAACCCTGGAAGTGTTCAAAGCCAGGTTGAACCGGGCTTGGAGCAACCTGATCTAGTAGAAAGTGTCCCTCTCCCTGGCAGGAGGTGGAATGGGATGGACTTTAAGCTCTTTTCCAACTCAAACCATCCAATGATTCTATGTTGTCTGATGTCTTCAGTGGTTTGTTTTCAAAGTAGCCCTTTGAGTTACCAGGTTTTCTCTGCACTGTTGGTATTTATAGATATGCATCATTTTCCTGGATGTACTTGCTGGCTGGGTTTTTCAAGGAAACAGGGATGGCCTTCATTGTTTATGTCTGTGTCAACTTGTTCTTCGGCATCAACACCATCATCACTCACTCAGTTGTGTTCCTGCTCTCCCAGGAAAAGGCCACGGACCAGGTAAGAGCCCCATTAATACTGACCCTGGGGTTACACAAGCAGGAGCCTTCTTGTGGGCTTGGTGGCTTTGATCAGGTCTGTAGCAGCCGGACACAGTCACAGGATTTCATGAGGTTCCCTATAGACAGGACATGAGTCACGTATGGAGCTTGCTTGTGTGTAAATCTGCACCCCCAGCAAAGAAGGAAATGGTGGTGACAGCGGGGAGCACATGAAAAGAGAGGGAGAAAACTGAGGATACTCTTTATAATCACCCTGGTGATGGAAGATGAAGGGCAGGAGGTGGGTGAAGATGTTTGATAAAAAGTTGTTGATGGACACTTCAAACCATTCCTGAGTTCTCACAGCACAAACTGTGGGGATTGACAGCTGAATGTCACTGCCCTGAGTCTGACATGTGCTGCAGTAAGCCCAGCACCAGCTGTCTGTCATCTGGGTCTGTAATGCAGTCATCTTCTCCCTGCAAGGATGACAAACAACCCAGAGACAGTGATGATGCCCTAAAGCAAAGCCCTCTCTTAAACTGAGATCTCCCTGGGAATGGCTGGGATAAAATACACACCTTACACTTAGATTTCTTTTATGGAGGGCAATTACAATAGCTGGGTTGCATGTTTCTCTCTGTCTGGACAGAGTTTGTTCAGCAACCCCTTGGATTTTAGGGATATGCAGTTATGATCACCTTTCATCCCTCTGTGCCCCAGTGGCAGGGAATCAGTTTCCTTCCATGCTAATTTAGTGCCTCTCCAGTTTGCTTTGTGCACTAATCCTTTCTTCTGCTAGAAATGTACCAGAGTTCCTTACTGCAAGACTGTGCACTGGGCTGTTCTGCCGTGAATTAGCTGGAAAAGCCCTTCCATGTCTAGAAAAGCCAAATCTTGTGTTTCATGGACATGTTTGTCCAAGGAAAACAGACAGGACAGTGCTCCGGGGAGCAGGCTGTGCTGGACGGATTTGGGGGCCACAGTGGCAGGACTCAGCTCTGGCTCATGGGCGAGTTCTGGGTGCTGGAGCAGCAGCAGGGACCATCCTGGGAACTGGCTGCTGTTTGCTATGGGTGATCACAACCTCAGAGCTGCCTGTTGACTTTTATGACCTTGTGCCGTGAAACGAGCTGTCTCCAGAGCTCTTTGCTCTCAATTTATCTCTGCTCTGAGACACAGGCAAATCCCAATGTAATTGTTACACTTCAGTCCCACAGTAAAACCTATGAATTTATTCCATGAATAAAAGCAGTGACTGACTGTGCTGCTCTTTGTTTTTTTCTAGGGTTTGCGTGATCTTGCTGAAAATTTAAGGCATGTGTTCCTTCTGTTCCCGCAATTTTGCTTTGGCTACGGCTTGATTGAACTGTCACAGGATCAGGCACTGCTGGGCTTCTTAAAAGCCTATGGAGTGGACTACCCCGACAAAACCTTTGAGCTGGACAAGACCACATCCAAGCTGTTGGCCATGTTCATCCAGGGCACCGTGTTCTTTGCCATTCGTCTCACAGTTCACGACAGGATGATTCAGAGAGTCTGGAACAACGTACTGGAGTAAGTAACATCTGGAGCCTCGCAGTGGAAACAGCCCCAGCCAGAGCTCTGTGGTTGCATTCCGGGCTCCTGCATCATCATTGTCAATTATGGAGCCCATAAATTTCCAGGACAATTTGTGAATATGGAGTGAGTTTTCTCTGGCAGGAGTCCCAGTAATTAGAGTATTAGCTAACAGAGGTGTAGTTTACAGAGTCCCCTGGCAGTCAGTGCTGGCTGGGACTGCAGCCCTGCGCTCAGGGTTTGGTGGGCGGATGCTCAGCTGTTGGTGAGGGCAGTCATTCCACCGACAGCCTCCTCTGTTTGGCTCTCCCTGTGTCCTCTGCTCTGGGTGCACACAGAGAGGAGTGAGAACATTCCTGTCACCTGTATTAGGAGCGTGTCCACAAGGCAGGACCTGCTCCAGCCCAGAATATTTGCTGCAAAAGAGGGGAAAAAATAGGCAAGAAGAGAGTGCCGAGTGGAGCAAATACCAGGAGAGAATAGAAACTGTGTATCTGAGTATTTTGTGCATGCCCTGGGATCTATCCCAACTGCTGGCTGTTGCTGGAGGATAAGTCCCCCTCTGCCCTCCCTCAGGTTCCTGTTTGACAGAGTCCATGGCAAAGCCTCCCTTCTGCCACCCGCGGCTGTGGAGGACGGGGACGTCCAGGCAGAGAGGAACCGGGTGGAGTCTGGCAAAGCTGACTTCGACGTGGTGCAGCTCCAGAACCTCACCAAGATCTACCACCTCCCTCGCAAACGCATCACAGCAGTGAAAAACATCAGCCTCGGGATCCCTGCTGGGGAGGTGAGCAAAGGGAGAAGGCTGCGGGCACCCTCCAGTCTCACTGTCATCTGTAATGGTTTGTTCTACTCCGGCCTCTTCCTTCCTTTGCCTCATTTGTTGATTCTTGGGGTTACAGCAGTCACAAAAGGCTCCTGGTAGATTTGGGACAGTTAGTGTGACAGTTTGAAGCCCCTAAAAAGAGGGAAAGTGGATGGGAATTGATGGTGCTGTATTCAGAGCAAAATGTCTGCATGCTCTGTTAGTACAGTGCAGTCTTGAGGGGGGTTACTGGGGATCCCCCGGTGGTAAATGAAGACAGCAGAACGTGTCCAGCTGAAATTATTCACCTGAACTGCATGGGAGATGGTGAGTCAGGCTTATCTGCTTGTGTTTCCCATCAGGGGAAGACAAATCACTTCAGCTGAAAACACATTTTCATTAATCAGGACCTAAAATTAACTCCAAAGAAAAAAACATTCTTTGGTCATGTCAGTGCAGTTGCCTCCCTGAGAAGTGAAAAGACAGGAGTAAACAGAGCACCTCTGAGATCCAGAGGAAACTGGAGACCAGATTCTACCTCAGGCTGTGCACCTGACTGGTGGGGTAGCTTGGAATTAATCCTCGGCACCTGGTTTGTTTTATTGCCTGGATCCCACTGAGATGAAAGGATGTGGGTGCTGGGCAGGATAGCATCCTCACGTGGAGACTGGTGCTGGTCTTTAGGGCAGAGGATTTTTTCTAAGCCGGGGCTTGCACTGACGTCTCTGACTTCTGGCAAAATTCACCCTGATGCTGGTGGGAGTTAGGGCACCATTCCCCACCTGTCAGCAGAAGCTGTGGCCCTGCACTGCAGACTGTGCACAAATCCTGTCCCTGTATAGACCACGGTGGGGAAGAGCCATGGATTGCTGTACATCTGCAGTGGGCCCAGCACATGAGGACTCTCATGTCAGCTGGTCCGTACTAATGAGAGCAAAATAACAGTAATTATCAGCACAATGGTGATGGCTGACGCAACACACAACTGCCTATCTCCAACCTTAGCAATCAAATGTGGATTTTACCATGAGATACTGGAACTGCACTACAGGGAGCCACTTCTTCATCTTACTAATGGAGTGCTTTAGTGAGATTATGGGACAAAAACCTTGTGTTGCATTAAGGCTTTACCAGTGCCAGCCCAAATCTCACTCACCCCACCCCCATGAGCAGCTCTGTCCCTGTCAAGGGGAGGCTTTGAACAAATGAGCGATGGGGATTTGGCCTCAGCTCCTGCAGAAATGCACCTTGCAGTAAAAGGAATGATTTTCCTGGAGACACATCCTTGATTCTTCACCATATTAAACAAATGGTCCTAATATAAGATGGAGTATATTGCACCATAAACAACCTCTATTATAACACTGGGATGTGCTGAGTTCCTCTGGCAATTCATCTTGCTCAAGGGGCCAGAGAAAGAAGGGACAAGGTGCACTGAACACCCATCTCAGAGCAATATTTCTGCATTACAAATACAGCACTCTTATATTTTGACTTTTCTTTCCCAGTGCTTTGGCTTGCTTGGTGTGAACGGAGCTGGAAAGACAACAATCTTTAAGATGCTGACAGGGGATATCGGAGCATCCAGCGGAAGGCTGCGGGTCCAGGATCATTCTGGGTATGGGGGATGTGATTTCCGGGGAAGCAAATCAACCTGAGAGCAGTTTTTAAGGCTGGGTGGCAAAGGAAAAGAAATGTAAAAATCTGAAATAAAACATTCACACCAGAGCAAAAATAAACAAGGCAGGGAATTCATCTTTTGAAGGTGGCATGGTTGCGTCCTAGGGGGTTGCATTTTGCTGCCTGATCTCTGCTGTTCTCAGAGGTGTTTGTTCCACTTCAGTCCATTGCAGATGGGATCACGCTCAGATCCTCAGCAGTGTGATCCCACTTCTAAGCTACAGCTTACTGGTGGAGACAGTAGGGCTCACCTCAAAGCTTTCTTTAACAGGTGTAGGTTTGGTGGCAGCTGTGCCATCTGAGATGCTGGCAGTAACTGGAGAGCTACATACTGGACATACAGCCTCTGCAGAACTGGGGCCCTGAAAGCTGGAGCTCTGCAGATCCACTGCATTTTCCTTCAAGGGTTGGGGAAGGGGGCAGGAAGTTAGGGAAAGGGGTTTTCTCCCTCCTGTTTGATTCCAGAGTGCGCTGGCAATTCAGTGTGCTTACGGTGATGTGCCAACTTCCTTATACAGGTCCTTGAATGACATCAGTGAGGCCCACTGGTCACTCTTTGGCTACTGTCCTCAAGAAGATGCCTTGGATGACCTGCTGACGGTGGAAGAGCACATGTATTACTATGCTCGGCTGCATGGCATCCCAGAGGGGGACATCAAGGGAGTGAGTAACAAGGGGCTTGACTTGCAGCATTTTTGTAATTTGGAGCCTTTAACTTAGTCTTTCAGTAGATACATGTGTGGTAATCCATGGCTGGACATGTTGTGGAAGCACAACTCTTGCTCCCTAGGTTGTACTCCAGCTCCTCCACCGGCTGAACCTGATGGCCTACAAGGACAGAGTCACCTCTATGTGCAGTTATGGCACCAACAGGAAACTGTCGACTGCTCTGGCTCTCATTGGCAATCCATCCATTCTGCTGCTGGTGAGAAATGGGGGCCTTGTTGGGGGAAGAGGAGCAGGTCTTTGCGCTGGCAGGAAAGCTTGGATAGTCTCAAAAAGCCTCCTCAGGCACAGCTTATGGGACACTCCCCACATGCCTGTGCTTGGCCTGACAACAGAAACCATCACAGGAAAGTTTTGGTTCCAACAAATACTCATATTTTCTTTGGGGGCATAAGAGAGTGGCAAGTCTTTCAGTTTTTCTGATAGCATCTTCCAAGGATCAAAAATAGACCCTATATTTGCCGATTAAATTCTCCTAGTTCCCAGCTCTATCTTGTTTTTTATTTCTATTAACTAACCTGCACAGCCTTGCAAGAAAAGCAACATCCAAGGCTCCAAAACTGTAGGAGAGCAAAGGGGCCACTTCTCTCAGGATTAGCACATAATTCCTTTTCTAGGTTTGGCTTCCTGTCTTGTCTTTCACTTTGAATTTCCAGTTCTTCCATGGGCTTACCCCATTGCTAAAACATATATTTTTGTGCAGTTTTCCCACTTGCTGTGTATTGAATGTGTGCAGAGCTCTGTGAGCAGGATTCCCAATATTAAGTTGGATACCTAGTGCACATAAATATCCCTTGTCCCAGCTTGTATCGAGCCCAGCACTGCTGCCTTAACTTCTGACAACCTGACAGTGCTCCAGCTGCTTTTGTGAGATAAAAAATCTCAATAAAAAGAGGAGGTGGGAGAATTCCCTCAGTTCTAACTGCTGCCTGAGCCCAGGCTTTTTTACTTTTTGAGTGCAAACTTCCAATCAGTCCTGTCTTTCCTGATAGGATGAACCGAGCTCTGGAATGGACCCGAACGCCAAACGCCACCTTTGGAAAATCATCAATGAGGAAGTGCAGAACAAATGCTCAGTGATACTCACGTCCCACAGGTAGGGCTGGGCTGGCTCTGCCTCCCATTTTGGGGTCAGTAGAGGTGTGGAGAGGCCCATCCCTCACAGTCCTCACTGGTCTTTGCACAGTTTCAGGGCACCGAGCTGTAAGAGGTTTGGTGTTTCATTGTGGCTGAATGTGGTGTCCACAGAGACCCACAACACCTTAGGGAAGATCATGTCCTCCAGTTATTTAACTATTTTTATACCTTCAAAATGACTTATTAGAGTTTCTGGGTTGGTTTTGCAGCATGGAGGAGTGTGAAGCCCTCTGTACCAGGCTGGCCATCATGGTGAACGGGAGTTTCCAGTGCATTGGCTCTCTGCAGCACATCAAGAGCAGGTCAGTAAAATGAACCTATTTCACTTTGACTGAACAGCCTCTGGAGTTACTGACCTACAGCTTTGAGTGCGCAGAACATGAGACCTGTGTCATCAAAACAATAACTTTTCCTGGTTTATGTCCCTTATTCACCACTGAAATTCTGTGTTAACTAATGCACTTTCTACTCCCTCACAGCCTGTCTTCCCAGAATGTGTCCCCCAAAGTAATCTGTTCACTGCTGCAAATGAGAAATGCATATTAGGGTTGAGCTTTAGTTTTATTAGTTATAGCAATAGCTTGGCTTCTTATTAAGTTTCACTCCAGGTTAACAACCCTGACCCCATTCAAGCTGTACTGTGCCTGGATTAGATTTCCCCAAAGAGCCTGTGCAGCACTCTCTAAGGGGTTTCTTCATCTGTTTCTCTCATTTCTATGGTGTTAATTGTGATTTTCTTGTTCCCCTAGATTTGGAAGGGGATTCACTGTGAAGATGCACTTAAACAGCAGCACAGTTTGCACTGAGACACTGACAGAGTTCATGAAGTCACACTTCCCAAACACATGCCTGAAGGTAAGCAGGGCAAATGCTTTCAGGAGAGGCTTTCAAAATCCTGTCAAACTAACGAAGATCTTTGCAAGGTGGACATCTTGTAACACACTGTGCACACAGACCTGAGCTCTCAGAGTCACACTTGTCACTGCTTTCAGCTATACTGGCTGAGGGCTGGAGTACTCCAGTTCCTTGGTGGCTGAAGTAACATCAGCCAAAGAGCTGCAGTGGCCCTGCAAGGCAGCTGTTAGGTGACCCTCTGCCCTGGGAATGCCCTTCCCACTGAAGCCTGGAATGCATGGAGAGCCACTTCAGGTTCAGTGGGAATGAAATGCTTCCAGTGCTTCCAGTGACTGAATAATTGTAAAACCAGAGTAACTGAGTCACAAATCCCATCCACTGTCTGTAACCCAATCTCTGCATGAATCAAAACTGCACTGCTCCTCTTGGAGCTGGAAAATACTCTGGCCACCCTGGAGCTTCCAGCCTTGCAGTTTAGTTGTCCTCCCCCAGTCACAAACCCCCACAAGAACTCCCAGTGGGGAAACACTGCCAGACAGTATCATTCAGAAGACACCACAGCCCCTGCCCCTTCATCCTCCCATGGTCCAGCTGTTGGATCTGTTAGCTCTTGGCTCTCCCCCACCACTCCTGTCCCCACAGGATCGGCATTTCAACATGGTGGAGTACCACGTCCCGGTCTCTGCGGGAGGGGTAGCAAATATATTTGATCTCCTGGAAGGCAGCAAAGCAGCCTTCAACATCAGGCACTTCTCTGTGAGTCAGACAACTTTGGAGGAGGTAAGGAATTAAAATGTGAGGCCATTCATTTAAAACTGCTAACAGGGGAGCAGACTGATGGTTACACATAATGGACTGCTGCACACAATAGACTACAGTTTGAAAGGGATTTCCATCTATATTCCTCCTGTGGGTACTTTATCAGCGCTGCTGCCTCCAGGTACCTCTGCTGGTGCTAGGGAAACACACACAGAAAGCTTCCCGGAGCTTAAAGGATCTGTTCTTCCCTCTGTCACTGCTGATTTCAGCAGCCTTGTGGGTGTGGGTGAAGGGCAGGGCTATGAATCACCCCCAAGTCCAGGGCTAGGCTTTCCACCAGTACTGAAAATATGCTTAATTTCACTTTTTGGGTTGGATGTTCATTTAACATTACTCCAAAGTTATCTTTGCGGTTCCTTCCATTTTCCCTTGGAAGAATATTCCCACTGGCAACAAAATCTTGTAGGGAGCACATCACCTGAAGGGATTGCCACAAGGACTACCCAGAAGAAATCACCCTGTTGACCATCAGCACCTGGAATATTAGGTTGGTCCCAGAGAGAGGAGCAGAGCTGCAGCCCTGTAGTACTATGGATAGTGACACAGCAGTCTGGGAGGGGAGTTCCTCAGTGCTGTTTCAATAAGGGGCACTGGTTGTGAGAGAAACAGGCAGGTAAAGCGCAGGAAGCTCCAGCTCAAGTTTTGTGGGAGGACAGCTCGGATTTGTGAATATGCAAATGTGATTGCACGGAGCGTTCTGGTAAGAATCCTTTCTGTATTCATTAGCTGCTGTTGAAAGGAAGGCTGTTACATGTGATTTTATACACCTCTCTCTGTACTCTACAGTTGTGCGTGCACAGATGTCAATTACACAGCCACAGATGGGTTTATGAAGTAATAACGGGATTGTATTACAGTGTGATCAAAATGAGCCACTGCATGGGCATTGCCTCTCTGGCGCCTCGGGAACCTGAGCTGCAGGACAATTCAGTTCCATGCAGGAATGTCTGCCTTTGGATCCCGGGTGTCAATTCCGCAGTACAGGAGTGCACATCCATGTATTTACATTAGCCCATAGAAGCCCAACAATATGCAATTCTCAAATTCAGCGTGAATCCATCCCTGAGCACGCTCTCCAGGCTCACAGTCAAATGAACAGCCGTGCCTTTTTTATATTCATTCATATCATAAATTATTTATGCTGTCACATACTGAGTATTTTCCTTTAAACTTCTAGGTTTTCATCAACTTTGCTAAAGATCAAGCAGATCCCGATGGCGCGGATGCAGGCCCTAATGTGACGCTGGACAGCTCTGACACAAGTAGCCAAGCTAGCACCATAAGCTCCATCTACTGAAGGGATCCACCCATACAGGATCATAGAATCTGGGGAAAAGACCTGACAACCCCTCCAACCCTGTTTTCAATGATTTTAGGGTGATGGGGATAAGCAGTCCCATTTTCTTAGAGTACTTTGTTTTTTGATATGCACTTAATTTGTCACTAGGAACATGGTAGGTGTTTGAGACTGGCACTCGGTTACAAATCAGATTGGTCTTTGCACAGGTTCTTTCCCACCCCCAGCTGTTGTTTTATGATCACTGTAATGGCTGTGAGGATTTAGGCAACATCACCTGCTGCTCGTGGCCATTTGCTTACAGCAGACATGGCTGTGCTGGAGCAGAGGAGCTGTGGGCAGTGCAGGGTGTTTGACCACAAAGCAGCCCCTGGCTGCAGAGGAAAGCCCACGCTCCACTCCCTGCTCAGTAAGACTTCCTGGGTGACTGAGTGAAAGTGGCTCAGTTTTGACAGGCTCCTCCTCACAGGGGGGTTGTGAGGGTGTAGGTGTTAAGTACTGACAGTCGCAAAGGCCACTGGTGGGGGCCACCTTTGGTGATGGCATAGAGCTCATCTGGTTATGTCAGCACAAATATAACTATTTTAAAAGTTAGTGCTTCCAGTGGTTTTGGTTTGTTCCTGTAGCTTATTCCAGCTCTGTGTAACTCCTCCAGTCCCAGGCAGTTCCTGGCTCTTGGTACCCAGTGGAAGATGATTCCCCCACGAGCCCCTTTCTCCTTCTGGCTGGAGTTCAGGGCTGCTCTGGTATAGCCGAGGAGTGGTACAGGGCAGGTCTGTTGGTTGAATGCTCTGTCAGGAAGAAGCTCTTTGCTTCCTAAGATTGTATTTCCCTGAGTGCAGTAGAAGCAAGGAGCATCTCTCTTGCTCATAAACCCTCCATCTCCAGCAGCTCTGCCTCTCTGTGTCTCTGCAGTGACCTTGCTCCTCAACCCCATGTGCTGGCTGCCCCCATGACTCCGGAGCTGTGTTTTCCCACATAACAAGGCATCATTAGCTCCTGCTTCAAAGACTCCGCCTGCTGGCTTTAAAGGAGTGCTCTGCCCACCTCTGAGAGCAGCCCCCAGCAGCTGAGTTCAGCACACCACCACACACATCCTGCTCTCTAACCCCAGAATGATTAATAGATAGAATACTTTAACATGATTCTTTATTCAATGTATCAGCATAAGGCCCCAAAGACTCGGGTTTGGGTCAGGGCATTGATGTACATTCAAGCACAAAATGAACTTAAACTCTGAGCTCAATAAACTTGCTGTTGCTGGTAAAAGAGATTGCAGATAAAGCCTTGCCTTGTGAGACCTGGGGTGTCCCATACAGCTTACCTGGGTTCACCCATACAATTCCAGCCAGGTGGTTTCTTTTTCCTTTTCCTTCCTTCTCCCAAACTAATTTGAGTCCAAGGAACCTTTGATGAAAGCTGCAATGATACATCTTCCCTACCCTGATCATGAGTTTGACTAGCTCAGCTCCTATGTGATGCCAAGGTTTGCTGAGATAATCGTGCAAGGAGTAGGTACTTTGTAAAATCCAAAACACTCTTGATGTTCAGTGGGATACTGAAGAGTTCAAGGTTTAGCTGCTGCAAGGAGGTCACGTCCTCTCCTTGGTCTTGGTGTAAACGTCTTACTGATAGCAGGAGGAGTTTTATTATGGATTGAAAGTATTATCAAGCTTTGAATTATGCCTCAACCTGCTGACTGCAATTAAAACTGGGATACACCTTCTTTCCAGAATGCATTTGACACCTGCAGTTTATAAGTAACTGAAAAAGCTGCCCAGACATCCATTGTAGTTTCTATTATTATGTCTCCAGCTCTGCAAAAGCTCTTTTTTCTCATTTTCATTGCACATCTTACACAGATCACAGTATAAAATTAAGCTTTTCTCTAATGGAGGGCTTGTGCTCCCTGCAAAGGACTCGGAGCATGAATGCCAATGATTTAAATGCAGCCTTGTAATACCAATCAGAGTATTATTTTATTATGTCAATGGCTTTGCAACTGCCAGTGAAAGATGGATCTCCAGACTCTGTCCAGATGTACTTTACATGTAATTGAGGGAGACTGATACAAAACTATTCTTTTGTCCTTTTAGAGCTTACTAATCAAATAGGGGGAAAAAAAGGGAAGTTATTCATTGGAATACTTTAGCAAGTTGCAATGTAATTGTGTAAAATAGAGTTTTGAGAGGAAAAAAATGCAAAAAGCATCCTTTGAATTTCCACCCAGTTCTGGCATTAATAGAAACATCTGCTCCATGTGAAATGTGTCACGGCCATGATACATGCTCCCCGTTCTCACTCGCAGGTAAAAATAAACCAGCTGCTACTGCAATCAAGTCTGTGGGTATTGGTCCAAGCAAGCCAGAGTTTATATCCTGGGGGGAATTTAACTGACGCCCGTGGAGAAGCAGTTACAACTGTTTGGGGGCTTGAAGCATCTGGCAAGGAGGTTGTATATAATGTCACCAGGGGCTGAATTACCTTTCGTGCCACATTACAAACACCCAGTCCCTGCAGAGCCTCGGATTCATCTTGTCCTCTTTGGAGGTAGGACATGCTCCAAGCTAAATTCCAAGGGAAAAACCTTGGAAGCCAGTATTCTCCTGCCTCTGAACACCAGCTCCATGCCTCTCATCACCTCTTTGTCTCCCTGAGAAGGTTCCAGGGATGACACATGGAGCACCGACTGAGAAATCGCTGAAGAGAATGTGAAAGGTTTGGAGCAGGGTCTACAGGGCAGGGGAAGGATAGGGTCACTCGCCAATCCTCACCTGTGGCTGTAATAGTGGGTGCCCCCCACTGTCAGCCCTCTCTGAATCCCCTCAGAAATTTTGGCTTTACGTGACTCTGCTTTCAAAATGAGCCACCAAGCTGCCTCCTGCCTCTGGCCTGAGCACAGAGCTGAGATTGCTGCCCCTCGAGCGCTGTGTACCACAGCACATCACCTCTCCAGGAGCCAGAGGTGAGTGCTGCAGTCCAGAGGAAACAAGCTTTTCATCTCCCTCCTTTAATGCAGTCTCACCTGAGTCACTCCAGTAGCCCTGCGGCAGGCAGCAGTGCCAGGGCGAGCCCTGCCGGCGTGGCCACACAGCCCCGGTGCGTTAACTGGAACGGGCTCACCCCAGCTTCATTTAAAGTGCTCTGGCACATCACGCACACACGGGAGAGGCAGTGCAGGCACCAAACAGGAGCAGGGAGTCAAGGAGGAATTTCAGAATTGGTTGTGTGCATTGCGAGGCTGATTGAAGCCGGGTTTGTAATTGGAGCTGTGGACTTGGAGACAATGACTCAAATCTCCATCCTGGCTCTCCTTCATTTATCACTCTGTGCTGTTGATGAGAGCAGGGTGCTCCTCCAGCCTTAGCTTAAGATCCTTGCTTAGCTTTGCTCTCAGTGCAAATAGCCACTGAGGGCTGGCTTTGCAGGACCAGAAAGAGTCTGGCAGGGGCTGAGGAAAACTGTCCAGAGGAGCCAGTGTTAAGTAAAATATTATAAATTCAAGGTCTCTAATGGGATTTTTTGGTCCTTTCATGAGAGCTGCATGGGGAGTGGTTTTGTTACTGGGTCATTTCAGAAAATATATTTCCAGTCAAATGAACACATCAAGGTAAACAAAATTCAGTGACTAGTAAAGCTCAGGAGCTGGTGGTGCCCACAGACCCACAGCCTGTGAGGAATTACTCCTGGGATCCAAAATTTGCAGGATTGAACCTCATAACAGCCTCAGTATGGGGCTCTAGCCTGTTGTAGGAGCTTCAGCTTCCTTCCCTTGCTGCAGCTTCACTGAAGCTGTTGTGAGGCTTTTTGGCTTTTTACAAGCCTAGAAAAATATCTGTCTCTTCACTTAATAGGGGAAGGGTTATTTTGTGAGCTGGTGGAGAAAGAAAAATGGGTTTTGGATGGCAACAGCACATAGCATGATTTTACTCTTTTTTTTTTTTTTTTTTTTTTTTTTTTTTTTTTTTGCGGACAACAGCTGTGGTCTTGCATAGCTCTAACAAAGTATCAACAGCATATTAAAAGTGAGCACAACACAGAAAAGCAGCAGTGGGGAATGACAAAAAAAATTGAATTCACCAGAATCACTATTCCATGGCAGTATTTAAATTAAAAAAAAAAAATCACTCTAATTAATTTAGTTATTCAGGGAGAGGATGGAAAGAGGGAAGATGGCACTAAAATACTAAGAACAACATTAGTAAGGGACACGGCCAGCTCTTAGCGTTGGCTCTGCTCCTCATGCTACTCACATACACAGCACTGGGAAGGAGGGAGAATGAAGAGGGGCAGAAGGGGGAGTGCAGCCCATTTGGGGCCAGACCAGACTCCTCAAAATATCTGCAGCATGCACAAGATCACCCCAGGGAGTATCAGAGCTTTGGGACTGGAGGCTGCCCCATGTCACGGTACAATCCTGCAGCACCTGGATGCTGGCACGTGCCAGAATAGGAGAGTCCCACTGGTTGAGCCTGGGACAAGGGATACAGATCTTTGTGCCTGCAGCCCATGGAGCAACATTTGCAACCAGTCCGCTCTCCCAAGTGCTCATCCTGGGGGGTGCAGCCCCCACTTCATTGCTGCTGGGGGACACTTCTGGAAACAAGGCCTTTGCCAGGGAAAGCAATCCTGAGGGCCCCGTGCTGGGGGTGACACAAGCAAATGGCAGCGCTGCCACGAGCTGTAAGGCTCAAAGCAACAATCCCACCATCTCCCCAACCTCCAGAGTGATGCAGGTACTTTGGTTTTAAGCAGTGAGTCGTTCACTAGATCAGCAAATTGGGTAGAAACGAAGCATCTCCTAGAAAGAGTTCAGGTCTTCACTGACAAAGAAAAAACCAAAGGATGGCCTTGACAATTTATGGTAAAGCACATGAGATGAAATCCAAGTGAAGACAGGGTAATAATGGAGGCTCTTACCTCCATTAGCAGGTCAAGGTGAACTCTCAGGCCTCTACTCTCCACATCCTGGTAGCCAGGTGAAGGGGTTTTGCCCAGCCCTCTGCTTGAGTGTGCACTGCCTGTTTCCCAGCCAGAGACAAACAAATTGAAGGACATCCAGCATGTGACAGTGAAGAGGAAGCAGAATGATCTGCCTCTCCATAACCAGACCCAGCTGGGTTATTCCTGCACAAGACAGCAATGAATTTAAGTTAAAATGATACCAACCAGATTGAAATGCAATTAAAGGAGTTCCCTTAGGGTTGTGCATCTAATTAGTAGTGTACCTTTAATTACACCAGTGCCGTTTCAAACAGACGTGCTGAGAGGGCCATCAGCACAGAGCTGAAGCCTGCCTGGTGACCCATATCCGTGGGACCCCAGAGGAGTTACATGTGGGTTTGCATCACCAAGACTGGCCTGCTCCTCCCCTGGGGAAGAGCCCCCCGGGGTGGCCCAGACTGGCTTGGGAGCAAGGCAGAGGAGAAACACAGAAACCTTTTTCAGCTGTGTAAGAGCAATTTTCTCCAGCAGATAATTGCTGGAAAACAATTAAGAACCAGGTGCTTCTAAAAGGTAAGAGATTTTCCACAATTTTTTGTACATGACATTTCCCTCTTGCATTGCCAGAATGTGCTCTGGCTCCAGGAACTGTTAAAGTTAAAGCATCGGAGTTGACCTTGATAAGAAAACTCTTTAAAAAATTAACTATGCAAACATTAAGAATTGCTAGAAACACCAGAGCACTTCTACATGTCCCTCAGCCATCTCTGTGGAGTTACACGAGGTAGAAGAACTCAAAATTCTTCTCTACCTTTAACCTTGAGCATAATGCCAGCCCCAAAGCAGCCAGATGCAGTGGCTGTGAGTCTGGAGCATGGTCCTTGGTCTGGAGCCTTAGCTGAACTCCCTGTCAAAGCCTGTAGTCAGGCAGCTGTGGACTGCAGCTGGCTGTGCAACCACGCCTTGCTCCCCCAAATTCTTATTTAAAATCCTGTCTAAGAGAGAAAATAAAGCTGAAGGAGACTCTCCTTTGCCTACTGTACCACGAAGCCCGAGGGCTGGCATGTGTCAATAACCCAGGTACCCCATTTTAACGCAAACTCACATCACCTTGCACCATATGGCACCCTAGGATCAATTCTGAGAGGTGCACGGAAGCAGGTGCTTCATCCATCTTCACGTGCTCCTCCTCAAGTGTTTCTTTAAGTACCTTCAATGTCAGTAAAATGAGAGAAAGTTGAGACCATAGGCTTAATCAGATTAACAATTATAATCATTCCCATCCATCACCGCAAAGCAGCTGCGGTGCCCCCAAATCTGTTCTGCTCCAGGAACCTGGGAAATCGCAGCCATACCTGATCAGCCAGACAAGGGCAGCTCCGGGCTTGCCGTAAAGAGGAAGAGTGCAATTGCTCAGCCTGACTCCTTTATTCATTGTTTTTATGAGCCTTCAGAGCCTCCCCAGAAATTATTAAAGCCCCTCTGAGGAGCGCAGCACCGCAAAGGGAGCATTTCCTCCTGGGCTGGTGCTCACGCTGCTATAACACCCTCCTGAATGTACTGGGGCTTGGGCACTGAGGCCTCTCCTTTCACCTGCTTCCTGCAATTCAGCATTTGACCATGCTCACTACAGACTCAGCAAGAGTAATCAGCCCCATCATCAGCTCTTTGCCACACCGTGGCAGATGGCAGCAAAGGCAAAGCTGGGATGTTTGTTATAAGCAACCCTGGCTGTCTGTTTGAGGGAGCCTCCTGCTCCTCAGGGTTGGGTTATGAACTGGCATGTGTGAAATCGGGCAGGATTAGGGAATACTAGGACAGTGCAGGAATGGGGACCTTCCCTGGGAGGATTTGGGCTGAAGGCTAGGCAGTGTACAAGCATGTGCAACCTTTAAAGGTCCTAGAGCTAGAGCTGGGCCGCCAGACGCCTGCGGGGATGGAGATGTTTGAGGATGAATGGGATGGTTTGCTCCATGCCTGCTGCCCTGCCTTCCCTGACAGTGGAGGCAGCAGAGCAGAGGGATGCAGCTTCAGACCGAGTTCATATTTCAACCATTCCGGAAATCCTGTGTGCCAGAAGAACATAACTCTGCCGGCCTGCAGGAAAATGTCATTACTGGGTGAGAGTCAGTGACCCGTGAGAGCAAGAAACCTTCGCAGCTCCCTTGGAGAGTCTGGATATTACAGGAGTTATTTTTCCACTGTGAATATCCTACATGGGGTGATTTCAGGGCTTGAAATCAGCTCATATATGATGCTAATATAGTGCCCCTGTGAATAATATAGCATCAGTTCTCCTGTCAAGTGAAATGGGAGAGGCAAGTGTGCCCCTCAGGACTGTGAAGTTTCTGTATTAGTCACCAGCCTCATCCTAATAAATCAAAGCTGCTGTGTTGTACTTCCCTCCTACCCCGCTTGGCATTTTTGAGCTCTGGCTCAAGCAGGAATTACAGGGTGAGCTGGCTTGGGCTGTATAAGGGAGCACTATGGCCTATGTGGCTATATAAGTCCTTGAAATCACCTTAGGATGTGGGAAGATGTTTTGCCATCCACCCAGGCTGTGACACGCAGAGGTGCTCAGTGCCCATCTAGTGAAAACAGGAGAGTCTGTGCCGCCATGGGCCTGTTTGCAGAGTGGGGCAGGAAAAAGGAGCCTGTCCAAAGGGTTTGGATGGCTCAGGGCTGGGGGGGTCCAGCAGCAGGATGGGGCAGTGTGGGTGCAGGGCTGGGGATATGCACTGGCTCTGGGAGGGCAGAGGAGCTCACAAACCATCCTGCTTCCCTCGGAGGTGGATCAAGAGGAGGGATTATAGGACAACCAGAGCACAAAAATAGGGGTTGTGTTTGCAGCACGGTACATTTGAGTGACAGACCCTGGTAACGCGGAGGGGAGGGTGCGGTGGTGTCATCCACTGTCATAGTTTGGATCTCTTCCCTGCAGAGGCTGGAGAAGTCAGGCTGCTCCCAGGCCAAAGGGAAACAGCCCCCATGGCTCACAGTTCCGACCACTGTTTCTTCTGGAAGTTTATAGCAATCCTATTTGTGGATTCAAATGCAGCTGCCGAGGGCTGCTCATACAGGATCTACAACGTGACCTCAAAATACAGGAGAGAAGGAAAGCTGAACTCTCCTTTGATGTTTGCAAGTGTAAACTGCAGACCTGAGCTGAATACACTGTAAATAAGGATCATTAATCATCAGCTAAGTGCCGTGCAGTTGCTGTTATTTACTATAACAACATAAATCATCAGGAGCCGCTATCACGTTAATTTGGGTTTAGTATGGATTAGTACGGAAAAAAGAATATCCTCACCTATTTACAAAATACATACCTTTACTCATAAACACACAGAGATGTGCTGTGGCTTTTGTTCCTTAGTTTCCTCCAGCTAGGAAGCAGGTCAGGAAAACGGTCTGGGAGCTCTGAACGTGAGAGATTGCCAACAGTTCATGCCAAGCTGCAGCCCAGCAAAATCTGTCTTGACTCAGTAAATCAGCACCAAGGGGGAAGCAAGACCAGGAGGTCTCAGACCTGTTTTGCCACCCGCAGCCCTCCTTCCAACCCCTGTGCAAGGCACAGTGCTGGCACTTCCCAGCTACTGCATCGCATCCATGGATCTCAGCGGTAACTCCATGGGTTTCCTCATTTTTTAATCTGCAGCTCAACTCTGGCTTTCATATTGAAAAAGCACCAGGCATGGGTTTTGTGGGATGCTTGGAGCCCTCTGCTTCTGCCTTTGGAAGGAAAGCTTAGCAGGGAAGGAGCACTTTATTTTAAATTAAGGGAGAATTACCCACGTATTTCATATTCTCCAGAAATGCCAGCTGAACTCCTTGCTGATGTATTATTTTTTCCCCTGATTTGACTTTTTTCAGTCTAAAAGGTGGGGCTGAGACACTCATGCATCAGAGCAAGGCTGGCAGGGCACCAACATGACCGTACCTGGTGTTTTTGGTGTGGAGCTCATGCCAGATTGGCTCCATCCCTTTCCACAGATCATTTCTAAGTTTGGTGGTGACACAGCTACACTGCCCAGGGATCCTCATCTCGGTGCTTGGGCACAGCATCTGTCTCTGCCCTCAAGCACTCAGGTGTAGCTGAGGGGTCTAGTTTAGCACCCAAAATAAGTTGAATTTTTTAAAATTGTTGAGAAATCACAATAAATTTCTTCCCAAAGTCTGTCCACAGTCCTGGTTATCTGCTTTATCCTTGTGGAACTGGAGGTGCTGAGCCCTGACTGAGGGCATGGAGATCCCTGACCTGCCTCGTGGAGGTCACCAGTGCTGCTTTAGCTGGAGGTTAGTCCTGATTAAGAAATAGGCCTTGATATCTGGGAAATAATTATGGTTTGCATTTTTAAAATGTAACTGGAAGGGAAATAAGAAAGGACTCGATTTTTTTGGGTGGCCCAAAGATTTCCCTTAGGCTTGAACATGCAATGATACATTTAATAACAGTCAAAGGTAAAAAGAACAAAAGCAATGTTGCACCTGCACTTTGACCCCACTGGGTCCAAAAATGCAATTGCCTTTAACAGTCTCTGTCATTTTTAACCTGTGTTTAGTGTGTGCCAGATGAACAGACATCAAACCAGGGTGAATTTCCAAGTGTCCAGCCAGAGCTGAGGTTTGCATAAATTAAAACTGGGTTAATTATAATAACTCTAGCACAAATGGGATAGTATAATAAGATTAATTAGAGGGGGGGGCTAATAAGAGGGTTCAAGCCACAGCAGTACATAACCCGCACCCAGGTTCTTCAGTGGTTTCCTTGGACTTGTATCCCACTCCACTCAAGGGCAGTCCAACACCTAAAAGCCGCTGCAGAGCCTTGACTGTATTTTCCTGAGCATCCGGGCTCGCCTCGCACCGACCATATGTCTGTCTCTGTCTGCTAGCAGACTGCACCAAGTATTTTCCTTTTTTATGGTGGCTGAGCAAACAAACACCATCTGTGGGGCTCGCCGAGGGAAATCCTGGCCCCCTCGGCGCCAATGGGAAAGCAGCCACACATGTCCATGGGGCTGACATTTCTGACATCCATAGCCCAAGACAAGAACTTTCCTCTGCTGCTCATCTCTGCCCATCTGCACAGCTGAGTCAGGATCTGGCATTTTGCAAGCAGATTTAAATTCAGATTTTATCAAAGAAAAGTTGGATCCCATCAAAGCAGACTGCCTAGCCTGACCCAGGTTAGTGGGACTGCCTTGTAGCTGGAAGAGGGCAAGAAGATTGTTTTTTGGTTGGCTTTGTCTTGGATGTATCCACCCTGCCAAGGGCTTTGGGCACTTTCCAGTCATGCTGAAATCCCTCAAATCCCAGGACTGATGGCGATATTTGGTCTTGTTTGATCTGCTTAGAGAAGGAGTTCTGGGAGGGCAGCTGATGAGGGATGCAAATTATTCCCAGTTCAAACCTTTTTTCTTTTGGAAGTTAAAACTCTAGGGCGCACCACTTGGTAGGGAGGGTCTGTGCCATCCATTCATGCACCCCAGCAGTGGAGCAGGGGAGCATCAGCAGTCTCTGCAGCAAAGGTGTGAATGTGGTCCCTGGCTGGGCACAGGGTCTTCTTGTGCTTTGCTGTTCTCTGTTACTTGTCTTTCTGCAGGAAATCCCTTTTCTGGTCAAATCAGAAGAGTAATTTAAATTTTGTAAAATTGCCCACGGTTTTGACCCATGTGGGCATTGACAGAGATCCCCTGCCGGGCGCTGGGCACAGCGGATGCGGGTGGAAATTACCTGTCACCTCTGTTGCTTTTCTGCTTGTGCTTCTGCAGCGCTGGGTCCAGAGCTTGTGCTCTGACCAAATCTTTTGTACAAGTGCCCTTTGGATTTAGCAATTCACATGCAGAAAGCAGAACCAGTGAACCACAGGCTTCTCTGCTGCTGCATTTAATTAAAAATGCCATGTCTAACACCAGCAGATGTTCCTGCTATTGAGACTCAAGGAATAATTTAATGCTGTGTAATGCAATGCTGACTGTGCTGCTTAGTCTGGAAGTGTTATAGACTTTTTTATTATTATTATTATTATTTTCTTTTGGGGATCAAATCCCTCAATATTTGAAATCTTAAAACTTGGTAGTCTAACAGCCCTAATCAATTACTGCACTGAATGATCTCAGCAGCTCCATGTCTGTTAACCCAGCGCCGCAGCCCACGATGCCTCTGTGACCACTGTGAGCTCCCAGGGCTTTGGGTGTGGAGCAAAATTGGCCCCAGAGGGGTGGCCTAAGGAGCAAACTAAGCCTGTTAAAGCCTTTGATTCAGACATTTGGGGAGAGAGGGAATTCAAAGATGAGCCTGAGCCTCCTGCAATTTTTTCTTCAGTCTTCTGATGAAGAGGTTCCATCCTGTCGCTTGCTGTGAGTGCTCAGCATGTCGAGCTGAGCACCCTTTCCTGGGTGCAGTGGTTTCAGGATGTGCTTTAAATTCAGGTGGATAAGAGCAGAGGGATCCCTCTTCACAGAGCTTTGGCTCTTTTAACCCCTGGGAAAACAACTGATTTACAAAATTCAATGGAACTGCTTCCCTCTGCATGCTCCTTCCTGTTACACGATGAATCACGTAATAATTGTATATTTGTTGAAAAACAGCTGGGGAACTTCATTAAATGAATAAAATATCAGGTAGCGGTGTATTTCCATAAAAAGGTCTTTACCAGATGGGCAATGCTTTGAAACAAAGCATGAGGTAGACGAGGATTTTTCACCTTCCTCGTCAGCCAGGGAGCCAAGCCATCCTTCAGCACGGGTTTCGCTCTGGAGCTGGGCATTGTTTGGAAATCACATTTCCAGTCCAACATGGCAAGGATGAGCATTGCCTCAGCGGGATATGGAGCTGCTGATTCATGCATGCACCAAACGCCGCTGCTTCACTATATCACAGCACTGCTGAAACGCTTTTACTGGCTTTCTGTCATGCAACAAATTTATTTTAAAGTATGCGGGCCTTATACTGCCTGAAATGGCTTTACTTGTACTTTAAATACTGCATAAACCAAATTTAGAGATATATTTCTTGCTTCCCTCTGTTCCCTGCATCATTTTTTTTCACTTTTGACTGTCCAATTGGTTGCAGTAATTCACTGCTGAAGAAGACATTTCTTAGATTTCCAAGAGCACCAGCTCCTTAACCTTTATAAAATTTAGGAGAATGAATCATTTGTGACTTTTACATCTTTCTTGAACGTGAGTATTTGTTAGATGCAGGCTGCCCAGGGCAGTGCTTTGCCTCAGTTTAACTTAGTTGTAAATGTTTGTAAATTCCCACATAATATCTCAGCACAATGGAAACTATGCGAGCATCTGTGGATTTATTGAGAGAGACACTAAACATATTTCAGCTGGAGGAAAGGAAGAAGAGGCACTTATCTGATTTACTGTCCTATACGGTATATATCGGCATCTCATATTTTGTGAACATAAATGCCAGGCTGACTCAAGAGATCTATGGATCGAGTGTTGTTTGTAACCTGCTCCAAATGCTTCAAATTGCGTTAAAGTTTCATTTCAGTAGTGAGGCCTTTTGCCATCTTTCAGGATCCCTGGTGCACCGGGAGATGCTGGGAGCTGGGTTTTTGGAGCACAGGACGAGCACACGAGCCAAGTAAGAGGGTTAAGGTTGCACCTGGCAACTCTTCATTTCTAAGGGAAAAATGACAGGCTTAGCTTATTTTTTGAGTTTATCCTGGTTTTGGCAATGTGAGGGAGCAGGTCCCTGTCTCAGCTCCATCCCCTGCAGCCCAAGGAAAGGAGTGGGTGTGCCTGGTCCAGCTGTGTCCCTCACCGTCATCCCCCTCCTGCATCCAGCCGTGTTGGTGCATGCACACAGGATGGGCAGAGGCACCATGGGACGTGCCAGTCCCCCGGCTTGCAGGGCTTGGGGACAAGCTTCTCTTCGGGCAGCACAGGCCCAGGGCACCTGTGCCTGCGCCCTTCCCTCCCGCAAGACAGGCAAGGAGGATGCTGTGCCCTGAAGCAGCTGGCTGCAATCAGACCCTGTCAGACACACATGCGAGCCCGCCTGCTGCCCGCGAGCATCCGACACCTCCCTGGGTCCCTTACAAGGTGCGCTTTGTAACGCAAAGTGGTTTTTGTTGCACTTGCACGCTCGCCTCCGTGGCTGCTGTACTTTCCCCAGCGCCGCTTCCCTGGCGGATCCGCGCCGCCGGCGGTGCCGGGCTGGCGGCAGAGGGACAGCGCGCCGTGTTATTAACGCCGCGGGGCTCCCTGAGCACCAGGGAACAACAGCCCATTGCAGAGACACAGCCACACTTTTCACAGCTGGATCCGGGCGCGCCGATGCAGCTCCTGCAATGTCGATGGCAGCAAACAGCGCGGCTCTCTGCGCCAGGGAAACGAGGCGTGTGAGGATCGGGGTGCCGGCATCCATCCGGCCCCGGCCCTGATTCTGTGAGGACGGTGTCACCTGCAAAGCCTGGCTGTTCGACCTTCCAGCCCCTCCGTGGACTCCTCTCTCACGGATAGGGATTGGGAGTTACCGTGAATGCAGAGAGCATGATGTTCCTTCATCCTGTGATGTGTCAGCTTGCCCCAGACGACAGCAGCGAACATTCTCAGATCCAAAGAGCTGAGAGATTTCACAACTCCTCATCCTGTGTGGAGCTCACTTCCCTGCACCTCTGGCTCATATTAATAAAAAAGATAAATATTTAGCCCTCCATAAATAAAGAAAAAAAAATTATAAAATTCACAATTTAAACCAACACCCTGGTGTTCAAGAGCCACAGAGGGAACAAGCTACAAAAGCAAAGGATTGTGACACTTGAAAATTGGAGAACCTCCTTCTTGGAAGATATTAATTACTTATTAAGAAATACTTTCAGCCCTGATTTAACACCCATTTAAGTAGAACTCCTTCTGTCTAGATAAGGTAAGGCTGGGGCACCCCTCTGATGTCTGTTTTCTATGACTATCGCCAACCAAATTTTGCAGCTCCACGCTGCCATGTTGTTTTATGATGAAGTTCCCTCAAAGAATAACTCGCTCACTTTAATCATGTTTTCTCTGAGATTTATGGCTTGATGCTTATTCACTGGCGGAGCTTCTCCACGTGAAATGTCAGTAAGCCCGTTATAAATTGCTCCTGGCATTCCTGCTCTATCTTTTACTTGGGCAGAACTATTTCTACCTGAAAGTGATAAATTCCTGCTATAACTGCTTTATGTGCTCCAGTAATTATGCTGTAGAGGGATGGCGGGGACTGCGTCTCTGTGGAGGTACTACCTAAAAAACAGCAACCTGCAAAAGTGGGAGATTGGGCTGAAGCCTGGGGTGCTGCAGGACACACAGGCTGAGGGAAAATACACCCTGGAAACCAAAAATAAGCGTGACTGGTGAGGTATCTCTGTCAAAGGAAGCTGACGAATGGGCAGAAGAGAGAGAAAAAAATGAAATGTTTAAAGTCAGGGTGGAAAGGCATTGGCACGGGGCAGGTGCCGTGCCTGGGCTGGGTCCCAGACATGAGGGGTGAGTGCCCTCAGCATGACAATGCCATGTCCACCCACCTGTCTCAGGCCCCATTTGGGTAGGGGATATTTATGCAGTGTTAGACACATTTGTTATAGATACACAAACACTGGAAAGACGTATGTAGGAGCATCAGATTTGGGTATGTGATCGATTCAGATGCTGTTGTGCTATCGCGATGGGCTGAGACCAACAGCGTGAGGTTCAACAAGGCCAAGTGGGTCCTGCACTTTGGCCACAGCAACGCCCTGCAGCTCCAGGCTGGGGCAGAGGAGCTGGAAAACTGGGAAAAGCCCTGGGGGTGCCAGGGGCAGTAGCTGAACATGAGCCCAGGTAGGCAAGAAGGCCAATGGCACCTGGCCTGTATCAGGAATAGTGTGGCCACAGGACCAGGGAAGTGATTCTTCCCCTGTGCTGGGCACTGGTGAGGCCATACCTCAAGTGTTGTGTTCAGTTCTGGCACTTCAGGACAAGATGGATGTTGAGGGGCTGGAGCAGGTCAAAAGAAGGGCAGTGGATCTGGGGAAGGAGCACCAGGAGCAGCTGAGGGAGCTGGGGAGGCTCAGCCTGGAGAAAAGGAGGCTCAGGGGGGACATTCTGGTTGTGCACAGCTCCCTGACAGGAGAGGGGAGGAGAGGGGTCGGGCTCTGCTCCCAGGGAACAAGGGATGGGACAAGAGGAAAGGGCTGCACATTACACCAGGGGAGGGNACTCAGTGCTCTGCTCTGGTTTACATGGTGGGGCTTGGTCACAGGTTGAACTTGATGGTCTCAGAGTTCTTTTCCACCTGTCTGGAAAATTATACTGTGAAAAGCCAGTGTCCATAAGGACACTGAGGTACTAGGAAGGTACAGCCTTTCCAAAGAGCCTACTACATATTCCCCTTGAACATGCATGGTCATTTGCCCCTAAAGTTTAGAAGCTCAGATGCTCTGGGTTCTGCAATAGACATAGACTTGTGTGGACCCATTTCTCCTATTACCCTAAAGTTCACAAGTTTAAACTGTCTGGATTCTGTAGCAAACTTGCGCAGTATGATATTTGTAGAGACAAAAAGCCCCATTTTTCCTCAAGACTCTCACACCATTGTTTCAGACCTAGTCGTTCCTGAAGATGTTAACAGCCTATTTTTCCTATCATTACTGAAGATCCGCACCCATCGAGTCGTACGTGAAGACGCTGGCACCCATTTTTCCTATCACACCCTAACCTCTCCCGTGTTTCTGGGATCCCGGCCCCGAATTTCGCCCAGCCCGCCATTTCCCCAGCCCGCCCCTCATGGGCGGCCCCGGCCCCCTCCCGGAGCGCGGGAAACGCTCAGGGCGGGGAGCGCGCGCGGCTTCCGCGCCTGCGCAGTGGTGGCGGGCG
>WEIT01011347.1:773484-801734 GCA_013389985.1 Dryoscopus gambensis
CCACCGCCCCCGTGCTGTGGAGAAAGGACAGGGAAGCGGGCACCGGTGGTGCCTTCTGGCCCTCCGGGGGACTGAGGGGGAGAGGAAAACGGGAGCTGCTGTTCCCTTGTGGGTCCCAAGCCAGAGTGCTGATTTAGGCTTCAGGATGCTGGCCAGGTGTGAAGGGAACCCTCAGTCTGATGGAGTGAATTGTCCGCTTTTGTAGTGGGGTAGAATTCCAAAACAACTTGCAGTTCTCATCATCCTCAACTCCTTTCTCTTTCTACTCACATAAAGAAAAAAGAGCAGCTTGCAAAGGTGTTTCCTGTTACCAAGGGGCTTTTCCTCTGCCCCAGAGGGTTGGGTGGTGCTAATTGGTTTGGCCTTCTACCAAGGCTTTGCTCCTTCAGATCTGCCTCTGTATCTGTTCCTGTTTTCATGCGCATCCAACCACGTTGGGATAGGCAGGATTACCTCTGCTTAGAGCTGGTCAAATAATCTGAGTACTTCAAAAAACTGACTTAAATTAGAAACATTCTGCCAGCAAGGCACCTCGGAGGGGGTGGTGGTCACGCCACCTGTCGTAGGACAACTCACTGCATCGTCAATACAGGTAGAGACTGAGATGTTTGTGCCCCAGAACCGCATTTGGGTGGTGGTGGAACCTTTGGCTGCCCTATGTGCCACTGCTCTTCACGATATGCACATGCAAACACGGTGAGGTAAAAGGTCTGCTGTGGTTCTTAAACAGTTTCTCCGCACGGCACAGGTGTAAGCAGTGTGATAACATCCTACCTTTGTTAGGGTGGAGAGGAGGGATACTTTCTAACCTCTGCTTGTAAACCAGCTTAGATACTCAGCTTCACTTCTTGTTAATCTACAGTCACTATGTCAATAAAAGCTGAGGAAACCCTCCCTCCCTCCCTCATAGATGTGTATCCACTCCCTGTCTCCAGCTGCACTTTTCTAATAGGAGTTTACAGTGTTGAGGGCCTGAAGGGTAAAATACAAGCAGAACATTTCCTTGCTTTTTATTAAGGAGCAACTGATTATGGGACAGATGCCCTCAGCATCTCTTCCCCCAGTATGGATGTATAGATAAGTGTGTTCTTTCCTAGCTGTGGCCATTAATTGCTGTAGAAGATTCTTGAAAAAGGATGTTTTACAAAGGCACGTAGGGACAGGACACGGGGGAATGGCTTCACACTGAAAGAGAATAGGTTTACATTGAATATTAGGAAGAAATTCTCCCCTGTGAGGGTGGCGAGGCCCTGGCACAGGGTGCCCAGAGAAGCTGTGCCTGCCCCATCCCTGGAAGTGTCCAAGGCCACTTGCTTGGAGCAACCTGGGGTAGTGGAAGGTGTCCCTGCCCACAGCAGGGTGTGGAATGAGATGGGCTTTAAAGACCCTTCCAACCTGAACCGTTCTATGATTCTGCTGTCTAAAGGAATTTTAAAAAATATTTTATTTGTTTATACAACCTGTCTGCAGATTATTTTGTAAAATTACCCCCAGAAACTTGTAAAAATTATTTATAAATATGAACATGTGACGTAATAAATGTCATTGTTTATGTGTTGGGCATCTAAGGCCTCGTGGTTTTATTTTGAATAAGCCCCGGTGTATTCTAGGTGATAGATTTCAAACACCCACTGTTGAAGTTTGGTGGATTTTTTTAAGAAAAAATGTCCAAACACCAAGAAGACAATGCAGTTTGTATTCATGAGGCTGGAAACAATAGTTAACAGGAGACCTAGGCACTCATTCGCAGCTATTTCTTGCTCCAGAAAAAGGAGTTTATTTGCTATTATCTGAGTTACTGCTGTGCCTGATCTTTTCTCTTTTGAATGCCTCACCTTTTAGCAGCAATTTCATCTGTCCTTTGATGACTGAGTCTTGGGCAGCGGCTATTTTTTTAAATAAACCTAAGGAAATGTAGATTAATTTGTTTAGAAGCAAATTAGGTAGGGCATGGATCCAGTCTGCAGTACTGTGATGTGAACTGGTTCTGATCCCCTGCTGAAGACAGACATTTATTAACACACCTGGGATGAGTTGGGGCGAATGGCCAGAGCTGGCTTCTGAAGTATGAAATGAAATATGTGAAACTAATGAACTGCAGTACTGAGATCACATATAAAATAACTGGTTCTCCCTCACCATGGTTTTGTTATGGACAGGGATATTTATCAAGATCAGTTTCTGCAGTTTTGTTGGAGTATCCATGCTAGGTTACCTGCAGTCATTATCAGTTGACTACAAAACCCCAACAGCTACACGTAATTAAGAGATGTTGTGGAATAAAAGTCATTCTGCATTTCCTTTGCAGTGCCATTTACAGGAGCAGGAAACCTGAGGCCAGCTTCCCTAGAGGAGACCTGGTTGGCCCTTCCCTTTGTTCCAAGTGATTTGTCAATGTCACCTAGAATATGCTGGAGCCAAGAGCTGTGCCTCAGTCTCCCAAAAACAGCAGTGCCTCAGCCACGAGGGCCTTTGCCTGTTTAAAGCACAAAACACACCTAGCAGTAATTTTTACAGGAGTAGTGGTAAGATAACTGAGACTTTTGAAATTAATTCAGTCTTGGCTGTGTGAAACTATAACCTATATTTAATAGGATAGATTGGAGATGAGACATAACAATGGCCCTTGAATGCTGCAGTTCAGGCGGTAAATCATAAGGTCTTCTCACTGGCCTAATCAAAAGAATAAAAGATTTTAGGCTGATCTGGGGAGAGTAGTATTACTGAGTAAATCTGTTTTCCCACACATCCCACCATGATCATCTGACATAAATGCTCTGAAAGACAGCAGTGATAAAATACTCTGAGCACCTGGAGATCCTCATGGGACTTCATACAAGAAGTGTTCACACAGGTGAAACTGCTTCACAGCATCAAGCAAATGTTAACTAGGAAAAAGCAGAAATGATAGTTTAGTATGGGTTGGCTTTCTGGCGCTTGTTTAGAAGTGGAAGGCTGCAGAATAGCAGATGTAAAGAAATGTGTAGTTTTAACTGTTTGAGACTTAATTGTTACCTGGATTCAAACAGCAGTGGAGCTGTTGAAAATTTGGGTCAGCTTGTGAGTGTGGAAGTCACGAGGCACCCTGTTTTTCATGACAGTGTCCTGACAAGGCTCTGGAAGTGGGTTGCTTAATTATGTGCAGCTTGTCACTTGCCATGATAAATATGTCCTGTCCGGCATTTGTGACTAACTCGTGTGGGCTTTACAACAGTGGTTTGCCAATGCTGAAATAAGAGATTCTCACTGAGCGCTTGGCTGTGAAACGGTTGATGGCGGGTACAGTAGATAACTTACAGATAACTTATACTGGATAATGGGTTTTCAATTTGCCTTTCAGATCCTGTGTGGGTGACTGTGTTGGCACCGAGTGCCCCGTGTGCCACATGCCAGCCTGGGTGCAGGACGCACAGATCAACCGGCAGCTGGATAACATGATCCAGCTCTGCAGCAAGCTGCAGCAGCTCCTGGGCGCCGACCCCTCAGGTGAGACTCACCCGGGTCCCTGGAGGCTGCAGAGTTCAGGCTGCTCCATTTCATCTCTCAGGCTTTACAGGGAATGAGCAGTGCAGCCCTGCTTAAAATTCTGAGAGGCTGTTCCAAATCATGTTTGGAAAATTTGATTTGAAGAGAACTGTCTGTATGGATTGCTCATTCTTTGAATCTGTTTTACTAAGAAATCCGCATGAGCGGGTTAGTCCATAATTCATTAGAATCCGTCTTCCAAAACTAGATGAAAGTGGGAGAGATTGCCAAGTCACGTGGCACAAACCAGGGGCACAGGTTGTCTTATGGGAGCATGTCATGGGTTAACCCAGCTCGAAGTTTTTAGATGAGAGTAAGTTTTTCTCAGCCCCAGTGTGTAATGTTTTGCATTGTATTAGGAGGGCCCTATTAAAGAATTAATGCATATCTTCTCCTGCCTCTTGGGTTTCTGTGCACTGAGTTGTGCCTGCTGTCCCAGGAATTTTCAGTTTAGGATTTTTGCACATGGGAAAAGTTATCTATGTTCCTTGCTTAAAAAGGGAAGGAAGCAAGTCTTAACTCATTTATTTTCTGGTCCCTAACAATCAGCTAGTCTGCTGCAGTGAAGCTTTGTCACTGCTAACAGTGCTGGAAGCTTGCAGAAAACGTACTCTGGGAATTCATCTCTATCAAATTTTAGGCTGTTTGTCAAAGTAGGAAAAACTGTAGTGAAATAAGCGTAGGTGATTGTGTGTTTCTTCTGCAAGCTCAGGGAAGAGCATTTATGTAATACAAAGTTTTAGAAAACATTCATTTAGTTGTCAGATACAGAATAGGTAACTCTTCTTCATTGTTGCTCCCTAATACATTTGTCTAAATTAAAGATTCTTTTTCTATGTCTAATCCCATCAGCACCTTCATTCACCATAAATATGGAATAGCTCTTTATTGACACCAAAATGCATTTTAAGTGAGGAGGCTGGAAGCCCGTGTCCAAGTGTAAAGGAATATATTTTATATATATATAAAATCTTACGGTGATTCAGTCTTCTGGAGTGTAGAAAACAGATGATATCTTAAATAGGATTTCAGGGAAACATTTTAAGTGATGAAGGCTTTTAAAAGCACACTCAAAAGACAATCATTCTGAGAGGATCTATTTGTGATACTATACATAAAGCATTGAAAATACAACATGGGAGCATTTTTGATACTGTTTAGATGTTTTGGAGAACTCTTAGAGATGGATTAACTCTTAAAAATTGGTCTGATGTTTAACTGTACTAAAAATTGAATAATACATTTAATCCCATAGTTCTTCTAAAATAAAGTCTTCATGGTGTGGCTAGGCTGCAGAACTAAATGAGGTTCTTCTTATCATCCCTTGTTCTGACTTAAAAGCAGACACAAAATTGAAGTTTACAAGAGTGTTTTAGGATTAACACAGTGGCCTTTTGGATGTTTGATACTGAGGTTAGGAGAAAAGCCTTCCGAGCTGGTAAAGTTCACTGTCAGGAATGGCTTGAATTCATGAGTAAATGAGCACACCTCTAAGAACAACCAACTATGTGTTGAAAAAATAAAATGTATGGTTGAAGATCACAGGATATTGTATCTTCAGAGATTTTGAGAGCAAATTCTTCAGAATGTTTTGTCCCTCATCTCCGGCGAATCCGTCACCTCCCATAGATGTCTGGATACATTAAATTCTGCCTTGAACTTAATGTATCCAAAGTGAAATATGTTTGAGTTTGGAGAATCACGGGTTCTCTTCCCTTGTTAAGGACTTGCTTTCATGTTCTTACAGCACTCTACTTCTGTCAACAATATTTTCTTCTCTTCTGTGTTAGAAGGTCAGAAATTGTACTTTATGTTCCAGTAAAGGAAATAGACTGAAAAAATCAATCTTTCAGTGCAGGAAAGGAAGAGAAGCAGTTTAAAAAAAAGAATATTTCCATATATTTGTTTTACGTCCCTTTTGCATATTTGCAGTGCATGCCTTGTTTTGAGACAGTTGTGGCTTCTCTTAAGTCTTCTGTTTGAGATGCTTGTTGACACTGAAATTTCTAAAATCCTACTACTCATTTTTTTAGTCTCTGACAGAGCTAGTGCATGCAGTAAGTTGTTTTTCTTTTAAAAAAACCCACAGAACTGCTGTGACTGAAAAGGAAAGGGTTAAGATCACACTGAATATTTAAAATACAAAATCCCTGTACCCTGAGGTTCCACAGTAGACATGAGAGGGATCTCACTTTGTATTCCAGTGGGATAGGAATAGCTTTTGCCAAACAGCATGTGCATTGTAAGAAGCAGCAGCAAATAATTCTGAAAAGACTGCACAAAATAGCTAATACTTCCCTTTTAAATTAGAAGGAAACACAGCAAATGACACTCCTGGGGTGACTGAAAATGAATTGACAAACAGCAAACCTGAAACTGGCTAGAAAATGCAAATTATAGGTGGAAAAATTCAAGCTATAGGTAGGAAATACTGAACCTCCAAATTAATTCACTTGTTAGAGGTTTTATCTACTTAGTCCATGGCAAGGTGAGGAGACCTGCGTGACCTTCTCCTGCCCTGTGTTGTACTTTTCCAAGGGTGATGGGAAGTTGCCTGGCAGGCACCACAGATGGGATGTGTGCAGCTCAGACTCTTTAGCTCTAATGTTGCAGTCCAAGACATCTTGAGAACTGATGTTGGTGGGATGATGGGGTTCACGGTGGGTAATTAGAAAGACCTTGTTGAATCATGGGCTTAGTGTATATAAAACACTAGAGATGTTGATTTACAATGATGATTTTGAAAGAGAAGTTCTAAATACCTAGGCAGGCTTTTCTGTGTAATGTTCTTTAAAAGAAGAGATTGTTGTAAAGTTTCAGAATCATCACCAACCATTTATAGTCAATTTTACCTTATTCTTTGTAGAAATCTGCTTCAGTCTTAACACATTGAACAGAAAGTCTTCATTCTCATGCACAGCTACACCTTGCAGGTTGGTCAAAGCTTCCTAAGCTCCTGCTGATGCTAGTGGACAGTCAGAGAGATCAACTTTCAATCAGCCTTTATAGTATCATGACTTAGTTTCACATTTACTGCAGAGGAAGATGCTGAACTCCTGTTGTAACAGATTACATTGCATTTCATGGATGCTATGACATTTTTTGTAATATCTAAAGATGAGGTTTTGAATAGCTGGAATTTCTCCCTTTCCCCCTCGGTGTTGAATTCTTAACTTGCAAAATAATCGTTCTTCAGTGAAGGCACTAATGTTGCACAGATGGTACCAAAGCTCTTCCCTTTGATTTTTAATAAGGGACTAGTTTGTCAAAGAGATTTCTCAACTTCTGTTCTGAAACCCGTAATAGAGAATAATTTGAAAGGCACACAATGTGCATCATTATATTCCTTTGATGCAGATTAATGATAGCTAAACCACATTTTCTAATTGCTCCTTTTTTTCCCCCTGCACTAGCCTGCTATTGCACTACAGCAGAACTTGGAGATGGAGCTCTAGTTGCAAGGCACTGACTATCTCCCAGTATTTTTGTGTACTTTCAACCCTTTTGACATTTAAGAAATCCAGCTCTATTAAATGTCAGCATTAAGAAACTTGGGCTTATTATGTGCAAATAACTAATTTAGAAATAATTCAATTACTGTATTGTGTATCTGAATGTTACGTTTAATAGGTAATGGAGACTAAATTTACTGCATTTATTATAGTTTGAGTCTATACTGTTATTGTGGGTGCTCTTTATGCTATTGCAGATGCTTAAAATCTAGGATTAGTAGGGCATGCTTTACTGATTTACCTTGTCTAAATGCATCTCTGAAAATTTTTGGGAGGACACTTATGTATTAAAAAGATAATTAAATCAAAACCATAATAGTAGTTTTTTTCAATCCTGTTGAGATCCAAGCTCTGGCTTGAAACTCGGAGGCAGCAGAGAATTCATTGAGATTGATTTTATTGTGAACAATTTGCTCTGAAGGTACTTTAACTGAATGAACTTAGCCACCAGATAATACCCTCTTTATATAAATTAACATTTACATATTAAACCATAAGAACTTCCTTTCAGCTTCTTGGCATTGGCTCTCCCCTCTTTCTCCCTCTCGCAGCTCTGGATCCATCAAAAGATTTGATTTTCAGGGAAGGCAGACTGGCCATTTGTCCAAATTACTTTTGCTCCCTACCTTGTACACTTTGGAAATGGAGGAAGGGGGTAGGAAAGTCTCAAGAAAAACCAGACGATGCAGTTTCCTCCGCAGCAGGCTGTGGAGATGCCCCAGGTGTGCAGGTCTGGCTGCTGGATGGAGTCTCTTTGTCAGGATATGGGGCTCTTTCAATCGTGTCCTTGAGTGCATCCCTGTTCTAAAACATGCACCATACTCTTTTTACACCTCAAGTCGTTGCAGGTGATGAACAATAATCGTGGGAAAATATTTATTTATCATGTTGTTACACTTTCAGCAGGCTTTTAATAACCTGACTAGTAAGTCCCTGCTGAGCAACCAGTAACGAACAGATCAGTTTAGGAAGTCTGATGGTGGATTGTTCACAGGCTTTCCAGCTGCCAGAAGTGGTACATCCAGTGTAAATGCTTCATTGTGTTATGCTGCTTTAGATCATACTTCTGAAGGACAGTGCCTTTGATTGAATTTGTCACTTGGACTTTAAAGTCTTGCTGTGCTATACACATCAAAAAGAATTCCGGTCATCATAAAATGGTTGCACAAATTACTTCTGCAAGCTGATTTTATTCTTTCTCCTTACTTGAGGATGACTGATAGTTTTAGCAAGGTAAATATTTTACAAGGAAATCTGCTAGTTTGTGTAAAAACTGAAGGCAAGGCAAGTAAATAGTAACTTGTGTTTTATATTTTGCATCTGTTTGCAATCAAGCTCTTCCTTTTTTTAGATGTTATTGTCAGAATGAGATTGGGTATGATCTCAAGACTACCTAGTTCTGGGATTTTGGTCTCATTTTCAGTGCTTTTTTTCTTGTTTGCACCAAGCCCAGCCTTAGAGGAAAACCAAGTAGCTGCAGTTCTGTACTTGATGATTATCTTTAAATGCCTAAATGATTGATTACCTAGCCTCAAGCTGTATTCTTAACGACACTTTTGGTTTGACGGCTTACATATTCCTCTAGCTAAATCTAATATGTAACATGATTTAATTCAAGGGGTAAGTAGGGTAATTGAAATCAAGATTAAGGAAACATTTAACTTTGCAATATTGCTTTAAAAGAAAACGGTGAATGTCTGCTTTAGTGTTGAATTACTAGCTACACAGCTCTCTTTACAGTGGAGTTTCAAATCCATTTTTTTGTGACTGAGGGATTGGAACCAGTGTGTTTGCTGCTGAGAATTTATCCCAGCTTGCTGTGAAAAACGGGCTCTTGTTACTAACACCAAAAATAAGAGAGAAGGTATGGAGAAAATAAATTATCCATAGAAAGTTAATGCACTGAAGTGAAAGTGATAGATTGTTGCAGTGAGTGTCTGTCACTTTTAATAATTGAGACTTTGTATGGTTTATTTCAAGAACGCTTAAAACCCTCCCCTCCCTTCTAATCTTGGTCTTGATGCTGCTTCAAAAAAAAAATAAAAATACCACAGTTCGTATTGGTTTTGTATTTGATTGCTATAAATCACCAAGAATTTTGTGTGTGGTAGTCCCTGAGGTTTGAGGCAACAGGAAGAATGAGTTGTGCATTTACTTTGGAGGACTTGTCCAAATAATCTAAAATAACTTGGGTTCCCATGAAGGAATGGGTAAAAATCTGCTATGGTTTTTTGGTGTCAAAAAACCCTGTCAATTTAATTTGGCGTCTAACTTTGAGGTCACTTTATACTCCTTAATTTATTCTTGAGCCATTGAGGACAGTATTTGTAGTCTTTGTTCTCAACAGTTATTTCATGTGCTGGGAGTACAGGATATTCCTCCGTCATCTTGGTCATTGATTTGTAACGTGCTATACAATGTGATTTATAAAATTGCACCCCTGCATATTTTTAAAGAAATGTTTGAGATCATCAAAATGCTTAGCTTCCTTGAAATTATTTACTACCCAGGGGTAAAGGATCAAATGACAGGACACAATTGCTTACAGATTTTCTATATATTCCTCTTGATTCATCTGCTGTATCTGTGGAATCAGTCAAAATTTCTCCGCAATGTTCAACATTTTTATAAGGATATTATTGCTTGCTTACAACTATTCTTCCTTTTCATCTTCGGATGAACTGTAATATCTCTTTAGAAAATTGTTTCTGTGCTCTTTTGTGTATGCACACGCCTCTTTGTTAAATCTATTTCCAAGGAAAACTCAGTGATAGAACCAACTTCTGCCCTTTTCTGACCCGGCCAGAACCCTTCTGTGCACGTGCTGTATTGTGAACCAAGACTGCTGAGGAGTTTCTCTGCCAGGATGCTCACTTGCCCGATGGATAGCTATAGCTGCACTGGGATCTCTGAGCTCCAGAGCGGCATGTGACCTTGCCAGGGCTTTTAAGGTCACTGCATGTGTTTTCTCAGAAGGAATGAAGGCACTCATAGATTGTATTTAGTAACACTTCATCAGTTACTGCAGTTGTTGTTACAATTTTTTTTTTGCTTTGTGAGGTTCTGAAGAGTACTCCATAATTATTTTTACTCTTTCCTGATGCACTTAGATTCAGCAGAAGATACATCCACACCAACTGACTCAGACTTGGGAAAAAAGAGCAAGAAGAAACAGATAAAAATGTGGTTCAGCCCAAGAAGCAGGAAGATTCGATGCATCACGAAGAGGAGTCAGGCTGAGACTAAAAGCAATGACCTTGGTCAAGACACATCTTCAGTTTATGATTTCTTTCCTTCCCCTCCTCACGAAAAGCCCTCCAAGCCAACAAAAAGACCAACGCAGAGACAGATGAAGAAGATGAAGAAGAAATATCTAGCAGACATTAACAAAGAGTGGAGCTTAGAGAAACCTGAGCAGAAAGAAGTCGAGGAGAAGACTCCCAAGGAAAAGTGTGTGACCATCTGCAGTCAGCCAGTAGTGCTGTGCACTCCAGAACCAGAGAGTCCTGAAGAAAGACCTCAGCAGGAGGCTGACTCCAGCAAAAATAGAGAAGATGTGGAAGTTTTACCTCAGGCAGAATCCCCAGAGAAGAATGATAACACTGAGGTTGTGTGCTCTGCACGAGATAGCAAGGAAAAAAATTGTGCTGAGGAGACATCACTGTCAACAGAAAATGAAGTTATGCCTTTGAAACGTGGAAGGGAGCAATCCAGACTTCAGAGTACTCCTCAGTCTAAAAGAGCAAGGAGAAGTGAAAGGGGCATTCCTGGGAAGTCGGGCAGGCAGGCCCATGGCTTGGAGGAGTCACTGCAGGGCTCCCCAGTCTCCCCAGCGACTGAACACCAGACACCAGTTCAGATTTCTTCCTCTGCATCCAAACTCACTGACACTGGAATGAAGACAAGAAGATCTGCAGCCCTTCAAGCAATAAACAGTCCTCCACTTCCAGAATCTCCCTCTACTCCATCCACTTCTACAACTTGCAGCCAAGTAGCAACACCACTCAGTCCTTTTGTGTTGAAATCGCCTGGTGGCAACGCAATTGCCAGAAGAAATTACAAGGGAGAGACTTTGCTCCATGTTGCTTCCATCAAGGTAGGACCATCATCTTCTAGTTCAGCTTTAAACAGAGGTTTACAAAGACTATGTTGTTTTAAAAGTATTCTGGAAACCAGTTACTTCAGAACATCATATTTTGGGGAGGGAAATCTCATTTTGCGATCTTTTTCTTCTAGGTTTGTTGGGAAGTTTCCAACCTGATTATCTGATTTCTTAAGGAAATGTTGGAATGATCAAAGACGATGATACTTGGAAACTCAATGCATTACAGTGTCAGTTATACCTGTGAGTTTTAGCAAATGATAAACACTTAAATGTTTTGGCCTTGTGTGCCAGAAAGCTCTCTCCAATTTGTCATATGGAGTTTAGGAAGTATTTCAGACCTCACTGAGTGATCTTGATCGGTCCAGTCTGAGCTGGTAACTCAGCCAGGACAAGATCTGAGTTATCTACATAACGATAACTCTGTGAAACGGGGGTTAACTATTATGTAAGCTTTGCGATCCACCACCTGATGCAAGTGTTGGCTCATGGGGAATGAGGTGCTGCAGCCTGTGATTCTCATGCTGAGCCCCATGCTCTGGGACAGAGGGACAGAATTGGGATGTTCTCAGTTTTATGTAAGGTCAATGTTATCCTTGGAATGACACCTATCACCCATTATGCTGTTAGTATCTTAACCAGTTCCTGGTGTGGTAGAACTTCATGGCTTTGCTCTTTGCAGGGGCTGTCCTTGCCCATTACTTTGTAAAAGCTTGGTGAAACATGTCCCAGTCATCAGATGCGCTCATGGCAGCACCCTTCTGAGAGGTCATTTCAAAGAGTTTGTAGTCTGGCAATTTAAATGCACTTTGTGCTAAATCATAAAATACAAATGCTGTGTGGTTAATAAACTGCCTATACTGGAAGAATTGCTTCCTCCATAAGCACCTGACATTTATACAGCACTTCTGTCTGGTGAGACAGAAGCTGTTCTTGATAAATAACTGTGTCCTCTTTCAAAGGCATTCTAATAAGCCACTCCTGCTGCACGAGACCTTTTTAAATGGAAGTGTCAGCTGAGCTGAGTCGAGTTCAAATCTCGTATTTGATGTCATTAATATGGAATTAGTGGGGAGAAAATGAAACATTGTCCTCACAGGACTCAAGAGCTTTGAAGGAGGGGTCTCCTGTTACCTTTCGTCACAAGTCCTGCATATTCTTCTTTATTAAAAACACTGTTTACAAATTACCCTTCTGTGATTTTCTGGGGATTTGTAATGAATACAGTCATGGCTGACTGGTTCTGAAAAAAATGGATCTGCCTTGACAAGTTTTCACACAGGCATGGTTTCCAGTAATATGCCTGGTGCTTCTTTGGATGGCAGATATTTCATCTAAGAAAACAGCATCCCTGCAGCTTGTTGAGACTTGGAGTATTGGCGTATTGGTGATATGCCAGTAAGGTGGATTTTCATTGCAAAGCATTTTGAAGATAAATGAGGAAAAATTAAACATTTCATGCTGTAGACAAAGAAGATAAACATATTTTGATTATCGAAGTTCAGTGGTGTTGCTGGCACTCCTTACTGGCGTTGGTACAGCCAAAAAAAAGCTGACTTCCAGCTGGAGTGTGGGCAGTGGGATGGGCTTTCTCAGTCTTGTGTGTGAATTCCTTTCGGTGTTGTCTTCTGATGTTTATAATTATTGAGCTAAAGTGGGAAATGGCTTCTGTTCCTCATTAGTTCTGCTGTGTTTTTTATCCAGCAGCTCTGTATTCATTGAGGTGCTCATTAGCCAAGGCTTATGTAGCTAGGTAGGGCTTCAGGGTGATCCCAAAGTTTGCTTTGAAATGGAACTAAAATAACATGAGGAAAGTGATCTCTTGGTTATGATCTTTTAACTTGCAGGAACCCTATGTGGAACTGATAAAAGTATTTTCTCAAACTGGTCTTGAAAATACCTGGCTTTATGCTTTTTGTATATTCTCAGTGTGGGGTTTAGATTTGTTGGTTTGGGTTTTTGGTTTTGTTGGGTTTTTTTTTCAAATTAGTTCTATAATTTTTTTTTCTGTTTCTGAAAGAAGCATTTCTCTTTCAGTTTTGTTTTATGGGCAATTTTTTTTTCTTGCTATTTTCGCAGCCAGTAATGTTCCTCCATGTGTGTAAAGGGAAACAGACTTGTAGCTGCCACCCTCCCCCAAAGTTAAATGAAGTCTAATTCTCTGGGACTTCATTAATTATAAAAATAAATCTGTATTGTTTTCATTACTTGTTAGGGTCTAATACCCAGAATTTAATTAAAGCTAATTGAATTCTCCCTTTTTTCTTATTTAAAAGAGATCATAAACAATGTTAGCAGGCATGAAAAGTAGAAGTGTTGTGTTGTTTCTAATGATTGAGAGACTGTCCCCATTTACTACTACTACTACTGGTTATTATTTCCTGAAATCAAAATGGTTCTCAAGAAAGGTTCTTGTGTGAATGAACCTAATGCCGCTTTAAACTAATAAATGAAAATAAAAGTGACTCTTACTGTAGCAAACAGCAGTCATGTTTATCTTCATAGTCATTAAAGGTAAAAATCCCAATTAGTTAAAATACAAAATGTGACCTATTCAACTCTGAGTATTCTAAACTGGTGGGAAGTTGCCCAGTCAACAGCCCTTCCACATGGGAGTTTTTTACAGTAAGAGAACAAATTGTCCACAGGACCAGCTCTTCCATGGCAATGAAATCACAGCACAGCGCCACTTAACGAGTTTGTGCGGAGTCCTAAATCTGCTGTGGAGAGAAGAACCCCCAGTTCCTCGGCACTGCATTTCAGTTCTGGGTAGTGCCTGTGCTTCTGCTTTGCCAGGGGAGGTGATGGGGCCGAGCACAGTGGGATTGTGCCTCTGTGGGTTGCAGGCAGAGGGACAGTGAACTGCAACACACCAGGGTCACAGAGGATCCTGGCGGCAGCCGCACTGCTACAAGGGCTGGATGGGAAAGAGCTGGGAGAAGGCTTGTTGTGCTTCAAGTTAGAGGGAAATAGGGAGTTCTCCCTGCTCTGAGGAGAGAACAATTTGCTTCTGTGCAGAGCATCTTAGGTTGAAAAGAGAGATGGTGTATTGGGACCAATTTGGGTTACCTCCTGTTCCAGGGACCCTTTAGTTTTGACAACTCATGACAGCTTTCCCTTCTTGCTGTCACTCTCAGGAGGGCTCACAGGAAGGCTTCACCCATGGCTAGCCTGCTGTGCTGGACTCTTCATGGTCATTATAGTTAACACAGTAAAATAACTGTGAGATAATTCCTTCTGAGCCTGTGAGAGTGCTCCTTTCATTGCTTTATTACCAGTTAACGACACATTTGGATGGAGAGCAGAGATGATGTTGTGGTTTGGTGAGCATGCGGTGGCCAACACCAGCATGGCTTTTAAGTCTTGTTTTCAGGTGTCTGACTATCAGCCGTGCACTTCCTTGCGTTTGGTACTGGATCTGTGTGTGTCATGGCTGAGAGATGGCTCACAGAAGAACATCTCCCCTCCTGAGGAAATGAGGTCAAGTCAAATAGGAAATGGTGCAATGGTTTCAAATGCAGGACTTGACAATAGGAAAACTGGCCATGAGTCAAAGCAATCCATCTTCCCAAGTGCTGATGTGGAAGCTTGGAAACAAATTACCATTTCTTTCTCAATAATGCTTGGATGTTACTTGTCTTGTTTCTGAGGCAGGTTAACTTCTTGTATGTTTCCTCTTTATTAAAGGTTAAGCATAGCTTCTTGTATGTTTGTTATTAGGGAACGGTCTGCTGTGTACAGAATTAATTTGGAGGATTTTGAGGTGAGAAATTTGCAGGTTCCTGGAAAGAGTTCACAATTCCTATAAGCACTTTAATTCCTATTTGTCCTCCTTGACCACTTATGAGTTGTAAATCTAGTTCACCCCCAGCTTAAACAAGTAAATGTCATTGTGTCTGAAAGGGTTTTTTTGGTTCATTTTTTTGACCTAAAGATCAAAGTTGCTTGATTAAATTTGTAAATAAAGAAGCAAGTATTTGATTAAAGGGGTACAGGTTTTTAGCTTCATCTTCATGTACTGTCCTAATTCTTTGGATCTCTCTCTTTAACTGGTGGAATATTTTTTTCTGGTAGAATCCGTTTTCATTTATTTAATAATTTGACTTTTTGGTGAAAAAATGCCTTGATTAATAAAAATGGTAAAGGGGAGAATGGAAAAAACCCTCTGTAAAATAGGAGTGAAAGGACACTTGCAGTTCTTAACCATATCTATTAAACTCAGGACTTGAGGGAAAAGGAAAAAAAACCCAACAACCTTGTGTAAGCCAAGCAGAGATAGTTTTCTGGGCTTATGCCCGCCGTGGCTGCAGGAACTGAATTCTCACTGGGAGGAGGAAGTGCTTGTAAAGCCGAGTGAAAGCTCTCCCCTGTCTGAGCTACTGCCGGCTGCAGGTCTGCCAACAGATGGCCCCAGCGCCTTTCCTGCTTCTCTGGTTTCCCGAGCTCCCGTGAGCTGGGCTGCCGAGGAAGAGCAAACCCGGGGCTTTACTGTCTTGTCACTACGGCTGAGCTTTGTTACGAGCATAAAATGTCCTGAGCTTTGTTTGTTCCGAATGGATAATTCCGCATTCTGCAGTAGCTCCTGCCTCTTCAAGAGCTGGATGTAATCCTTAATTGATAATTAGATTTCAAAATAAACACTTGCCTGTGAATTCTTAATGGTAGGAGCATTTCTCTAGCTGGTGTTTCTTGTTCTCCCTTTCTGAACAAGAAGTGTTTCCACTTAACATTTCTGCTCTGTTGCTGCAGACTTCTAAGAGAGTCTCTCCTTTTATCACCTGGTTATAACTTCTTAGTGGAAACTGGTGAATTTCCTGCTGCATCAAGTAAATTCAAGGAACTAAATGTACAAAATTAATTTCAGCATTAGTCAAAGCACATCGTTATGCAGCATGTTGGAATTAGTCATTCCATACTAATAGGTGTAGTTTCTTCTGCTCTCTTGGGGAGGAAAGATATTTGGATATTCATGTCTGAGATTTGCACCGTACATGGTCCTTACTCTTTCTTGTTTAGAGTTTAGCTTATAAAGGTTAGTAATTCCATCAACTTTGATAGAAGTAGCCAAGGTAAAAAAAAAAACCACCACTTTTTTTTTTTACCCTTGGATCACAGTTATTTGGCTTGACTTGTCATCTAAACCTGTTATCAGCCTCCGGAAGATCGAGTCAAAGCTCAGAAGCACCTATGGTTGGATATGATGATCTTCTAGGTCTTTCCCTACCAAAATGGTTCCATGATTGTGATCCTGCTTGCAGGAGGGACTTGATAACATCTCTGTTAATGATCTGCAACTTGAAATTGAGTCTTCTGCTTTTTTTTAGCTAAATGTTCACGCTATGGTGACTGACTGAAGAGCCTCTGAGGACACAAAAGGCACATTCTCCTGGCTCTGTTTTGTTAACATCTCTCTTGGAATCCTGATTGGCAGTGCCCATCCAGTCACTGCGCAGCTCATGACAGCTTTCCCTCCTTGCTGTCACTCTCAGTGCCGGTTGTAGGGAGCAGGTTCCATTTACAGATGACATGATGACAATATTTATCTTCTGTAAGCAGCAAAACGCCAATTTTCTAATTTTGACGTGGGCCTGGATTTAAGTCAGTGGATGTTGTCAGGCCTGGTGCCCACACCAGCAACGTTTCCTTTGATAAAGCCACAGCGATGTTTTACAAATCAGTGCTCACATAACTGATCTGAAAAGCTCTGATAGTATCTGATGCCCACACAAATTATTAGCTGTGCTTCCTGCTTTAAAGCAGTACTCCTGAAATGTCAAATCCTTGCAGTACATGTTTGCAAACTGAACTTTAAATGATAAGCTCAGCTCTCGCTCATTATAGATAATTGTGTGTTCTCTCTGTCGGGAAGGATCTTAATGCTGAGCACTGTCTTGGCTGCCTCTGAATAACTCCTCAGGTTTGATGTATGTCTGTTACCTTGCAACCATAAAGGATATGCTGCTGCTGGAATCCTTTAATTGCTTTGAAAGGTAACATTTTGCTGGGACATCCAGGTTGTGAATATAATGCATGAAATTTATCTCTGATGTGTTAATTTTCTTGATGATTGTAAAGCCAGTGAGTCTCAGCATTATTTCGGTGAATTTTGAGTTTACAGTTGTTGCTTGCTGGATTTATTTTTGCAGAGCAGTCTGTCTTAATATTTTTTCTAACTGAAAGAGTAAATATTAAAGCAATTTTGTTTTTTCAAAGTGCTTCTTGGTAACAAAATCGGATTAAGTTTGTTTTTATTGTATTTAAAGCTTAATTTAATATTCTCTCACCTTTTCTAAGGCATGCTGTGAATAGCGCCTAGAAATTCCTTGACCTTCCACTACTTCAAGGCATTGAACCTGATGTATATCATGGATTGAATTTCGCTCCTTCAGATCTTTTTTTATATTTTATATTTGGCCTTGGCAAGAGCTACATACCAATTGGTATATTAGTCTCTTCATTTGGGATCACAGTACCCTGGTCCAGGCAAAGTGTCAGCAGTTATCTTGAAACACTTTTTTTTGCCTAAAATAATAAGAATTGAGGCCTGCACTGCAGAGATTTCCTTGCCTCAGCTTCCACAGGCGCCTTCTCCTTACCTATTTATAGCTGCATCTGGATATGCTCCAATCTTATTACCAACTTTGCTTTTCAGGGTGTCAAAACCTCTGATTCACGAATTCTGCCCTTTTGTTTCCTGTGCCACATCTCTATTCAGCCTCTTTTCTGTAGCCTCTGCATCAGTTTCCACCCTTTCCACACCTCCTTGCTTAAAGTAAAAACTGAATTTAGCATTTTTCCAAAAAGCAAATTAAAACTGTTTTGGTAGATAACTGTCAGAAAAAGTGTCAGTGAGATTCAACATAAAGTAGTAATTGCAGTGTTAAATAAAACTCTTTTCCTTTCGTGGAAAACCAATTTCTAGAAGCTTGTCAGGCTTATTAATGTATTTCACCTATGTTTTCAGCTAGTTATTTAGCTTAGCTTGGAAAAAAAATCCAGTCTGAAGGATGAGGAAATTCTCGATAAATGTTCCTGACTTTAACCCTTCCAGTTGACTGTAATGGACAGATTGCAATTAGCACAAACTTTTCCATTTATTTTGAATTAACTCTGTTACATGCATTGTTTTTTATCTAGAAATACGTAATTGTGTAAAATGTGTGGGTGGTTCTAAATGAACAGCAATGATTAACTGTGGTCTCCAGATCAGTTGAGCTTTTGTTATCCTGACAATATCTACATGGAAGGCTTATATCATTACATTTTATTGCAGCTAAATTTTTAATTGGGCATTTCTCAAATTTGTGTTGTATCTCTGTATTTTCTCCATTACTTTCTCATAACTATGATTTTTTCCTATGTAGGGTGACTTAGCAGCTGTGGAGCAGCTGCTGAAAAATGGGGCAGATCCCAATGTCAAAGATAATGCTGGCTGGACACCACTGGTGAGTGTTGAAGGTTTCTTTCTGTCATCTGTCTTCTAATCAGATTTCACTTCATCCCTCCTTTCCTCTCCCATATTTTAGTTCCCTTCACACACATTTAGGTGAAAGAGAATTATGCAAAGTGAAGAAGTGATGATAAACAAGGTTAAAAGAATTCATTAGCAACCACTGACCTGCCCAGGTGTAATTCTCCTTTGCTGGGATGTAGGGCCGGCCATGAAATCGATCGGCCTGTGATTCTGCAAATGCAGAAAATACAGCTACGATAACTTGAAAATGATCAATTCCAAACAATGTTTGTATTTAATGGGTTCCTAATGTCCTCAGTGGTTTGGAAAAATATCAAGTAGTGGAGTGAAAAAATTGCTCACTTGAATTACAGAAGATAAACAAAAGGTTCTTTTCAACCACGACTTCTCCTCTCCTGCAGAATACTCCTGACAGCCTGTAATCTGGAGGGTTTTGTTCCCTGTAGTCTAATTTGCACACAGTTGGCCTTTGTTCAGTTCTTCTCAGGGCTTTTTGTTAGTGCTGGGTTCCCAGGTTAATTCCTGTCAGGAGTGTAATGCAGTATCCTTGCATCATCTTCCCTGGCCATCTGCGGAGTGCTTGAAAGTGAATGAACTGCGTGAGAGGAGTCCTTCTGTGAATTCTGTCTCACCTGGGTTTCCCCCATGGCTTTCCCCCAGCACGAGGCGTGTAACCACGGGCACAGGGAGGTGGTGGAGCTGCTGCTGCAGCACCGGGCACTGGTGAACACCACAGGCTACCAGAACGACTCCCCGCTCCACGACGCTGCCAGGAACGGGCACGTGGCCATTGTGGAGCTGCTGCTCCTGCACGGCGCCTCCCGGGAGGCAGTGTGAGTACACGTGGAATGTTGCTGGCGTTAACCACAGCTGCAACATCCAGAGTGGGTGTTAAGTGGATATGAAGCAGAGCTAGTAACAAATGTGATTTGTATGAAGTGACGGGGTGGGTGTTAAATGTGTGCTCTGCTGTGCTTATATCCTCCTTTTCCAGGTAGGTGTTTCCTTTCCATTTGGCTTTGTCCTAAGCTTTTCTGAGGACGCCTGAGTCATAGATAGCTGGAGTACTGGAGACTGTACTAGGAAAGTAACAACATATGCTCACCCTAATCTTACACTTTCCTGTTGGCATCTTGTTATAGCTGCTGTCAGCTCTTAAGATGCTGAGCTAGATGAGTTTGGAACTGCTACAGCTGTTTTTTGTCTTTTTACTTTTACTACGCTACTTGCTAGCAGAAGGCATTTTGCTTCAGTCTCTTCTGTTTTCACAAATGACATGGACACAGGCTGAGATTTGGGAGTTTTCATTTTTGCCTTTGTGGATCAAAGCACTAATCCTTGGTACACCTTCTAATTAAAAAAGAAAAAAAAAAGCTAAGTGATATATTCAGTTGACTCTTCTATATAGTTATATAGTAAGTCTCCTGAAGATTTTGGCATTTGTGTATAGGAGTTGCTAAAGAATCTTTTAATCTATGAATAACCCTGCAGCCTGTTAGTATTTCAGACACTAAATGTAATTGTAGGTGTTGTATTGTTGTTGTGCCAGGGCCTGTGTGTATAAATTTGAGTCCAGTGCGAGTTGTCAGTAGGTGTGTGTGTATAGTAACACAACGGGATGAAGTCTAGCATGATACAAGTTTCCTTGGCAGCCACATGCAGAAGCATAAACAAGTTCAGCTTAATCACTTCAGCTCTGATTATTCACACTCTTGGAAGCATACAGAATTAAGGTGCTTTGTGGGAAAGCATAGGGTTTTCATAAAGTCCTAATCTTGAATATATTAGAGTTTAAAAAACAACAAGAAAAAGCCAAAACAAAGCAACAAGCTCTCAAGACTCCAGCATGAAAAAGTAAAACAAGGATCAATTGTTCATCTTCACTTTGTTCTTGAGCAACAAGGAGCAGTGCACCTGGAAAAGCTGACAGCTTCAGAGATTTTCAAGGCGCTTGAATACGAGGAACTGGTTGTATCACACTTATCACATGTTTGTCTGGTGTTTGAAAGCATACCACAGCCAACAGCTTTGCTGCGAGGTTGCGACACAGTTTCAGCTCTGGTGGGTTTGCACAGCCCAGGCTCCAAATGCCAGCAGTGGACAGCAGGTCTCTGTTAGCCGTGGTCTCTGCTGCGTGTGCTCAGACAAACAGAGGTGAAGGTGAACCTCTTTCAGCTCATTCTACATGAGCAAACATGACTCTGTTGAAACAGAAGCTTTTTAATCAGGGAAGGAGAGATTTATGTAAACCTTAAGCCCTTCTTTAACTTTTCACTAAATGCAGATAATGTTCAGTTAAAATCTCTGAGAACAAATTTAGCTGCCATTAATCTTTGAGTGATTTGTCTGACAAAAGCAACTGTGGATGCTGTGGCACAAATTCAGTCCTGTCCATCCCTCCTGGAATAACTGAGGCTTCCAGATGCTCTGTAGGCCCTCTGTCTCTGGCTGAAATGCCAGTGTGTGGGTTGATGGAAAGAGGTTGTGGTTTCCCCTCCCTTATTTTTACAGAGAGCGTTAGAGCCACAGAGAAATAGATGTTCAAGCAAAGTGTTCAGGCTTGAATAGTAAAACTCTGCTGACCTCTTCCAAACTCTGTCAAGGAACAGTAGAAACAAGAACAGTGTGTCTGAGACTCCTAAGAATGCCTCATGCCTCCCTTCCCTCCTGTGCCTGAATAGCTTCTAGCAATGAACTGTGCTGTGATCTTTCCCTGGATCGTGACTTTGCAAATCTTACAGGGTGTTTGCTGCCGCTGCCTCTGGTAGTTGTGGTCCTAATTAAGCAGTGGCTGCACTTGCCTAGGTAAGTGGACTCGAACTTTCTTTTGCATAGAAGGTTTAGTTAATTCTTTTTACCTGGTGGATGCAGGTACCCTTATAATGGAGTCACATCTGACAAGAAGCTTGTTTTTCTTCAGTGACTTTTATTCCTAGATCCCTGAAACCAGCAGACCAGTTTTAAAAACAGGAGATGAGAACAGGCTGATCACTTTAAATGGTGCAATTATAGTTCATTTCATTATGGCTAGTTATAATTGGCCTCTTTGTACTTAAGGCTCACCTTCACATTATTATTTTAGGATCTTTACAGTAGAAATTGAAGCAGTGATGAGTAGAACTTGCATCTCTTCTCCACGGTTTATTTTCTTGGAGTGCTTTAACTTGAAGGGTGTGCAGAGTGTGAGCTAAGACTAAACCAAACCAATTTTGTCAAACTGATAAATTGGTCTAATTTTACTTTACTTTTTTTTTTTCTTTTTGATGTATAAAACCCTTTCTAGTCCTTTTGTAGGCTTTTCAGGCTCTCAATGAATTAACTTTCAGCCAAGGAGAGGGCCCTCCTTAATATGATGGGATGAAGTGATTCTTCTTTATCTCAAAAGAGTGGGGCGGAAAGTTCAATTAGTTCAGTGTAGTTACTTAAGTGTTTTACTTTAGCTAAGCTAAGTGAAATGTGAACATGACAAATGTGTTCAAATGTTACTTGAGACACGGTGAAATATATAGCATGAAACCTCAGAGAAGTGACTGATGTCTTGCTGCTGTCTTAACAGTAGAATTAACTCAGTTTTGTGTCTTAATGTCCCTTGTGTGTTGGAGAGTTAATCTACTGGAATAAAAACAGAGCTTGAGTTGAACAGCCTGCTTAGAGCAGTAGTTTTGAAATTTAGCATGATACTCAATTGCGCCAGATGAAATACATTGTAAAGGTGTGCAGTAATGACTGACAGCAGGTCCAAAGACAGGTAAGACCCACTGGTCTGTGGAGGAATGTAGGATATATCCGGAAGAAAATATGGCTGCTTCCTTAGGGACCTCAGTGGGTGAAGTACAACCCTATCCAAGGAGCTGAGACTTTGCAGTTTCAGGTGTAGATATCAGATATTCACAAACCCATCAAGTGCCTCTCATTCCAAGTGCCTTTCAGGCTATGTTTTTGTCCTTTCACTTTAACTTGTAGTGCATTAAGAAGTAGCTCTATATAGCAGGAAGCAGCCACATACCTTTTGGACCAAGCAAAAACAGATAAGGGCTTCCTCTTTTGCCAGAAAGTAATCCTAGAATTCCTTGGCAAAATTTTTTTTATTGGAAATCTGTGAGATTTAATAGTTGTGACGCTTCATCTGTCCACAACTTCATTGAAGTTTTCACTGACTGGGAGAGATACAAACTACAAATGAAAAATATTATATGGACCAGTGGACCTATTAATTGTCCTACTGGTCCTGTTAAATTTTTTAAGTTAATCTCCTACACATAACTAATTTTTATTTTTATGGCTTTTTTCAACGTGCTTGAATTCTGTCTTTTTTCCTTGCTTCACAGCAAGCCAAGTGATTTGAAAAATTAGATCTGTGCATTTGCAATTTCGCAGTACCTCCTAAATGCTTTCACTCAAATGGGCTGTCTTTCCAGTTCTTCATGCACAATAAGTTTAGCATTAGTAAAAACTGTTGTCTTGCTCTGTTTTTTTAGGTGTAGTAGTTGTGAGTCTGACTGAGCAAACCTGCGGGAATGCTTGGGGGTAGACCGTGGTCCTCAATTATGGATGGCATGTGGACAAAACTTATTATAACCTGCAGTCATTCCAGGAGGCATTAGACCCATGACTCTGATATCATTTTGTCTGCTTATTCTGAGTCAAGATAGTGCAGGTCTTTGGTGTCCAAGTGCAAGACAGGATGTTGAACTTTCTGCTGACAGCAGGTTAATTAAAATCCCAGCTCTGCTTGGATATTGCAGATGGTCTTTCTGGCTACACAGATTAGCTTTTCTTCCCTCTGTCAGTTTCAGGAAAGGTTTCTACTTAGCACATTCTCAAAATCCAGGTGCTGCCTGGAGAGCCCTGAGCCAGTCAGATTTCCACGTGAGGGTTGGTGGGTACTGCACTGAGACCTGGCTGCAGGATTTCGATTCAATACTGAACTCTTTTGTGGGGCTAGGGTGAAACTTGAGCACCTTAAAACTCCTGTGTACAAAGAATTACAGAGTATTATGTCGTCTCCTGGAAAGTCACACTCAGAAGATTTGGTTGAGTTGCTCTTCACTGGGCTCACCTTTGTTCTCAGCACAGCCGTCCTGTTCTTGGGTTGGATTTGTTCCAGCTGTAACAGCCCTCTGCTGACTATTCAGTGGCTTGATGACTGGCTAATAGAAGGCTGCTTGCACCCAAGGGTACAACTGACTCTTGAATGTTTAAAAAAAACGTCCAGAAATCCCACTTGTATTCTGGTAGAAAGAAGGATGCTTTGGAGACCTTGTATTCCAGCTTAAGCACCTCACTAATTTCTCTCTAGCAGAAATAGCTGTGTCTTCCTGCTGAGTGTGGAGCTCATTATGTGCACTGGACTCCTTCTCAGCAAACCCAGATTTGTAGGAGGAGCACACAGAATTATTGGTATTTCTGAAAACACTCTTTGTGTGTTAGGGTGGACGTAATGTGTATGTCTAATTAGGTTTTGCGTATTGGATTAAAATTCATCTTTTACTCTGAACAAGTTGGATGATTTCCCTTGTTCAGCTGGGTTGGATAAAGATGGATGTGAGCACCATTTGCCTAAAGCTTCTGTTTCCCATTCCTCTGCCTTACTGAAAAACTACAAATATAGTCTTCATCCTTTCTCTTTGAAAAGCAAATTACAACACTATTCTATGTGAAAATCTGTTGTTAGGATGTGTTCCTTGTACTGGTTTTTATTATGTAAACCCTCCTTTCTCCTGTTTCAGCTACATTTTCTCACTCTCCTTAAGCTCAACAATCTGCTTAGTTGCAAATATTTGAAACTCTTAAACCATCTCTTGTGCTGGTGTTCCTTTTTCAGACCTCAGCTCCCAAGTTTGTCGCAATTTAACTGTGCCACCTTAACATGATATAAACAGCCCTTCATTCTTCAATGCTGCATAATGATGGGACAGCATATCACAATACTCTAGTAAGAAGCAACTGAAACAAGCTTAAAACTGTAGGAGAAAATTTTAAGTGAATACAGAAGGAGGAGCTAGAGCTCTTGTTTGTACAGTTTAATTGGGAAAAAAAGTTCTATATTTAACTGAGATGGTCTGCATATTTATCTATTTATTCATGAGCTTTTTTCCAACAGTCAAGAATCTTACTGTGCCTTTGGAGTTTTGGAAAAGCACTCCCAAATCTCTACTACTGACATGCAGTGATTTCCTCCCTCTGCTTAGCTTACAGTGAAAGGTCAGCCAACTAGTCTAAAGGTGACTTTAGTGTGTGTGATGAGATATATACATTATATATATACTTCCCCCCCTCTCTGGATGCATTGTTCAAAGGAACTTTATATTGCAGCAGTTTGAGTCGAATGTTGGCCTTATTTAAAAGAAGGGCAAGAGCTACCCTGATGATGCATGACAAAGCAGGAACAGCATGACAATATTTAATGGATTGCAACTCCCAGGACTGGGCTGAGATTTAACCAATTCTCTTTTAGTCTGCAGAGTTTGTATTACGCCTGCACTGTGCTCATTAGTAGCACAGGAGAGCTTGGGATTGGTAATAGTGTAGAATACCATCCTGGACTCTTCTGTGGGGGATTTTTGTGGATTGTTGCTTTCCCTGGGGGCTGTGTTAGTGAGCAGTGCTCAGCCAGGGGCATGGAAGGGTGCTAAGGTCAGACATACCTTTCAGCTTAGCGCTAGCCAAAGCCTCCCAGTTAAGTCCGAGTGGAAACTTAATAATTTGAGCTTCTCTTTGGGCTGGATTGGGTTATGGCCTTATGTGGAATTCCCTGTAAAGCTTCCTGGATTCCTGCTTTGCACAGGAATGTGTGGCTAAGAGAGAGCTCTTCAAAGCTGCAGTGGTTTTGTGACCTCTTTAAATGTTTCATTGTTTGATGTCTAAGCTTGCCAGATTTCAGACACTGAGTCAGGGCTTTGTTCTCTGTGACAAGCTTCCCCTCCATAACGAGCTCTTATTGTGCCTTTGGAGAGCCAGAGCTACGTGAGGTGGGAAGAAAAGGATCAGCTGGAACAGCCATTATTCTCACAAACGGCTAAGCAAGCAGAGTATTTCCCCAGAGTGCTGGCAGAGGCTCCTGTTTGCTAATGGCAATTATGCCTGTTCTGCAATTTCAGGCTTTCCTCCCCTCACTACTGTCCTGCAGCAGCAAAGTTGTGTGAAGAAGGAATTGAAGCCATGGCTGAGCTTGATGTGTTTATAGCAAATCACCTCTGTCTGAGGAGTGCTAAAAGAGGAAATAAGTCTTGAAGCACAACTAAGAACTATGGGGTACCACATACAATCAATAGTTTTCAACAAAATCGGCAAACCAACTAAAATCTGACTGAATTGGCTGTAATGTGTTCTGTGCAACAGCACACTGAGGGAAAATGAGATGCACACTCAGATTTTGGAAGTGCAATGGAACCATGGTTCCCAAGTAGGAAGCAGATAGCTTTTCCCATAAAAGCACAACCACATCAAGTTCCCATGTTTAATACACTACGGAGAATCTTCAGACATGTCTTTTATGGCAAATGGAAAAGCCAAAATTACATTTCTTGGTTATATGATTGCAATGAAAGATCAAAGCTGAAATTTCTGGGTCTTGCAGATGATACCAAAGTGCATCTTGAAATAGTTTAACAAGGATGTGGTTTATTTTACTGACCATTCTGCCCTGAACATCCCTTACTCCTCAGCTGAATGCAACAGCTTGTAGTTCAGTATCCATCAGTCTTGGATGCAATTCTTACTTGAAGCTTTGTGCTTTTAGCTGAAATTACAATTAATAAGAAACTGGGAGGGAAAGCTACCCAGCTAATATGCTTGGTTAGTTAAGAATCAAGTCACATTTTATTTACTTAAACCCATCTGTGCTTGTTTTGCCAGTAATATATTTGGTCTGCGGCCTGTGGACTATGCAGAAAGTGAAAAGATGAAATCTGTGTTAATGTTACCAGTGAAGAATGAATCATTTTCACTTAACCAGCCCTCTGAGGTAAATGTCTGTGTGGGTTTGTTTTTGTGTTTTGCTTTTTAACAAAAAAACAAGCCATGATTTCTTCCTTTAAGTATTGAAGGCTTGGATGTAATTACAGTACATCACCTGCTTTACAGGGAGATTTAAAATAGGCTGGGAAACTGTCTTGTATGTGGAACACTGACAAGCTATGAAGTTCTGTGTTACAGCTTTATCTGGGAAAACAAAAGATGTTTCTTGTAATGTGGTTTTATTGTAGGAGAATGAGCCTGTGTTATTCCTCAAGTATCACTGCTTGAACTTTGCTATTGATGTTTTTCTATGTATCCAAATTTGTTCTACTTAGCAAACTGTCTGCAAGCAGCAGCAGTCTTTGTTCCAGGTGCTTTTTGTGTGCCTTTAAAAGGCTGTTCCACTGTCATCCTTTGTCCAACAATGAAAATATCAGCTCAGCAGTTGAAAATAGCTTTTGGGAGATTGTTTTGGGGTTTGTGTTTTTCTCCTCCTTTGGACAAAGACTTCTCAGGACTTGTAGCCAGAATCAGGTACTCAGACCTAACAAGTTACTGCATTATGAAGTGCTTTGTGCTTCCTAATGAATGAGGATTACCTGGCCTGGCTGATAGAAGCAGCCCTGATCTACTCCAGCCTATACAGCCTGCTATGATCCCTCCTCACTGGGGGCACAAGATACCCAGCAGCCAAAAGGAAACTGTTGCAGCTAAACCGGGACTATCGTGGCTGTTCCTCCCACCTAATAGCAAATGTGAGATGCAGCTCTTCTGTGCCAAACCAACCATTTAGGTATTTGCATTTGCTTTGGGGTGAGTGTGTGCCAGGGGATGGCTGCTGGCTCACATGGATGAAGTGATCCAGAGCCTGAGGCTGTTGGGTAACTGGATCTCAAAAGTGTGTCTGTGCCCTGGGATCTGGAGTGTTTAGGAAAATCTAGGGGCTGAAGTATCCTACCCTTGTCAGCATAAAGCTCCTCTTATTTTGCAGTAGTACTATCCACATCAAAAACCCCACTTAAGTATTTGTCGCTTAGAGGGCAAAGTATTAGGGACCTTTACTAAAAGGAAATGCAGATATTAATTATAAATTAATTATACCATACCATACATGTACTCAGTACCATATGTGTTGTTAATGCTTTGCTAAAAGTAGGTGGTTTTACTACTTAATTGGGAAATTTTTTCTCTTTCAGCACTGCAGTCTGCCAGGCTGTTTACACAATGTTCAACCAGCTCTGTGTGTGCACCTCAGTTTATTTAAAAAGCATGAAAAAGGGCAAGGGAGAAAAAACTGATCCGTGAGGTGTTTTGGTACCTTGCATAAGCTAAATGAAGTACCTCTAATGTGAAGCTTTTTTCCTGTGGAGCTGATTTGTTACATGGAGATTTATTCATGGACCCTGTCCACTAAGCTTGCCATGAATTGTGTTTCAAAATGCTTATTCTTGAAAAAGAAAGCTGTCCAATAAGTAAGTTTCTTTCCTTATGTTCCCAAACCATTCAGCTTATTGCAGAATTTTCTGTTCACGCAGGCACTGAGCTCCAGCCAGCCAAGAAATGGACCTCTTGGTATACTGGGGAGCAATCTCAGTGCGGAGCAGCAGAAATTGCTGAACAAATTAGCAACAGTCCTGAAGGCCCAGAGGTGCACTGAATTTAACAGCAGAGGTATGGA
>WEIT01011349.1:1295-14140 GCA_013389985.1 Dryoscopus gambensis
GAAAGGATCATTTTCAGGTAGTCAGACTGAAAGTGGGGAGGGACCGATTAAAAAAGAGTGTTATAAGGACACGCTCCAAATTTTTAAGCTGCAAAGCTAAGCCAAGTTCATAGTTACTGTTAGCTGAGAAAAATTTACTGGAAAGTAATTGTAACAGAATTAAGAGAAAATAGTTCTGCCCTAAAAAACCTCAAAATACTGAAGAAAAATGTACCCAAATGGTAGCAATAGTCATAAAGGCTCTATCTAAGGACTCTATCTTGCTTGGCGTTTAAGAAAACATGAAAGATACGTATTTTTTTAAATTCTAAATAGCATTCAAGACAAAGAAAGTAGCAAGCAGAAAACAAAACCAGAAAGGTCCTATTCTCTTACCTCCAGAATTGCCAGTAAAAATCATCTGTGTGCTCTTCAGGTGCTAAAGGATGATTTTCCTGCCTTAATATCATTTTGCTAAAAATTATTTCTGTTATTTCTAATAACTGTCTTACACCTTGATCTTTTAATGACATTTCATGCACAAACAATTTGTGGTATTCATCTAAGAAAAGTGTGCAATGGCCAGAAGCAGAAGTCAACTACAAGCAATATGAAACTGGGCTTTGTGTTCCATATCTCTAAGGCTATGTACATATTTAAAGATTTCCAAGACCAAAACTTCATTTTGTTTTTACCTGAAGAAATATCATCTGCAATACCATAAAGATCAGATGAATTTTGAAGATGGGAGGTACTTTATATCTTCTTTATATCTTCTGATATAAGGAAGTTAATTTAATTGCTTTAATCAAAGCAAAATGCAATCCTCAACAGAGTGTTAATGACCTCAGCCTCAGCAGAAGGCCATTTGGTCATGTGAAGTGGGATTTCTTCTGGGTCATAGACAAATCTCACTCCAATGTAATGTCAGATACTGAATTTTTCTGACTCTGTGGTGATAACATTCAGTGTAGCAACAGATTAAATTCCAGGAAGGAGGAAACAGATCTGGTTGGTTTTGTTGGCATTTTTTGCTCAAGCTGCAGATGCTCTGGTATATCCAGGAATATTCTGAAAGGGAATTGAATTGAATGGATTTTCTATTCTTTTTTTTTTAATATATAGGATGACCCTTAAACATTTGAGTACATTATACTTCTATTGCCTCCTGGCTCTGGAAGACACACGTGTGGTCCATATAGTCACAGAATGCTATAGAACATGACATTTTCTCATTAAGATCATCTGTGTTTTCTTTTTTTAGTGTGTCTGTTTCTGCTGTCCAGTTGATAAAACCAATTACAACTCGTTCAATTTTCCATCTACTATAGTAGGAGTTGACACAGTCAGAGGACAAAACTCCCACAGGGTAGAAATGCTCTGAAATCAGCATATTAAGGGTATCATTTCAGAATGGTTAGGACCAAGAATTCCCACTGAGAACAGTGGAAAAGAATGCTTGCTTGTTTAATTGTCTTCTCTGATACCTGAACAGACTGTGAAGTCCCAAGGACTTTTGAAAACATAAGCTTCAGGTTCTAGCCTGGAAGCATGTATTGTGAGGGATCTTGTTTCCTGCCATATGGTCATGTGAGAAGGTCTTTTAATTTCCCTTCTAAAAGCAAGATATAACACCAGCTTCGCTAATCTCACTTCTTTCTTCTCAATCTGTGCCTAGATTCACAAAATCTGTATCTTTTGTTTGCAAAAAGTAAAAAAGAAAAATATTGTGGGTGGTCTTCTTCGGGTCATTAATGCAAATAGAAATATAACAATTCTGTTACAAAACTGACAAAAAAAGACTGTTACAAAACTTTTTCTCAGCGAGTTGTCCTAATCACTTGACAATGATTGGTCAAAGGATTGCTGTGTTCTTGCTATTTTCTCCTTTTTTTTTTTTTTTTAAAGGGGCTCCTTTTAGATAAGGTAGCTGTTGCCCCTCTGTTGAGTGTTATGTCTCTCACTGGGTACTGGAGCTTCAGCACCATGGTTATGAGTTGGTTGTGGTGGTGATCCCCTTCTTGAGGCATCTCCTGTGCTCTTCAGTGGCCTTTTTTGTAGAGGCAGAGCAGTTTCACAGATGACTTCAGGTGTGCTCTTTAAATAACACTTTTCCAACTGCTCTGTGGTTCAAATGAGTTCATCCATCCCTGACACTTGCACAAAAACACTCTAGAAATGTATTATTTAAAGTCTGCCTTCCTTGTGTTTCAGAAATAAAGGTGTAAACTTTGTTTAGAGGCCTGAGAAAAGAAATATTTCCTTTGCTCTTGTAGGAAGAAGTGAAAGGCCAGGGTCTGAGCTGTGTGCGTACCCCCCAGAGGGCCTTTATGCCAGGAGATGTGCAAATTACTGGAGATGATATAGTTATCTTCCTCACTGCATCTGAGGATGCTGAAGCTGCCAAGGAGTGTTGTGCTGACACCTTGCCACTACTGTCACCAGAGGGATGCTGTGACATTACCAGAGCAATCAGCATGTCCTGCATCGCACCTTCACCTGGGCTGGGGACGTAGGAGCTGCTCTAAAAGGTAAAAGTCTCTTACAGATTTATGACGCTTCCATGCTTTCTGTTATTGCCTGTTTGACTAGTTGCTCAAGGTAGAAAGCAAATACGGAGTCTAAAATGAACACTGTATGGTAAACATACTGTGAAAGGCCTTGTAAAGGACTCTGGTCTCTGGAGACTTAGCATAAAGAAAGTGAAGAGGGCTGGCTGGATAGTATTTGTATTTTCATTAAATGTGCTTTTTCATTTTCTTTTAAATGTTTTGTTGAGGGGTGCCCATTTGAAGGAAGGTGTGAAGAAAAGCAATATTAAGGGTCAAAACTCCTTGTCTCTCAAGGTTATAAAATTTTCCAGTCTTCTAAGCCAAAGTTGGAGGTTTTCTTTATTCTGCTAGTCAACAATTTTGCAAAATATAAGCCTGTGAATGCTCTCAATTGGTGAGCTTTTTTACTCTGTTACAGAATAAAAACAAGTTTGAAAGCTTATGAACTGGAATTGCTGGTCTCCAGGTAGCAGTACATGATGAGCATTTCCCTTACAAAAAATCAGATAAATACTCTGGAATATTGCGATAGGAATTCCAAGTAGAGCTGTAAAACCAATGTACAGAGGATGTGTTGGAGCAGAATGGTGACAAACTGCAGTAGTTTCAGGGAAGCATCTGTGCGTGTGGTGGTGTGGAGTACAGATGCAGTTGGTGTGTCACATGTGAGCAGTACCTCTCGTTGGAGCACGTCTCTGTAAAAGCAATAGAAAAGAGCTGAGCTTTTTGAAGCATGGTATGTAAGAACATCTGCCCTTCAAAATGACAGTAATGCATCAGGTAAATGGAGGTGAGCTAGAGCTTCATGCTGCATCTGACATAATTAAAGGTGATGAAAAAGTACTGCTGTTGTAATGGGGGGATATGGTTTAATACATCTATCACAAAGAATGCCATTGTAAGAAGAGCGGAAACAGAAATAAAGATGCACCAGATTGGTACCAGCAACAGAATTTCCCAGTACAATTTCTGCAGCTTTCATCAGACGCTTGGTAGCACCTCTGCAAAATAACTGTTATCTCTGGGCGTGTTTGAAGTGTTATGCTACACTTCCATGGACTCTGTCAGTTTACATCTTGTTGCAAGGGACAAATCCTGTGCAATGGCTGAGCCCTCCAACTTCTGTTAGATTAAATCTTTGGATAACTCTCAGGACAGTATGAGAAGTGACAACCTTAGATCAGTTCCGGAGACAAGGGTCTTGTAGTATTAGCCCCCCTGCCCCCATCCATACTCATACAATAGTCTCCTCCCCAAAGCCTATAATAAAATAGTTTAAATAAAACAAGGCCTGTATCAAAATCTTAAATGGAATATGAAAAATAAGAATAATAAAATAGGAGTGACCCAAGTAACAGAGTTTCATGAAGAGACTGTGAAACACAAAACAACAACAACCAGCAAACAAACAAACAAAAAATCAGGCTGCACAGATTGCAATTTAAATGGAATAAATGCATTAAGACCAGCAAGAAACACATTTAGATATTCAAGGTGAGAAAGAACCAGAGCATGCACCAGAGTTTTGGTTGCCTCAATCATTAACCAAGCACAGATTTAAAAGATGTTCAATAAAGGGAATTGACAGGTCTTTACAACACAGTTAATATGGAATGAAATGACAAAGCAGAGTAAAATGTCACATCCAATTGCTGTACTGTGGCTGAAGAACTGTGATGTGGTGATATTCAGGAACAAGAAAGAAAAAATAAATAAATGGAAAGGAAGCAAGTTAAGAGACAGAGCCTGTATAAATCTTAGGCCTTATCCACATTACTAGAAGTAAAAATTAGCATCCACTGGGAGATGTCACTGAAGCAATGCAAGGCATGAGGAAAAGCATCTTTGAAAGAATAAAGGGGCAGCACCCACTGGACATTTTAATGTAAAGTGTAGCAGATTTACTACAAACACAGATTCCCACCCAGCTCCTGGGTGAAATGCTTGGCCCAGTGCCATGGCTGACATGCCATGGGACAAACAAACCTTGGCATCTTCTCTGTCCAGAGGGGAAGGACTTGATAATACCTAGTCAAAGCCTACAGTGAATCAGCTCCATTGTTGGCAGCTTTTGTGTCCTTCTCAAGCTGAAAACTTCCTAAGATGGTTTTCTGAGTGTTCGCTAGTCCTCTCCACTTCACCAAACTTTAGACAAGGTTAAGCCTGTGATGTCCTTCAGACTTCCTTGGGAATTATTGGGTCCCTCTTGGTGGACGACCATTGCCATGAAGAACCATGGTGTATCAGAGCTTAGGCAATGCCATGAGCAGCACATTGCTGCAAGCAGATAGGTTCTTGGCTGAAGCTTGCTGTTGAGAGGGCAGGAGTCTCACAAGAGCTGTTGACTGTGTGCTGTGGAGAGGCAGCTGCCAGACAGCAGGGCTTAGGTCGTGAGTTCTCTAAGTATAGTGGCAGATCTGGGAATTCCTGAAGGAGAATGACAGTCTTTGCTGGTGCTATCACTTTTGTTGCATTCAGGAAAATGGGTCTTGAGGTGAAATTTTTTCTCCGTTTTTGGAGGGGGAGAAGTAAACCAGATTATTTTAAGATTATACCCAGAGTACAATTGACTTACACTGCTGATTTCTTATGCAAATAGAAATCACTCTGCAAGGCTTTGAAACTTTAGCTAATCATTCAGCCAAAATTGCTACTCTATATTAATAGTAAAGACATCTATTGATGATTATGTTCTGGATTCACTAATCCAATCACAAATGCCTTTTCTCTGTAGTTTCTTTGTACTCATATTTCTTACTCTTTTTTTAAAATATAAAAATAATTGGAAAAACCTCAATAAATAGATTACAGGAACAGAGAGGAATTCCATTACCATACAAGTTCTTCCCCTTTCAGTATTTGCATGATAATCATTTAATAGCAGAATACAATTAGGGCAGCTGGGGAAAAGTGTATGGCTTTGTGTTATGTGATATCACCCTTATTTGCCAATACTGTGAGTGCAGAAATGACCCACAAGGATTTCACTTGAAAATACAGATTGGATACTGGTGCAGGTGTTACATCAGGACCTTTTGTGAATAGAAATGCATGTCTTAGAACTATTCCAGGCTCTTTTTCTCTTCAAAAGAGAGAGATGAACTGAGACCAGCTGTTATATTTTTTATTTTTCCTAGTAATTTTACAGACAGGATTATTTGTAATCCAGTTTTCTGGAAGGAACTAGTTCATGCTCAGAAATTTAAAAGTTTCCTCCTCCTTTTCCTTTCAAAAACGGATGTGATGCTTTCTGCACACAGCCTTTTGCTCTTGCCTCTCCCAGTGCTGCCTTCTCTCGTCAGGGTCTTCTGGGTTCCAGCTGCTGTAGCATTATGGATACCTTCTCCTGATCCTTTCAGCTCAGTAGAGAAGTTATCACTTGGAAAGGAAAAACCTGGCCAGAAAAATGTGTTTTTCCAACTCTTATTAATCAGATACGGAGGACATCTGCCAGGCAATTGAGGATACGATAGTAATGGTCTGGAAACAACAGAAATGGGTCATTTCTGCTATGTCTGCCCCACCTCATTATCTCCTTTCATCTCCCTTCCAAACTATCACCTATATATCTACCATGTTCCTGCTGCCCACAAGGTGCATCTGTGTATTCCTCCCATCTCCATCCTCTCTTCCATTGTTTTTGAGTTTATAGCATTCAATACACATCAGGAGATCTTCTGGTCTTTTCCAGATGAGGGACAGACCAGCTGTGCTGCAGCTGTAGAGAAGTGAAGATTGCTACAGCTTTGTGACATCCGCCAGGGTTGTGCAGACACAGGGAACTGTAGGGCTGTCATTTTCCTTTTGCTTATTTCCTCTTTTATTTTTTCTACTGCTGAAACCCTTTTTCAGAGGCATACTATTTTGCAAAAATTTAGTCTTATGAGCTGTATTTCTCAACTGGGCAAATGTCTGCTATATTCATGTGATAAGATTATTTATAAGATCTTTAACAAGTACTATTCATTTCACAGATTATGACTGCAGCCTCCACACAATGGATAGTGTTGGCAGGGGAAAAATAATTCACTCAGAAGGCTTAAGAACTAATCTGTCATATTTACAGAGAAAAACTCAGTAAGGAGGTTTCTGGAAGACTAAAGTTTATAGTTTTGTGTGCAGATGATATGGAGTGCTGGTGGCAGTGGTGAAAATGAGTTTGGACACAAGGAAAAAACGCTCAGGTTCTTAATTTGCTTTTGTGACAGTCTTTTTAACAGTGTGCAACTTCACTTTTTAGCAAAGAAGTTTATAGTTTTGTGGGAAGTAACTTCACATAGGCAATAGTCTAGTCATACAAGTATTGGGTTGCCAAAGGACTTGGATTCTAGCAGGCTTCCCTTTTCTCATGCCTGTAAGGAAAGATGTGCTCTGCATTATCAAAGGGTGATTTTCGACATCCTGCAAAGCCATCACACAACCTCTAGTAATGTTTAAAGTTGAATACATCTGATGAAACAAAAGCATGTTGTTTGCCCTCTTCTGTTCTGGAAAACAACCCTGGTCCATGGTCTCGTCTTTAGGGACCAGAGCCTCCTTGTGACTTGGAGTCACGAGTCTGCTTGAGTCCTTCTCTGCAATGCAGTAGCATCAGCCTTCATGCTTTCCATCCCTGCTCCCTGCTGCCGTTCCTGGGAAACACTTGGGTCACTGCTGGGCCTGCTGCTCTTCCTGCTGTGAGGCAGAGCAGAGGCAGGGTTGCAGCAGGGGAATTGCACAGGTCAGAGGTTTCCCCCTGTCCTTGCTGAGCTCCCAGGGGAGCTCACAATTGTCCAGACGCTTGTGAGTGAAGGAGGCAGCAAGGTAAGCATGGGAGATTGCAGGGGTGACTCTGCATGTCCCATATCTCTCAGGCCTTCCATCTCCAGGCTGCTGCAGGGTACTGGGCAGCGCAGACAAGGGCTGATATTTTCTCCACAGATAGCATGTGCACAGGTCAATGGCAATAGTTTAATTCTTGTTATTTTTGCCTGTAACTGCTATGGGTAATATTCAAAAGGAAAATGTGAATCCTTACTTCTGGTTGCTTTCACTCTCTTTTTTAGGTTACACATATTTATGTGCCAGTTGCATCACTTAAATAGCAACCAATCCAAGCACATTTACAGTCTGCCCTTAAAATGCCAGTTCCATATTGTACTTTCCAGTTAAGCATGAGCAGATTAATGGGATGCATTGTTCTCTTGGGTTAACGCTACCATATTGTCCTTAAGGTGGATACGCCCTCATGAACCCAAGTTTTCTTTCTGTGAAAGGAAAAGAAAGTGCATGCTCTAAAAGTAGGGCAATTTCTACCAAGCAGAATCAGCTGAGAGGAAAAAAAGAAGAGAGTCCCCTCCCTCCCACTTTTTTATTTCAGTTGTTGTTTAATTGTTTCTTCGACCCAGTGGTTTAGTGATTTCACATCTATTTAATTAACAGAGAAATGGATAGGGTGCACCGAAAAACAAGAAAGGAAGATCAGATAGACAAATGGTCTCTGTGAGTTCACAGTCCTTAAAACAGATGTTCACCTCCGCTGGCTATGGTATATCATTATCTCCAGGAACCCTGAAGAGAAAGCAAAATCCTTCATTACTTGTAGGAAAATTAGAACAGTCTTACAGGACTAAGCAGATACACCAACCCAATTCATCAGGTCCCATCTCACTGCTGTTGTATTACTCACAAGTCAACAAGTGTGTGTGTCTGGGGAAACTGAGACTGCAGATAAACACTGGAGTTGTCTGTGGAATGAGGGGCTAGGGAGAAGTGATGATGAGGTGATGTCTAAAGCAGAAGCAACTAAATGGTGGAAGGCTGGGACAATTCCTCTGTTATTTATTTGGTGTAAAGGTAAGGTGGCAACTGGCTCTTGGACCTCTTACTTGCTTTTTGAACTGGGTCAGCTTATTATTGAAGTGGGTCTGCCTGACTATTCCCCATAGCTGCCTGAGCCTCCTGACTGAAGGGTTAGGGAGTGTGTGGAAAAGCATATTGCCTCTTGCTTTCTTTTTTCGGTTCTTACTATACATTGGAGACATAAATAGGTAAAATATCAATCCAGTGCTAAGCAGTCTTCATCTCTTCTGCCAAGAAAAATCAATAATTATGGGAATTCCTCCTGTCCTAGGGAGACAGACAAAAACCAGATAGACAGGAGAAGTTTGCCTATGCAGTCAAATGCATACACAAATACAGGCACAGACACACCTGCGCAGATTGGCCACGCTGTCTATCTCCCTGGCCTTGCATCTGGTTTTCCCACGTGTGGGGCAAGAAGTGCTAGGTTTTGCTGCATAAGCAGTTGTGATGGCAACCATGAAAGAGCCCCTTGGAAAATGTGCCCTGAACACTTTGATTACCGGTGCCCCAGATTTAACCTGCCTTGTGATTATGCTTTATGGTTCTTACTGTCTCCACTAACTTTTAATCACAGCTCAGTATTTCCAATCTGACTGCCATTTCTGACTTCAAGTGTATTAAAGTAGTATTCAGATTCCCAGATAACAAAAAAGTGGGAATTTGCTAGGCAGGAGGCATTAGAGGGACCCCCTCTATTTCCCCTCTAGCTCTCACCCTTCCCCCTTACATTAGAGTGGAAAAGAAATGTTGAAATCAATATAAGAATAAATTGCCACGTGGTCCTTATTGTGGAGGCAAGGTTTCTACAGAAAATCCTTGTAATCAGAAAAGAGGGAAGATGAGATTAAACTGATTGAACTGAGAAAGTCAAAAAAGGACAACTTGAAAGATTAGCTCGAGGACGATTGAAAAGCATAATCCTCCATGCATGTTAAATAGAACAGTCCCTCTCTGTTATCAGCCCCTTCATCTGGTGACCTTCTGTTGCATTAGCACAGAGCTACTTGATCCAAGGCAAATAGTGAAAATTGAAAAGCCAGAATGCCAGTGATTATACCAGGTATCAATATTACTGCAGTGATGGTTTGTTATCATTAGGGAGCTCCATCAGAGCTCACTCTGGAAGCAAAAGGAGCAGAAAATCACAAGTCATTACACTTGTGACAGGCAAAAGAAGAAAAGGCCTTGTGTTACAGTGGAAAAGCCTTTTTCATCTGCTTCAACCTCTAAAATTACAGTGTCAGAACAGGAAAAGAGATGGGGGGAAGCAATACCAGCTCACCTGTGTTTTTTTTCCTGGGAACAACGGAGCCTCAGTGGGTTGCGCTCAGCTGGCATGTGCTACCCTTTTCTTCTGAAGTGAGAGGAAACAAAAGGCCTGTGTCAGTTTTACTGGGCCAGTGACTTTTTTGCCTCACACCCCCAACTTTATAGCAAATCTGTTCCCGTGTAGTCCCAGCAGCAGCAGCAAGGCTGGCTCCTCTGCAGCCTTACAGCTCCACGTTGGAAGGAAGGCTGCGTCTGAGCCTGGTGTGGTGCTGTTTAGGGGCAGCATCTTCTCCCTTCTGCTTCAGAGATGTAGGAAGGTCTGGAAGAGAGAAAGAGAGAAAGTAAGAGAGAAAGAAAGGAAGGAAGGAAGGAAGGAAGGAAGGAAGAAAGGAAGGAAGGAGGAAAGGAAGAAAGCAAGCAAGCAAGCAAGCAAGCCTGCTCTAGCCAAGGGTTGTTGAGCTCAGGTACATCACATATCCCATCTTAACTTATAAAGGAATATTGTTGCTGATTAGACTCACATTTTGTGCTTTGGGAATGTGCTTAGCTCCACACTGACATGGAAACATTTTTAGAGACTGATTTCATTGTCTTTCCTTTTAACTTGGCAGAGACCACAAAAGCTGAGTGGAGAGTGGCACAGGTTCGTGACTGTGTACTTCACCAGCTATATTTGCTATAATGCTTCACATTTGTGCCTGTTTTGTCCTTTTCTCTGTTCCCCCTCCTCCCCCAAATTGTCTTTTTACCCCACTACTGCCCAAAAATGCATGATACTCAGGCACTCTTTTCTTTGTCAAAAGCCTGAAAGTCTACAGTGCTATTAATCTTTGTTGAAATGTTGCTGATGTAAATGGAGAAGCATGACTCTGAATCATTTAAATGTTTTGACTGAATTCTAGATTTGGCACTGAGTTGCTGTTTCATTTTGTTCAACTTTCTGCAAGTCAATTCTGCTGTTTCCCCTGCTGCCTTTGTTGGTCTGTAAGTTAGGCAGGATGCCTTTGTAGGTCAGAATTGTTTCTTACTGGGCATTTGGCAAGGGAATGTGACACCAGTTGAAAATTGACAAAAATGCCATGCTCAAGCCTCATTAATGGAAAAAGACAGTATCTATTTTTAGATAATTTGTCATTTTTAAACCCACAAAATTTCACATTAAAAACACACAAGACATTAGTGTAACATCACCAGGCTTAAACGTTTTGAAAAATCTGGGGTAAAAAAAGGACTGCTACTTGTGAAATTTAATCTAGCTCCAGGATCCAAAGAACAGACCCATTTCTGGCATGGCTCTTTATTATTAATTTGAAAGATCTTATCTGCATATTTCACTAATCTCTGTAAGGGGAACTAAATGGTATAGTCTTACCGTGCCTTTCTTTACCAGAGAAGTAAGGATCCCACTACACTTTTGGTCCCAAAAAGCTTTTGCCCTTCTGTCAGTAGATTGGGTCAAACCTAATCTAGATAGAAAGAAGCAGTATTGTTGCCTTGGGAGACTTCCTACTTCTATCATGCCTGAATTTGTCCTCAGTTTGCTTAAGTCTCAATGAAAAGAGGTTTTCAGTTCAGGAGGTAAAGGGATTCATTAGATCTCATTCCCAGAAATGTCTACCTGATTGAGAAAGAGTCCCCTCAGGGGTAATGCTCATAAGCAGGCGGAGGCTGAGGGGCTGAAAAATGACCCATTTTGAAGTTTATCTAATTAGCTTCAAATATATAAGTTAGGTGTTTTGCTAGATGGATTAGCGTAATTATCTTAGTGCACCTATTCATGCTAGGAATGTCAGAAAACCGGAGAACAGAGGAGCTCAGAAAAAAAATCACAGTAGCTCAGCCTGTTGACTGCCCTGACCCACGTGTAATTGTGCTGCAGAGGAAGGAGGGAAAGCTGGGAAAAACACAAGGGGAGAGGAGCTGCTTCAAAGACAAAATATTGACAGCTGACCTACAAATAAATTGACAGGGATCTACCTTGGCCCAAATTCCTTGCATAAAAGTAATACAGAAAAATCATCCCACGTGCATGCAATCATTGTATAAAGGCAGTATCCTTATTGTTACACCAGAAATTGGATCTGAACTATTCACTGTAAGCTCTGTATCTTTAGTTTTGCCTCCATGACTGAGCCATCTTTAAAATGAATGAAAAATTTTTCCTTCTTCTTGAAAATTCTTCTTCTGATAGAGAATGGATTACTATTTTATTGTTTGGTTACATATTTTTTCCCCATCCATTTCGATAAAGTATATTCCACATGTCTTGTGAGATCAATTAAAAATTTCCTGGAAAGACAGTAGACAGCTGTGAAATAGCTTTTCCCAAAATGGACTTCCAGTTCTTTTTTTGGGGGAAGGTGGGGGGGGTGAAAAGAAAAGAAAAGAAAAGAAAAGAAAAGAAAAGAAAAGAAAAGAAAAGAAAAGAAAAGAAAAGAAAAGAAAAGAAAAGAAAAGAAAAGAAAAGGAAAGGAAAGGAAAGGAAAGGAAAGGAAAGGAAAGGAAAGAAAAGAAAAGAAAAGAAAAGAAAAGAAGAGAAATAGAAGTGGGGTCAGCTTCTGTATTATTATGCTTGTTTTTGTTAGGGCCTGTTGTTGAGGTATGCATCTGCTATGATGTATAGAAGCAGACTGGAGAAAAGAACAACATTGCCAAGTAAACCTGAGACCAGTCAATGACTCTTCCAATCATTTCTTTTTAAACAGTGGGTGCTCCAGTTGTACGGTTTGTTCCACCCACAGAAATCATACTGAAAATCTGGGGCTGATGGCCAGACTGCTTCAGTGCCACACAATAAACAGTGGCAGCTGGAGTTACTCACCCACCTTGTTGAACACCCTCTTTGCTCCTAACTCACACTGTCTCCATGCCCCCATTCTGTAGGATTAGCTGAGTTTACAGCTAATGGCATTTCTAAGTGTATCAAGTGTACAGCGTTAATTTCCCCAGCATCTCATTGACTTTCCAGTCAATATTGCTGTGATCCTTTCAGAACCACTCTTGTATTCGAAGTATTGTAAATGAGTTTAATCACTGGAGTGACCTGGTTTTCAGCAGGGTTGTGCACTCTTGGTAACCATGCAGTCACCAGGTGGCCAGCACCCCCTCTGCCCCTGGTTTCACCAGAGCTTTGAGTCATGCCAGTAGAGGATAGAAGCAGGATTTAAACACCCTTAAGAATGTTCAAAATAGTCATAGGTT
>WEIT01011350.1:0-34744 GCA_013389985.1 Dryoscopus gambensis
ACCATATTCTGGAACTATTTTCCAGCGGACAGGAGCTTGTTGTTAGCCACCCATTGCTGTGAACAGGAGTGATCAGAGACGTGAAGGTACTAACGGTGATTCTGAGTATCATAATTACAGTACTCATATACTACTTCCAAAGGAGTCTCCAGTAAAGTACTAGAAGTACAGAAACAACAATAAACTTGTTTCTCTTTACTTAGAGCTGATCTTTCATTAGATGCCAGTCTGCAGGAAGGACAAGTTTGACTGTAACAACACTCCTGCGGCTGAAGCTTTGCTCACATGCCCACCAGAGACAATGATGATGCTCTGGAGGAGCACAGATGTCGGTTCTGAAAAAGGTCACATAAAAGCTGAAGAAGGACATCCTCAATGTCCTCAGTGTAGTTTTGCTGCCAGTACCACTTTGAGCTTATTACACCGATAAAAATCATTCAGATCAAATCAGTTCCTTAGGTCATCAGAGTAAAAAATCACATGACAACTTGACCCACTGAATTTCCGTACAAGTGCTTTCTGCAAAAAGCAGACCTACCTTGATGACAACCTAAACAAAAGTAATCAAACTTCAAGGTCTCGAGACTATATCTTAATGTCCCCAGGGTGTCAGGACATAGCTTGTACCATTCACAAACTTGAAAGTCATATTTCACAACTGTAGCTAGCAGATATCTTCTCCATGGATACAGGATAGCAAAAATATTTTAAAACTACAGCATACAAATGATGACTCTCAGTTTAATAAGAAACAAAAGAATAAAATTCTATTGTACACAGATATGTTTTGAACATATTACCAATGACTTCTGGGATGCAGAAAAGCCCTGAGAGTAGCTAAAACCAGTTGTTTCCTCTGAGCAGACATCAAAATCTGTCTGTCTGGTCCAAAATAATTTACTGAACATCATCAATGTACACAGGTTTCCAGGAGCTCAAAATAACCTCCTCGAACCACTTGTATACATGCAATAATATGGTTTGCTTAATAGGCCTTCAGCCATAATCTCATTTCAGGCTTCTTGACACTAAAGAGCCCTCACCAATTGCCACCAACTACTGCAGTCTTCCAAAAATATCAGAATCTCCACAGAGTCTACCTGAGCCATGGATATATGAAAGATAGCCTATTGCTACCCCATTGACAGTACATGCTCTCCTTAGAAAATGTTTCCTTACTCTAGCATAAAGATTGCCTCTGCGAGTGAGCTGAAAAGGTTACTGAAATTTAGAACATCATATAGTTTAGGTAGAGATGATGATTCACCTAGTTATTTTCCCTTCTTACTGTCCTTCTTAAAGGCAAATGTTTTATAGCCAGTCAGCACCTTAGTTTCAAGCTATAAATTTGTTTTCCAGAAGTGACTCCCCTTTTCCATGTTTACAAACCCTGGAAGTTGTGAGTGCTCAGTCTGTCTGGAAAACTCATGCCTTTCCCTCCAAGGTAACAATTTTACATTTATTTATAGTAAAAAAATTGTTTACATTCTTAGATGATAGGGGGTTGAAACAAGAACAAAGATGGATGATTGTTGGCACCACTGGTTGAATGGCACAGTAGTTTAGTTTATATACTTTCTTATTATAAACTTAAGAAAAAACATTAGCAACTATAGATTGCACATTAGTTAGGATTTTTCATATTTATACAGACATTTTGAATGTTATCATGGTGTATGGACCAATAAATCAGTGTAACATTATTCAATTTTATATTTAACATTACTTACCTAAATTTGTCAGGAAAAGAGCAACCTTTTCATACAGCTGTAACAGAGAAGAAACAGCCTCTTAGTTACATGGCCAGCTCAAAAATATAAAACTGCTTTCTAGGGAGAGAACATGTTAAATCTGACATGCAGATGATTTCTGTGATGTTCTGATAATGACAATAAAACCACATAATAATGCAGTAATTATATAATCAAACAAGGAAAAGTAACATTTTTATATCTAATATTATTGAATATATGGAGAAGAAATGCTGTCACTGTCCCAATTTTACATACACAGTGAAAAAGAGTGAGAGAACTTTTCCAAAAACATAAAGCAGAACAATAGCACAACTGAGATTTTTGTTTTAGTTACTGATGGAACATTTATCTCACAAGAAAAATATCACCTTAGAAGAACATGCTATGGTATGTTGGGTATTTGGGGCTTTTTGGTTTTGTTTGGCACTTTGGTGCTGAAAGATACAGGAGGGGCAGGGTTACTTCAGAGAAAATATTTAGTAATCCCCACCACCAGAGACATTTCTTTCTCTGAGCCAGTGTCATTTTTCTAAATCCTAAGTGGTACTTTGTTCACTTTCAGGTACCATGCCCTTCTCAAACTCTCCAGGAGACTCCAAACTTCATGAAGATTACAAAACTAACTTGGAGGTTTTTTACAATCAGTGTTTGCAAAGGAGTTTTGAACCTATTAACTACATCACCAACAACATCAGTATTAGAATAAATTAATACAAAGATTTCCATTTGCTTTAAATGAGTCTGGAGCCTGTTCCTACAAATTTCTAAATGTCCTTAACTCTCACTGATGCCTACAGGGATACAAAGCTTCTCATATTTCAGGTTCAAGTATTTACTTACTCCTACAGTGCATATCAGCAATGTTTCTTTTTATTTCCAATTATCCTTAAAATCTCTTGCTTAAATCAAGTTATGTACTGTTTACAGATCAAACGGCCTGCTTAAGAACTGAAGTCATCCTGAAATCGCTCATCCATGTTAACAACCACTTCATGCTTAGAATAGTTTTCTACTGCCTTTGGAGTAAATGGTTTTGTTTCAAGTAATGAAAAAGGTAGTTTCTTCTGGGTTTAAAAGCATCTCTTAAGGGCAACTGTAAATGTGCTAAATGTCTGGGTCATTTATATCCTGATCCCAGCAGGGAGTGTGGTTTTTTTACAAATGTACACTTCTCTGCAGAAAGGGTTATCAAAACTTCAATTTGTTGCTATTCCATTTGGAACAGTAAGACTGTTTTAGAGATTCTGTTAACAATGTTTGGATCTAATTATCTGCTACTGTAGTTTATCGCTATTACCCCCAAGGGGCCCTGTTTGGGATCATATTCTGTTCTCTGTTTGCATTTTCCATGGGAAAAATTACTGGAATTAACAGTTTTACATAACCTAGGTAAAGCTAGCGATTGTTTTCAGGTCAGGCTGCAGGATTATCTTGGAGACATTATGCTTGAAGGTCATTTTGTTCTGTCGTGATGGATGTGTCAGAATAGGTACACAGTGCTCAGAACGCTTGGTCTGGAATTTACTTGTGGTCTAGACCTTTCCCCTGATGCTTTGAGAGGCTGTCAACTTGTATCAGAATCACTGCTGGTTTTCAAGGCTTCTAGCAGTGAATTCTCTACTGCTATGCACATCTTGGTCCATTCTGGTTTTATTACTGTATCTTTTCTTGCTCTTCTGACACTTTTCTTGATTCACAGTTCATGCAGGATTCAACTACCTGAATTTGTTCTGGGGATTTTTTTTGTCCCAAAAGATATCCCACCACTGCCCTTCAGTAAACTGCATTAATCCATCATGGGAAGCAAGGGATTATGTTCCTAAATCCTTCCTTTGAAAAACTCCTGCAGTTTCATATTTTGTGGATCTTTTTCTTCCTTGAGCTATATCCAGATTTAAGGCTGTAGTGTTTATTGCATGGTGATGAGTATGAGGCTTAGGAAATCCATCTTTGCAGTGCTCTACTTATTCGATTATTTCAGGAAATAAAATAAAGTTTCTCAAAAGGTACCTTCAAGCAACCTCCCATTATTTAAAAAAATTCTCTGAGCTGTAAAACTCTTCGAGAATGAAAAAATTTTGTTTGTGCAGCACTTCTTTGTTGCTGCTTCATTGCATGTACAATGACTTACACTGAGAGCTTGAAAATGGATGTTGTACTGGCATAGATATATATAGGGTTTTTTTTCTTTTATGCTTATTGTGTGCTCTAGGTGGAGTAAAGAAAACCCGCAAAAGCTGGAGGCAAAACCCAGTAAAATAAAAGTAACATAAAAGAAGAGAGCTCTCAGTACAAATTCAGACAGAAAACCAGCTTCCTCCTTTCTATAGGACTGTAGTCCTTTCTCAGCCTATAGTCCCACCTAAGGGAAAACATAGGAACAACAGTTTTAGATAGACCGTCTTAGTCACTAATCCAGTCTTGCCTATGCCAAAGGAAGAAGCAAAGTCCTGCAGCAAAGACTCTTGGAATTTCCTGCCATATAAACAAGGACCTGTTAAAAATAATTTTTAGATTATGGAAATGCTTGGATATTGCATAGGAAAGAAAGTAGTCTCCAAGCCAGCACTTGGCAATGAGCAGACCTGAAATAACATCTCATCTTTTCCCTAGGAAGTAAATCAGCATATCTCCTGGAACAAAGCCTAACAAGCTTTTTGCAGAAGATGCTTGCTATTGAGTAGGTAGAGATATTCCACCCTGGCTCCAGTACCCAGGTGGTTTGTAGGTTGAACCTTTCTTCCCCTTAAAAGGCATTTTTATAATGTCAGTTGACAAAGCATGATAGTGAAAGGCCATGCACCTCTTGCCAAGAGCAGCAACGAGCAGACACACTGCTATCAGAGCAATATACAGGAGTATCAGCATCTCAGTGGAAGGAGGAAACTCATTCCCCATCTAATCTGTGCTATACTGTCTTACTGGGACTATTGCCACATGAAAATTCCACTTTTGTCTTTGTCCCAAGACTGGTTCCAGATCAGCTCACGACAACAACCTGCTGTCAGCCAGCCCCACTGCAGTGCACCCCGACCGTGTCTCTGGTGCACACTGGCAAAGCCTGTGGACAGCTCTAGAACAAGTCATGTCTGCTCAAGCCCCGTGAAGCTCTCAGCCCAAGAGAGTTCTGCTGATGGACATTGTGTCTGTACATGCATATCCTCACTGGAAAACTAAAGTGAAAACTGAAATTGGAATTACTGGAAATAGTGTAAGCAAGAATTTAGCTTTGTCACTGTATTTAAAAAATAATATCAAAACACAATAAAAAGAGGAATATTTGAAGTGGACTGAAAACTGCAAACATATAAAAGGAAAAGAAGTGGTAAAGCAGGAGTACGATCATGTCTCCCTAAAATATTTTCAGAATATTCAAACATGCTTTACATAGTATTTTGGGCTTGGAATTGCACTTTACAAAAATAGTGAACGATGTCCATAAACAATAGTTCCATGTCTGGCTTAGCCAGACACTCCACTCCTGCTGAAAAAGTAAGTGAAAGCATTTGGTTGTCTGCTGACTGAGATATCTACTGCTCTGGTGGCTCAGGTATAACTTCAGATATGTTAATTTTACTCACCACATTCAGTAGCATGATGATGCAAAAGTTGATGCACACTGCAGTCCCTGTAGTAGCAACCTGAGAGTTATTCCTGATTAAAGCCCACTTAAAGGCAGCAAAAGTGCTGACAGTCACAACACGGTAAATAACAATGCCGAAAACAGCAGCAATCACCACACAGATCTAAAGGAAGAAAAAATCAGGGAGAAGAACCTGAAAACTTCCAGTGGCACAGGAGTTACTTTCTCCCTGAAACTCTGATAATTAAATGAAATGAAAGACTTTAAAAATGCATTGCTTTTGGTTCCAAAGAAAGGTTTTAACATGATGATTTTTCTTCTTTTTAAGTTCTTTTTTATTTCTCATAATGAAAAATAATGCTGAAATAATATTAAAATAATTTTTAGTTTTAAACGTTTTCTTGAAAATGTTCCTTTTCCTTAGCATTAATGTGGGAAACAGTGTCGCCAGCTCTGGGAATTAGAAATTTTCCTTATCTGCACATGATGTGCAAAGGCTAGTCTCAAGCTGATGTCCCAGCTTGATGGTATCATAATTGGGATGGATTTTGTGCTTTGATGGACTTCACACTTCACAAAAAATGTGTCAAATTGTAGGCACTGCCTCAACAAAAACCCTGTCAAGCTAGCCTAGCTAGCTGTTTCTTCCTACAGTTCTGGAAAGTTTCTGTGTAGAGAAGGTAACAAGTTCAATTGCCCTTGTGATTTCTCCTCTGATGAAATGTTCAGCAAATGTGACAGTTACAATGAGAAAGCCACAGCTGAGCCGGGCTGCTTAGTCACCTAATGTTCCTCTCATGCAGCTGTTGGGCTCTAAATGACAACTGTTTTCCATCGTGACCAATTTATGTCACAGTTTAGCAAGCCACCTAAAGGACAAGTAGTTGGGAATTATCATGAGTGACTCCTCTCAAAGACACTTGGACACAGGACCCAATGGCCGCGTTATTAGACAAGGAGAAGCAGTTTCCTTGGTAGAAGACAGAAAATTATTTGCAAAAGAGGTGTGTTCCAAGGTTGTGCATAGGCATCTTAAACCAGTCAAAACTGAAGTATATCTAAGTTAATTGAATGGACAAAATTACTTTGAAAACACCAAATGATAATCCAGCTGGTTCCATATTTTCACATTCATTACAAAATTGATTGACAAAATCCCACTGGAGGAGTAAAAGAAAAGTGTGTGTGAATGTGAAGGATTGTCTCTGGATTCCCTGTATAGTGTTGAGGGGAAGAAGGACCACTTTCCTTTTCCTTAACAGGGAACCACTTACCTGGTTAAAGCTGTATTGGTAACTGCACTGTGAGAGTCAATGCTGAGAAATTTTGAGAACTGTTCTAAGTTGAAGTTTGCTAAGCATATATCTCCTGTGCTTATAGGTGTAATTTTTAAAAAGTATTCTTATCTAAATGGTCAAAAATGTGGAGTTCTTCTAATTTGCTGGAAGCCCATGCTATGCCAACAATAAAAATATCTTCAATGAAAATAATTTTTGTCCCTTTTCAAGGGCTGTTATGGGGACAGTAATTTGTGGTGCATGCAATTTAGAGCAAGGCTACTCTCTCTGGCACTTTGAGTAAGATCTGTCACTGGTCTAAGGAGATTAATGACTGAGTTTGCATAGGGTAAAATACCGCCTCCCTTCAAGAAAAAAAAAACCAAAAACATAGGGAAAATACACAAAATATCAGAGTTGTAGTACCAATTCTGAGAGAGACTGCAGTCCTGAGTACGTGTCCTCAAGGGCTCAGTCAGGGTGTCCATCCACCTGACGCACCAGAGCACAGTTCATCTCAATAATGCTCTTGCCTTTCTTGACCTAGGTTGCTTTGGGCAATTTTGAAGCCATAAGTTTCTCACTGTCCTCTGCCCTGTTGCTGGGTCAGCTCAGCTACCTGGTTCTCCACAGCTCCTGAGGTTGTACACATCTATAACTTTCTTGTTTCCTGGAAAAGCCATAGTAAATTCCGTGACAGTCTGTTGATTCCAGACCAGCACTGTGTTTTCAAGACCAGCACTACCACGCCTGTTGTCATGTGAATAACAGCCCACAACTGCTTCACTGAAATTAGAGAGTGGGGGCGTTTCAGTAGAAATACATGCAGCTCTCTGTTAGGAGAGATTTTGCTGCTCCTTTTAGTTTTGCATTTTGTAAAGGGGATAAATGCATCATTTTAGTCAAGGAACATTGGTTTTTGCATTTCAACCACACTAGGAATATGAACCTTCTTTCCTTATCACCTCAATACACTGAGAAACTAGGTTGTATTAACATCATTAAGCACTGTAGGCATCTTTAGGTTCACTGTGAAGCTTAAAAAGAACAACTGCTTCTTCTATGGCAACTTCCCCCATCACTCTGCACTGTCTACATGGGGAAGGCTACCAGTGAGCTAATTCAGTCAGCTGAAGTTGGTGCCCATAATGTGATAGTGTCACTATTCTGGCATGTGTAACTACATACAGTGTTACAGGCGCAGCCTTGAAGGAAGGGATTAGCTATCTATGAGACTTAGTGAAGAGTGCACCAGTGTAGGACTTGACAGAAACTCAAGTGATTTGCTATGCAGATTTTCAACCTGCAGAAAACATGCTAGAGCTTATTTCACTTTCAAGCAGTCATATCCAGTATTTACCTACTCTACTAGCAGAGATAATGATATTTTGTTCTTTTTCAACTGGTAAATAAATGAAAGTTCTCAAACCATAAAAAATATTCCAGATGCAGAAACGATGAGTCTGCTGCATTTATCTGCAAATGCTTGATAAGGCTCTGGCTTCCCGGATATGGGGTTCATTCGTTCTTTCTTGGAGTATTTGGCTTCAAACTGCGGACGAATTTCCTCCTAAAGAGCAGACAGATAATGTTGACATACAGCACAGCTAGGAAAAACTCTGTAGGAAACTTCAGATCTTTTATTAGATCACTGTTTTGGGGAATCATATGTTTGAATTCAGCAGCTGGCACAGCTATTATAAAAGCTGTTCTGGGAAATCAGGTCTCCTTCATGAGAAAGAGAATAAATCACTGTACACATAAAAGTAAGTACCGAAAGTATTTAGTAAAATCCCCAATTAGCTCTTCCTCTAAATAATGCTCTTTCAAAACTATGTGGCTGCAAGACAAATCGTTTTAAGGTTGATACCACAGAATTTTTCAGTGTGACATTATCCTATTGATACTGACATTTTCCAACTGAGCAAAAAAATAATCCCAACAACCAAACCTCATTTTTCCAAACCTAATTGCTGTTTGTTAGGTATTTGGTTACGTTTCCGTTACCAGCAAAAGCTTCTCAGCATTTGAAGAAGGATCCATGTCATCTAACACTGCTCAATTATTTCTTAACACTATTATTATTAGCAGGAACAACTCCCAGATGCAGAAATGTCAAATCCTGCTTTGCCATTAAAAACCCTCTCATGAAACGAAACCTAGGGATTACTTGAGGAGAGATTTGGTTACATCTGTTTGCAGCATTGCCAGAAGACAGGGTTCACCCTTGGCACAGTAGCACCTGCAGCAGTGCTACCCTGCTGCCCTAACATGCGGAGGTTCACCAAGATCCACGTGTCCTGTGCCACTTCACTCCAGCCTGGCATGCAGGACCCTGTCAGAGGTGAGAGAGAGCACCAGGCTGGGAGGAGGGACTCTCCCAAAGGCTGGCAGACATTAGAGCCATGTTTGTAGTGCTCCGCTGTATACTGGAGAGCTGCTCTATGGTACAGCTGGCTACAAGGGAGCAGACAAGAACCAGCTTACAAATTTCGGTCACTTCCAACCCTTGAGCTGCATGTAACTGAACTCTGTCTGACTAAAGTTGTAAATGCCCATAGCTTAAATGGCTGAATTGAAATAGGTGAATGTCAACTGCTCACACAAATCTTTAGAATGTGAATAAAAATGAGATACCTAAAAGCCTACATTGTTTAAAAAAAATTCCCCTGAAGAGGGGGAAAAAAAAGAAGTCATGTCTCAGTCTCCTTCTTCCAAGTTTTGAAGATGCTTTCTCAAGTTTTGAAGATGGTTTCTCAACACAGTTAACTTCCAAATTCAAGCAGCAACCTGGTAACAAGTTATTAAAAAAACCAAAGAGGCATGTATGCCTAGCTGCAATGCCTCTGTAAGTAATTATGTGCTTGAGGGAAGCTGTACACAAAGGCTAAGCATGTTTCTGTGGAGGCAGGATAATACCTTGTTCGTATTCTATTTTGCTCAAGCTGTTCCTGCCATATCAGGGCTGAAGGAGGCTGAGCAGACCATAATCTGGCAAAAGGAACAATGTAGGCAGTATTCCTGGGTGCCATGGGGCATGAAAAAGGACAGAGTGTGAAAGCAGTGAAGCAAGGTTCTTGAGAATTGCACACTGTAGATTTTGCAAGGGCTCTGCCAGCTGGCTTGTCATTGACAAGAAACCTTTACTTCTCTGCACCTCTCTCTGACCCAAGGCTTGATTATCTTTTACAATCTGCAGTGTAGGGAAGTTCTTATCATATCCAAATGTCCTGCAATCTCCAGTTGATACAAATAATGCAAATGCTATTTTTACAGGTATTCTCCGAAAAAATGTGAAACTCCAGCATGAAACTTTGTACCTGTTTAATGATACTCAGCAATGCTTGGGCAAGGAAACAGTACTGTGTCTGGCTGAGGTTAATGATACAAAGAAGGTGACACTGAAGAAAAAGAAAAAATATGCTACAAATAGTAACAGGAGCCTGATTTCATCTGGGAGTGCCAGGAACTGTGTGCATTTGGTTTCTTGTGGCGTGCCCACCCAAGACCCAGTTGCTCTCCATGTCTCCCATTTTTGCACCTGGTTTACAAGAACAGGACACCCAGATAAGTAGGGTTGAAAGAGCCAGAACACAGTCAGTTCATGTCCCCAAACTGAGGGGCCTGAACATTGCAGGGGTTGCTGTATGCCTTTCTTGGATGAGAATCTACAGTGGTGAGGAATTCACAAGGTGGCATATCTAAATAAGTGCAATTCTCCGTTCCATCATCTTCATTGTTTCATTTATTTGTCTCCTCATTTGGAACAGGAAGATAGTAACAAAGTGATAGTAAGTCTTAAAAATGGGGGTTTTTTCAGTGTATTGTTGGTAGGAATTAATGAATTTCCCTCTGTAGCAAAACCTTATTTTTCAATTTGACAATTAAAATTAAAGCAAGCAAAGGCTAGACACAATGTTAGAAAAATAAAAATCTTCATTATCAAAAGCTTGAGATTTAAAATGGTAATTAGAACTCTTTAATCAATTGCTTTGAAATAACTAATAAAAGCAATCAGCTGATTTTGTCTAGTGATAACTGAATGGAAAGCAGAGGGGAAATTTAATTAGCATTGATTTTATTAGAAAGTAGCACTTTTAGGAGAAAAAAATCACCTTATAATGAGACCAAATTCTCATTGACTTCTCACTGGCATACAACTTCACAATCAACTCCACAGGATGAGTCTTTTCCAACCTACATAAAACAGACTGTTCTCCTTCCTTCCCACTTCTCACATTTGGATAATTCCAGCTTTTTCATAAGAGAAATCATATTGATTTCTGGAGTGTCAAATATGGATTAATGTGCCTTGCCTTAGACCAGATATTTTTGCTCTGGAAGAACTACTCTAAATTTCTTTGTGAAATTTCTCCTTTTTTCCCCCAAGAGTAGTCTAATCCTTCAACAGGTAAATTACTGAAATAGTCCCATCCTTCCTAGTCCAAGCATATTGCCCTCTATATCCCAGATGTAGAAAAAGGATTTGTGGATTGAAAATTTGAGTCTTGATCACTGGTACAATTACAGCATCCCCAGAAGTCTCTGTGCAAAGCCTGCGGTTTGCAATGAAGATAATGGCAAAGTGAAGAGGTGGGCTTTGAACCACAGAGCAGGGAAATGATCTCAACACTTCTTCATCTGGAATACCTGCTTCCAAACTGTGACTTTCTCAGGGCAAAAGTGCAGTTCCAGTGGAAAAGTGCAGCATTAGATACTCAAGCAGAGGAGGCAGTGGCCTGCTGAGCTGACCCTGCAGGAGGGACATGCTTGAGCTGCACTGTAGGTGTGGGCACTGGTGGCTGTAGCATCTTCAGAGAAGATTCCTCTGGGAGGCAGTCAGCTCCTACTCTGTGCATCCTACTAAATGCTGAATGAAGGAGGAACTGATGCCTCAAATGCCAATGAGATACTGATGTTCTAATGACTAGACACACAAATCTTTGAGAAGCAGCCCGCTGAGTTCCTATGAGCATCTTTAACCTCTCATTTGAGAACAGTACAATCTGCTTCTGAAAAAACTTCTACCTCCTGCTGTAGAGACTGATGGGACTCCCTCTAGAGCTGTAAGGAGGTGCATGGAATAGCTCTGGTAGCTCTGGAGCAAGTACAATCACCACTACACCTGATAGAGGTCTTGTTGACAGAGCTTACTGGAAAAACTCTGGCGTGAGAATAAAAGATCAGCTGACATCAACAGGAAGCAGGTATCCTCTGAAAATTACTAATATGCAAATATGATCCTGCAAGCCAAACTGAAATAATCTGCCACAGGAATATAAATATATCTTATTAAAAAAAGCGCAAAGTTTCACTTAAGGACAACCTTACCAGGAAATTCAATATTTGTAAATGAACTGATCATAGGAGATTCAGGTGGATGGCTTTATAAATCAGCATAATCCCAAATCCATGTAGGTTAAATGGTGAAAGATGAAGATATATAACATCCCAAACTATAAACATCTGCAAGACCAGGCTTCCTGGGAAAAACATAAAGACGGTCTCACACTAAACTTACTTTTGTATTTTGTTAAAGGCTCTTTCTCATTCCAGGGACACAGAGGGAGCCATAATTGTCACTTGGAAATTGCAGTTTGGTACAGCTGTCTTTTGTCTTAGCTGGCAGCAGCGGCAGCAGTGGCTTTTTTTGCAACTAGCCATGAGAAGACATGATCCCTGCTGGTCAGTCCTGACCATTAGTTGGTGCTCAGGCAGGACTATCTCAGTCCCTCTGTGACTTGCCAGCACTGGCAAGAGCAGGCTGCTAATCTCAGAAGAGTTGAACCAGTATTAGAGTATTTCCTATAAATATGATGATAGCCCTGAGGTATCACCAAGAACTGACTGCATATGTGCACAGATAACAATGTTCCTGTTGTTAAAAATAAATCAATTTCCAGTTGTGTAAGTTATTCGTGTTACATTCTTGGGTTATTTTCTTAGTAACTGGGCATTTAAAAGAAAATCCTACCAGCAATTGCACCCTTTCATGGCCTCATTGAAATACTTTGCCTCATAAAGACAAAAATCCCATAACTCTGAAGCCTGTTCCTCTGCTGGCAAGATTGATAAAAAAGAAATTCTTCCACCAAAGCAGCAATGTAGAAGTTCAACTGCATTGAGACCACTGCAGCAGCCTCTTACCATCTCTCCAAGAGCTTCAGGACAAGTGTTCCAGGAGCTTCTGTAGAGTAAGGAGAGCAGATTTGTAGACTCCTATATGTCCAAATCCCACTCGAGGAGCATTTTTTCTCCAGCACTCACTGAATCTTGCTTTTCTCCTGCATAATAAAACCTTCTAGTTCTATTTAGACCTCAGTTCTCAGTCCCAAGAGCACATTGTTTCTTTCCAGCGACCACCAGAGAAAAAGGTTAAGGCTATTTTCTGCAGTTTAGTTTCTTCCCTAAGGGGATTTCCTCTACCAACATAGAATGAATTAAGTCCTCTCTGCAGCTCTCTCTCTCTCTCTCCACAGCACTTAGATAATCAGCACCTGAATATTCAGAAGTTGGTACAAGCCTCAAAAGGATTTCTCTCCATCAATACTCTCAGTGACAAACGAAAAGAATAGATAAAAGCTTGTTTGCCAAAATTCATGGTACCCTGGGCTGTTAAGAATTTCCAGCTTCCAAAATAAAAAATGCATTTGTCCCATAGTGCATTTTCCCCCTGAAGTCTCTCAAATTAATTTAGATTAACAAAAGTGTGAAAAGAGACAACAGTTTGGCCTGGAGAAAGCTTCTTTACATTCCAGAGGAAACATCTGAGAAGAAAAATGCTTATTTCATAGTTTATAAAGATTTAAAGAATGAACTGAAAATAAATGCAAAATAAAACCATACATTTTCAATAATTTTGTATTAAAGATTAAGGAGTACATGTTTTTATACAAACCTCTTCTTCTTCCCAGTCTATCAAGTCCCAATCATAAGCAATTACTGCTCGCCTTCTCTTCCAAAACTCCAGAAAAACAGTAGCTAGAGCAAGAAGAAAAAAGATACAAAATTGTTTTTAAGTCAAGAAAATGATAATGACTATCACAGAACTGTTGAATGAAGCTGTAACATTATTTTCATTTCTTTGCATAAATAGGTTCCTTTGAACAGCAAATCATGCTGATGATCAAAACTGCTTTGAAGAAGCATTGCTTTCTAAGGATTAGCTTGCCTGCTTCAAGTGTGATTGAAGCTTTAGAGATTTTATTTAGTGCTAAATGAGAATGTTTAATTTCTAACCAACCAAGGGAGGGCTCTCAAAGAATAAAATTATTCCTATGAGTCATCACTGCTAGATAAAGCAGATTTCTGGTGAAGCTAAAGGTTTCTTGGGGCTGTTGCAGACAAAGCAGTAACTTTCTTTCTTTGAAGACCATTCACGTTACACAGACACCAGAAGCCAGAGGAAGCACAGTCCAGTGCATAATGAAAATCTGTAGAGTACTACTGGGGAAATGGGAACTTCTGGTTTACACCTTTTTAATCCAACCCCTTTTTTTTCCACACTACATGAGTTTGTGTATGTGGTGTGGCATTTACATCTGATAATTAAACATTGTGTAGTAAACAGCCCTTATTGATAGAGTTCAACACAGAGTAACAGGTCTGCACATGACTGCTATGGGAAGATGACCGGGAGTAAAATTAGAGAAAGCTGGAAGGTTATGTTTGCACTCTAACAGAAATTAGAACAGTACAGACACTCTAGGGTAAAATACAGCTGCTGCTCCCTGCATGGAATGTGGTTGGCATGCCCAAAACCTATTCCACCATGACTCCCCATATTCCCAATCTGCAAACTTAAGCACCTGCTAAGGGGAATGGAATGGAGGGTGGAGCAGAAAGGAGACACAGAGGTCAGGCTGTGATGTAATCCTTGCAGGGAGGGGAACTTGATGTTACTTTGCAGCTGATAAACTGCATAGCACCTGTCAGCCAGGGGAGACAGGACAAGATGTCTTGTTGCTGAGCCAGCAGCTGTGGTGAAATCGTTGTCCTTGGATGAACTTGGTTCACTAAAACCTAACCGTAATATTAACACATACCTCCATCCCAAAGTTACCCACTTAAAGGTATGACCACCCCTCACTGGGCATGTACTCCATATTTTATTGACTATATCTTTAAGAGAGAAGCAAGAGAATTTTACACCTATCAATAACAAAGGTATGTATTATTAGGGTCACTCAAGCTCCACCTAAATGTAAACAAATAGTATAAAAGTAAGTTAAGAATGGGGAAAAGTTAGAGAAGACTCCATCATAACTTCTGGGATCAGGGGATGGGCTGAACCTGTCTCCTCCCCCAGAAGAATGTCTATTGGATAAGAACCATATGCTGTGCTCACTGAATGATCATCTCAAGCTAGGTTTGACTGATGATTACAGCTTGTCTGGATATTGCTTTGAATACATTTTTGCAGTCATATACGATCAGTGTCGATCTCTGAACTTTAACCTGTCACAATTTTCTACTCTTGGTGTGTATATTAATAGTTTTATCCGCTAAACTGTTGGTGTGAGTCCTTCAAGGCCACTGGCAGTTGGCAGCAGCAGGAAACACACTTGAATAAAAGTGTGAAGACCCAGGAGGGGGTCTCCATTCTGCTGTTGGTTTGTGTCCCTGAACGAGTCAGTCAAACCATCCTCTGATCCAGTGTGTAGCTCAGTGGAGAGTCACCATAACAGGACATTGACAGAGCGATCAGACACAAAGGTATTGGCTTTCCTGGAGCGCTGACAGACCAATTGAAAATAAAAGATTTCAGGAAATCCCACCTTTGACATGATAACTGTGCTTCCATTTCGTAATGGAAAGAACAATCAAGGAAACATTAATAACATAATATGCTCATAATCTGAAGATTAATACTCAGCCTGTTTATAGTTACAGGGGTTTTAAACATTTATTTTGTGTAAAGGCTGTAGAAACTACCTAAAGCTAGCACAAATCAATGGACAAGCTTCCTCTCCCACTGTGAAGTTTGGCTCTTTCCTTTATTGCTCACTGAAAAGCAGCAGATTGATAACCAGAGAACATAAAACTCTTTGTTCATGAGCTAGCACAGTATCAGCTGTAACAGTGTCACAACAGTCTGGCAATATGTTTCACATCCAGTCATAAAAGCATCTCCTTAATGGTCTGTTTTTCCTACTGCAGCGTATTGATAAAGATGGGACATGATACTAAGTACTGGCATCAGTTTGGCAAAAGTTAATTTTTAGACAGTAAGAATTATGTTTTATTGTACTAGCCAGTGCAACTAAGGTATATTTAGGAAATGAACAGTACAAGCAGACAAGGTAAGGTATCAAAAGCATGTGTGAGGAAGCAGATATTTGGTTTGATGGCATTTTCATATATCATGTGATTCTTTTTCTGAAAGCTGGAATTGTGTTACAACAAGTAACGACCACTTTGATTTTAGTCTAACAGAGAGCCATGAGCCTAATGTTTCTATAAATGTTTGTAATAATTGCAGTTTATTGGTTGTGATCAGCAAAACTAGTTAAGTGCTAATGAGCCTCCACTGCTGCTGAGCTACCACATGGTTCATTCCTTGATTTTTTTTTTTTTTCTGGTAGAACTGCTTCTGTCCTATCAGCTCATATTGAATTATTTTGTACAGGCTAAACAAGTAGTCCTGCACTTTTTGGAAACCTAGGAGAAAGAAGCCTGATTGATTACTACCACTTCATTTCCATTCCAAAAAGCTGCTGGTAGCAGAACTCTGGTAGGTGTTTGAGTCCCAGGTACAAACCTCTCAGATATATCTTTACTGAAGAATGCTTCTTTTCTTTATTGTTTTTCCCACATCTGGAGTGAGGAATTTATACATATTATGTTTAGCATATTTAGCACCTGTCAGAGTAAATATGTGCAGTTCCTGAAGCTTCTTTAGAAAGTTATTTTCTAATTGTTAAGTAGCAAGTATGATGTTCTGTACAGTGCTGTTTTAGCTTTCACGGTGTTGCACTTTTCTCTCTCTATTCAGGTCAGTACGAAGTTTTCCCTTGCTAGATATTTTAGAATGTGCTATAAATAACCATCTTTGATTGATTCACTGTACTACTGATGTCTTCTAAAAATACTGCATTTTCAAATTTCTCTGCTTATTTTCTAATTGTAATTTTAACTACTAATACCCTATACAAACTTCAGCATTCTTTTCTGACTTTGGCATTCAGTAGGACTCAGCTGTATTTTCCCATTTGTGTGCTTAAAGCAGATGCTGAGTTTTCTCAAAAAATCCTGCTTGGAATTTTGAATTTCTCACTGGCCTTAGCTCCCAGATCTTTTACTAGCTTTTTCTATACTATGTTTGTCCTACTTCAGAGCTCAACCTTGCAGCTGAGTCCTCAATATCCACTTGTACAAACAGCTGTCTTAACATCATTTCCTCACATGCTTTTGTAACAAGTTGTGATCTTATCTCATAATGCAAATGGCCTCTTGTAGCAAATAGCTTTATCCTGACCTTCTCTCAGAAATCCTCTCTCCACTGTATTCAGAGCACCATTTAATATATCCATGCTGACTCCTAGAATATATTCTATGAACCAGGAGTACTGCTGAAGAACATCCTTAAATTCTATCTCCTCAGAGAGCAGATCAATGTGAACGTTTTATGCTGGAGGCAAGACTTGTAGGAAAGTAATATCTTTTATTAGACTAAAAGATACATACCAAAAAAATTGGTTTATGTTGACATTTCTTTCTACTTGAAAAAAGTGTTAAACTCTTCATGCCAGGTCTCTTTTTCCCTTCCCAATTTTGCCTTTTAGCAAGTGTTCTAAAGCTACTTCCTTTATCAAAGGAAACATTCTACACAGGAAGAAATTTCAAAAAGGATTTTTTTGCACCCTTAATCCCCCAAAGATGTGCACAGAGAGAGAAACTACCACCAGCCTACCCTGTCTATGGCAATGCTTTAGAAATGATAAATTGCTGGACTTACCTATTGAACAGTTACAGAATTTTTCTATAGAGCTTCAAGAAACATCTAGACAGTAACATCTTTGCAATAGGTTTCCCCAGTACCTCAACTGGAAAAGCAAAATCTACAATTCCATCTGACTTCATTGAAACATGGTGGGAGTCCATTGAGTGTCAAATTTACCTAGATTTTTTAAATGAGAGTTACTTTTTCCTTCACTTTAAATGTCAACATTTATTTACTTTGAATTGAGATCTTTCTCTAATTTTCTGTCTTTGGTAAGAATCTAATTTAGGCAGTAAAAAGAGAGGAGTTTTTCCTAGCTTTGGGAGCTACTTTATCATCGAGCCCAACATTTCTCAAGGCATACATAAAAAACAAAGTGTAGGTGTTTCCCCCTAGAACAGAAACACAAAATATGATATTGCTTCCCTGATTTTGAAAGCTTTGAACATCTGGAAAATGTTATCAAGACTAGAGACTCTTAAAAGGAAAAATTATTTTCCAGCTTCTGAGATGATCACATTGCAGTGAACACCAATGACAATCTGTTCACCAATAAAAAATCTTTAAAATTGTTAGCGATTACGGGGACTTGCTTCTTCCTATAAACCACAAAGATTTATAGCTTCAATCTGTTTGAAAGGGTATTTCCTTTCAACAGAAGCTTCAATACAGAAAACCATATACAAACTACTAATGAATTCCTGAAGTACACTGAAGGGAGACTTCCTTTTGTCCTTTGATACATCAGTTAAAAATGAAAGTTACTTTAAGTCATATGGCTGTCAGGTATACTTTAGTAAGTATCATACTTTTTTCTATTGCATCAATTACTTTTACTTCTTTGTTTACACCAGGCAGAAATTAAACAAGTGAGGTGGAGGGTCAATATATTTTTGAAGGAAAGTGTATTTCTATTCCAAAATCTCCTGGTGCAGTTAACAATTCCAACCTTTGATGGGTCTCACTTACGTCACAATGAAGCATTACAGAAGATGGGTCCCTGAGCTTCAGAGGCCTATGGTCAGGCTCATTGTTGCTTCACAAATCAAGCAGTCCCTGCTGGTATTTGTCACGGTAATTCCTCTCTGCAGCCTGGCCACAGCAGTTTGCGCATCACTTGGAGATGCATTTTATTTATATTTGAAATGGGAGCAAACTGCTTAATTCATCAACTAAAGATGTCTTTAGAGTAAAAGGAGGAAAGCACCACACAGATCACCTCTTCATGGGAAGACCGATCTAACCACACCTGGTTTTGAAGCTCCCAAGCAAATGGCTGAGGCTCTCAAGATGGAAGCTTCCTAATGGACAGTGAAGAAAATCCTTTGGATAATAATAAAACAGCGTGTAAACTCTGGCTAAAGAGGTAACACAGTTCTATCTGCCTTTTTTTTTGCTTTTGTTCTCTTTTTATGAAAGCACTGCCATAATTATTTAATACGGTAATGTCTGTCAAACTGGATCATCTGGAAGGCTGAACTTTTCACAGCCAGTATTTTATGCACTTGCAGTTGTTTCATGCTGACAGCAAAAACATTTCCACAACCAAACTGCTATCATTGATTCTTCTCTTCCTCTATGATTTACGGTGATGATGGCAATGCCTGCAGCTGCCAATAGGCCTACTGCAGACTGAAAACCCATTTAACACAGGCAGTAAGCCAACTCCTAAATACAGTACCAGAAAATCCCTGGGAAGTGTGACTTCCCTTATTCAAATGCTGCTTTAGCCCTATGTGTATGGAAAATATCTCCACAGTCTCATTGTTTTCTCTGCAAAGTCTTCTTTAAGGAAGTACGGTTTGCGTGGAGCCATAGGGTTGCCCCATTCCCCAAACCATACCCTCCACGCACACCTCCTCCTGGTGCTGCCCCTCTCTCCCTCTTGGCAGCCAGCTCACAAGCACAGTGTAAGCCAGCAAAAGTGGTGGGAAAAGCTCTCACCACAGCTGCTGCCCTACAGTCTCTTCTCCAACAGCCAAATCATCCAGGGGGCGGCTTCTATTTTTATTTTTTTCTTATCTCACCTTAGGTGAGGTACGGCCTTAGGTGCTCTAGATGTCTGGGTGGGCAGTGCTTTTCTCAGTCCTGGCAGGCTGGTGTGGAGATTCCTGCAGGGAACTGGGTCTGGGAGTCTGAGAGTGAAGCTGAAGGAAGGGGAGGAAGGAGAGGCTAACCAGAGTGAGATGAGGCTCCTGCTGACTAGAGAGAGGAGAGAGGGCCTACAATATTTTGTAGGCAGGCATGTTCAGCCTCTTCAGTCTTCTCAAAGGCAGTGACCACAAGGCAGGACCGGGCATGGTTACCTCTGTGAGGGACTCCCCTTACCTAGAGCTGCTTTTCCTACAGCCCTGGATCTGGGCACTGCTAAGACACAGATGCCATGCTGTGAGCACAGCTGTTTTCTGAAAGCACTGTTACTGCTATGGAGGAACAAAAGCACTGGTGCAAAACTCTGCACTCCAAAGACATGCTCACCAGCAGTTAGGAACACTGACATAAATGTTCAGCAATGTTAACCCATCAATTTTCCTACCTAGAGGTGTCCCTGCCCGTACACTGTCTTGGAAATTCTCAACTTCAGTGAACACATGGAGAAAGAGTTTGGAAAAGCTACGTAAGCATCTAAAAGAAGTCTTCAAGGCTTAGAAATTTTTGATGATTCTTAGCTCTACGCAGCTCTAAAACAAAGATGAAATATCAAGCAGAAACATAAAATCTGTACCATCTGTGGGTTTTTCCTAAATGTGATCAGTAATATTTTAATATTGCCAGTATTACATGAAGTGGCATAAATAGGCTTGATTGGTATATGACCTAATTTAATTACTTGACTAAGACAAAACTGGAGTTTTGGAGGAAGGAACTGAGATAGACAGGTAGGCTAATCTATGTTATCCTCGTGGCTCTCATGTTGCCTCCTGGATATTTCTTGTGGTTCAGTAAGGAGATTTGCAGTTTAAAATGAAGATTATAAAAATTACTTGGACACTTTTCCAAAGCAGTTTGAGATGTGAGAGTAAGAACAGGAGAACAATGATTAAATCCAGATACTTCAAGGACCTGGAGCTGTGAGATGGATACTGGTTTTGAGTCACCTCATTGAGCCATTTTCTGTAGTTGTTAACCTTCTCTCAGAATGGCTTGGTAGCAGCTACGAGCCTGGGCATGTTTAAGGATTGTTTGAAATAATTTTTGTGCTGCCAGAAATTACTGATTCCTCTTGCCTTCAATTCTGCCTACATGACATAGTAGGAAAAATAGTTGAGCCAAAAATAGAACATGTCTATGGGCAAAACTCAGCCTCCATGGCAACAGTTAGACCACACTGGGATCAATTTGCCATTCAATGAAATCTTTTCTTTATTTCATCTGAGTTTGCTTTAACTGCAACCAGCTTACATGGATTTAAGTTTTACTGCCTTTCTGCGAGGTGGGGAAACAATACATAACTCATTTTAATACTGACACTAAATTGAGCTGCCCTAAGCTAGGAGAAGCCCTGAGCAGTAATAGAGAGAAGGCCTTACTACCAATGGATTTAAAAATGGTTAGAAATCCCCGCAGAATTATATATATATATAATCTACATAGACACTAAATAACTGCATACGTGTTTTTGTTTTAATTAAAATTATTTTCAAATAAAAATTTGATTCAACCAATTCCATCTTCCTTTTGCAGAAATGGAAAAGTCTAAAGCCTATATTCTTTTTCTTAGTGTCAGAAAAAAAATGTGCTGGAGAATAAAAAGGCCTACATTACATCACATTCTTTAAGAAAAAGATGGTGCAATTACTTAATATCAAAATGAAAACTTACCCCACACTGCCATGAAAACAGCAAAAAAGACAGTAGCTCCATTGTCAAAAAGGTGGGTTACCTGAGAGATATATTAATAATGTGATCAATTTGTGATAATAAGCCTTTATTTTCTATTTTCACCTACTAAAACTAATGTGATCATGAGTTTAGCTAGCCTGACAATCTTGAGAATCCTTCCCTTGAGACATGAAATCCACCTGTGAATTAACAGGACTATTTGCCAGCCTGGCCTGGGACTGACCCCTGCCAACACCAGGTGTGAACATCATTTCAGACCCAAAGCATTATTTTTATGGAGCCACATACAGATGATGGATGAGAAGATAAGGGCTGATGTCAAGGACACTGTAACACATAGCTCTAGGACACGACCTCTGAGACTGCTGAATCTCTAAGTGCAAATTGCATTCAAATGTTTTACAACCCAAACTAAGTATTGGTGAAAGACAGTGTTAATGTTGGCTGAACTTGATCTGTCTTTCCAAGATTTTATCTACCCAAGCTCACTAAAGAGAAATGTAAAAGGTGAAATTCATGCTTTTACCAGGAAGCATCTCTATTTGTATAGCCTAAAACATACCTTGGCATAAATGCAGCTGTCCGACAACCTCATGAAAGGGCAGTATTTATCACATATAGGACACATTATGATATCTGTAGCTTGGCAGACTTCTTTACTGAAAAAATAGATAAGACAAAAATTAATAGCATGATTACTACAACAATCTGTACAACAATCTGTCTTAAAATGGATTGTTAGGCTTTGCTAATATTCAGTTACGTATTGAACAAAACTGGTCTGTAACTGAGGCCAAGATGTTCATAACTGCATGTGTATAATTAATATTTGTTGACTGTCTCAGGCTACAGAGTTTACAGTCATAACTGCAGAGTGCAGTTCTCCAGGGACAACCTAGCAGAATCTCTTTACGATTTCCAGCTACTTCTTGAGTCAGAGAGACCTTTGGTAGGAGGAGGTTGAGCACAACTGCAAAGTTCAGTTTGACTTATTCTTCTGACTTAAGTGCACAAAAACTCAGAGATGCAGCTCTCAGCAGAAGGTCCAGGGATTTCTTCATTTGAGAAATACCTCGCTATGGTGGGTCTTTGGGAAAGGCCTTATAGAGAGTGAAAATTCCCCACTCTTGTGCTGGCTTGTTAAAGAGCAGTGAAGGGCTCTACTTTTTCTCTACTTCGTTCTGAGTTGCCAGCACCATTAGCAACTGGAATTGGGCAAGAAGCATTTCCTTTCATCCCAATTCAAGAGCATAAAACATGGGAAGTTTGATACTGGGTACCTTAGTACAACTACGCAGTCTTTCTTGACTGTGCATTCAACAGTTCAAAATGAAATAATTAACAGCTTGTGCGAAGATCTCTTAAATTATTCATAATAACCCACAGTTGCAACTTCTTTATAAAAGTTTCCACGTTACCTGACTTGGCAGTGGTTCAAAGTGGTGACTCCATACAAAAAGACAAACAGTCCAATGAAGGCAGCTGGGAAGAGCATCCCTGTGTACCAGCCTAACCAGGCAAAGTACAGCCCAATTTTCTCACCAAAGTACCGTCTGTTTTAAACACAACACAGCAAAGTTACCTGCTAATTAGAATAATCTACTTAATCTTGCTCATTAGTAGGAAAAAAAATATTTCTATCGTATCTGAAGAGTAGATTAAAGAGAAGAAAAAGCCTTCAACTAAGCTTCTAAATCCACACTGAGGGACCTGCCTCAGGAATGAACTTAAAACATTAACTTAAAAATTCAATAACCACAGTTTAAAGTTAGATAAGTGAATACCTCATAAAGGAAACACTAAGTTACTTTAAAAAAGCTAGTTCTTTGTATTCTGGAAATTGATGGTCTGCTTTGTCTTTTGGCTGTGTGGCTGTACTGCCCAAATAATTGCATTGAAATCGGTTTTATCCCTAAAACTTCTACAACAGCAAAAATTGAGCTCAAATTATTTCTAAGAAATCAATTAACCAGAGTTCATTCTCCAATACAGTTTACTTTCATTTGATTATTTTTTTTCCTTAGCTCCATTCCTAGAAAACTAATTTCATGATTCTACTATGGTAGAAAGTAAAGTGCAAGTAAGGTCCATCATCTTGCAATGATTTGAGGAAAGTAGTCTGAATTGATCCTAATTTATTAGCTATATTGCTCAAAAACTAGCAGCAAAGTGGCCAGAAAGTTCCTTTTTGCTACATATTCATTAGCACTTTTCCTTCTCCCAAACACAATTAAACCTTTATTTATGTGTTAAAGAAAACCTGCTGAGGAGGAGAGGAGTATCAGCAGCAGAGGAGCAGGCTTTTAAAATTTATTTATTAAAAATTTCCAGTTTGAGAAATTCTGGCCTGAGCTCATGCTCTGGTGGAAGATACTGACCTGCAGTGACTATTTTCATTTGAGTTTACCAGCTCTGTATGAGAACCCAAATTTGTCATTTTGTTTTTATTCTTCTGTCATTTAACAGAGACTCAAATTCACAGGCTAAAGAGATAGTAAGCTAACAATAACATGTTCAGTTCTGACAAGGGCAGCAGGTCTGATTGTAAAAAAGACACACTGCAAACTGCTTTTTAAGACCTGACTTAAGAGTATTAATGAAACCTTTGGCCTGATTATTTTCCTGACACCTAGCACGTCAATCTGTGCCTGCACCTCCAAAAAGGCAAACTCACATTTTGAGCTTACTTCAGCTAAATATTTATGTTCTATTTTTCTCCATGTACATAGTTCAAAGTAGTAAAGTCAACCTCACCTTCATCAAGCTTTATTTTTTCACGTCATTCCCTACACTCAAGGATGAATGCTTCCTCGTTCCAACCCTCTAGCTGAGAAGTATTAATGGCAAAAATCATCTCCTGTTGAGCTCTTCAATCTAACAGTGCAAATCACAGTATTCTTTTTGATCTAGAGATCAAACACTTTCATCCTAGTTGAAGACCCCAGCACGGTTCAGTGTGTGCATAAAGAAGACTGTCCATGATGGGGAGCAACCCATCTCTGAAAAGTAAGGAAAAGGTGTCTGAGCCGAGTTTTAAAGGTTAAGGAAGGATGTTGACATTACTTTGATACATATTGGTTTAAATATGGAGAAACAGCCTTGATATTCCATTATTGCCCTTAGCAACACAGCTGATATTCCACAGACGCGTGCTGTACTGCTGGAATTTGCATCTGGATCAAGTTAATGTATCATGTCTTCTGGCCCCATAGCTAGCATATTTCTCCTTTTAGACTCTGCTCAGATGCCACTCAATTAAGTGCTATGGAAACAGACCATGCCAGTAAGAAGGTCTTTGGAGGCCTTCCTAGGTGCCATATTCGGAGCAGTTCTACATTTATTCCAATATGTAATTCAGCTGGACCATCATGACCCTCAGGACATGAGAAGGGTTTAGAGATACCTTTGTCATTCCCTTCAATTTGCCCCAAATATTTGTTTGAAGAACAAGCTCTTTGTTTCTTCTCTTCTTCTGTCACTATGTAAAGAACAGAAATTTCATATAGCTTGGCTCACTGATGGCAGTTCTCTCTGAGCCAGAGCTCAGCAATGTACACATGGAATTCCAGAGGTTTTTTCTAGAATGCATCACTGTGCATTGCTTATACCTAAATTTCACCTGTTATCATTCTGCTCATTTCAAGGTCTCTTTGAAATTTTCCAGCATTGGTAATGTTCTTGTGTTCTTGTTAACTTTGCTAATTTATTACTATCCAATTATTCAGGTTATTAATTTGGACAGAAAAAAATTGTTTGGGTCTTTAATGGTTCTCCCACAGAAAACTTTCTCCACAATTAACCTAAAAAGCAGAAAAAAACCTCCGAGCATCTAATAGAATAATCCATATCTCCTATCCTTATATATGCTGTACCATCAAAATAATAATAAAAACATAATTTCAGCTTCTCAGTTGTAAGCTAGCCTGTATAATAGCCATCCAGTACCAGTTACCTTAATGGTGATCTGTATATCCCCTCAACCAATTCCAATGGTAGAGCTATGTCTTAATTGAGTCAAGATTTCAATATTAGTTATTTATCAGTAAGCCTCATTTTTGAAAATTAGTAAGCTACAAAGTCTAATTTCAGACCTATGAAATGTGATATTGGATTATCCTGTGTTTAATGACCTTCATTATAGAATAATTTGCTTTCAGCATGCCTAGAAAGAAGTCATCGATCTAGAATATAGACGGATCAGGGTGCAAGCCAAGAACTTACTTATCTTTATTAACCCTTTTGCAAGTAAGAGTGAAGTCCTGTACAGAACTATGTACATCACAGAAACTAGAGCTTTCCAGAGGATGTTTTGGACATATGAAGCTCTCACATCAGAAGCAAGGGGGTGGGTAGGAAGGCTTGACAGGAGTTTGAAAGGGAGTAATCAGCGTGCGATCAAGACATTTAATGGAACAAAATGTAAGTTGCTCAGGCATCAGTTTTTGCTTCCAGGCTCATTTAGATAGTTTTACAATCACTTAAAAACCATCGTTTTCTCCCTCTGTTTTTGTCCTGTGAGTTACATGCACAGGCAGCAGCAGGAGCAATTTGTGCACAATCAAGAGGGAAACAGCTATGCACAGAAGTGTGAAGGAGGTGATCCAAAGTCCCCAGGAATCACTGTAACTGCTTTCATTGATTTACATGGTCCCAGAGAATATAAATATAATAAGTCCTGTTTCTTTCCAATTACAGTCAATTCTAAGGGTCATAAATTATTCTTGTAAAGTATCTATGGACACTAAATTCCAAGAGATGTATAATTACAGTCATGGTACCACATCTGTTGATTAATAGGATTGGCTTTGTAAATCACGCCAAGTCTGTGCCATCATTCTGCCACATGTTTCAAAGCAGAGGGGAAGCAGAATCATGCAATTTCCCTCAAATGACTTTTTCTCATTTATTTTTAGTGACTAGTGTCTCCATAACAGCCAGCTGATGAGATTAAATGAAATCTGGGAGTGGCCAAATTGGCAGCACAGGAGATGGAAACGGCATTTTAACAGCTAGGGAAAAAATGAAACAGCACAGAAGTATGAACATTTTCACTTACCATTGTGGCAACTTGACTTTGAGGTAGAAATATCATATCTATTAGTGAAATAATTGTATTATCTACATCTAATTTACTTCTTAGCCTTTCTAAAGCATAATGTCAGCTAGAAGTGTAAGTTGTGGCCAGATGTCTGTGGAAAAATCAACATCCAGCCACTCCTTTTGTACAGATGACTACACTATACCCTTCAAGCACAACTCCACATAAGTCTTGTTATGGGGAAAAAAAAAGATTTTCCAGCTGTAGAACTGACACTGAAAAAAGCTTCTTTTTAAAGTGTGCCAGCTGAGATGCTTCCAAGCGAAATAAAGAGTAGGTCTTGCTGGTGTTATCAATTCTTCAAGGAAAAGTCTCCAGCTCAATAGACATGTGAGCTGCTGAGAGTGGCAGTAGACATGGAAGATTCATTCACAGATGCCAAATTACTCACAGCTCTTTAGCTCCTCCTAAATCTTTGAATCCTCTGAAAATTCAGCAGGATCTGAGGAAATGTGAGTAATCCAGCATCTGTGAAGTGAGAAGAAAAAGGCATCCCCTTCTCTTGTGTCACCCCTCCTTCAGTGAATTAATCACAGCTGTGGATGTGTTCCAGGCAGCAAATGGGAGACTGGGCTGGGGCTGTGGCTTTGGACCTGCTGAGTTTGGTGCCTTGTGACTCAGGCTGCTGTCAGTGCTCAGGGAATCTCACAACTGCCCCTGCCCCTGCCCCTCTCCTCTTCGGGTAAACACCTACTCCCAACAACCACAGGATACTCATGACTTCAGGTAGGAGGTCTACAGCAATTGCCTTTTTTTTTTTTCTTTTGTTAAATAGATTTTGAAAAATCTGTCTGATGAAAAAATAAAGCTTCTTTAAAAATCTTATATTTTAAACCCAGGCTACTCAAGAAGGCTGATATCAAGGTCCAGAATAATCACATCTCTAACATTGCCTATTCTGTTACCATTTATTTTCATACCAAAAATCCTTTCAGATGCCTGATCATCAAATTAAACCGAACACCAGGTATTGCCTCAACAGTGCTTTTACAAACAAGAAATAATGAAGAGCAGTAGCCTTGACCACTATGGAAAATGATTAGAAAACTCTATAGAGATAAGTTGTTTATGCTGTGATACTAATATCTTATTGTGTAGTGGGAAATTGAAAGCAAAAACCCCCTTCAGTTTAACTGTTGGCTCCTCCATAAATCAGCAATTTCTATTGTGTAATTTGACAAAAATTCCATATTTCTATGCAGTGTATTAAAAAAGAAATAAAAAGCTTTGGGATTAAATTATGAGATTTAATAAATTATTTTGTAAAGCATTAAGAAAAATACATGACTCAGTAAAATTTTTATTGTATTTCTTGGTGAACTTTTTATCCATGGAAATGAAACTCTCTGTTTTATGAAATGGATAGGTTTTATATGGCCTTAATCAGTAACACTGTCTGTCTCCAGGGCCACTCTCTACAAATCTTTCATCTGGAAACGATTTTGAGAATAAATAAGAGCCAAGTTTTCTGTTAGTTGCAGGATTTATGAAAGAGGAAATTAATATGCTGGGCCAATCACATGTTGTGGGTGACCCTTCCTGATTGCCAGTGTGTCTTCAGTGCTCCTGATACATCTGAAGACTTTCTTAATAGGCTCTTGTATCTCCGTATTCCTCTCTTTAAGTAGAAAAAGCCCATTACTGTCCAATAATAGTTCTGCCAACACAGTAAGTAAAGGCTCTGGCTCTCTCTATATGCGTAAGAAATATGTAATCCTCTATTAGTGCATGCAAGGCTATTTGAAAGCATTATTTAAAAGGACAATAGGAACTTGGAATCACATCTACGCTTCCTCAGTGTTTTTTTCTTTGCAGACTGCTTCCAAGATGAATAAAACTCCAGACAGTGGTGATATAGCTGGTCTGAGTTAAAGGGGACTTCCACCACTGCTGTTGCTGAACACATAGCACACTCAGCAACTCTAAGTTCTGCTCTGTGCCCTTTGTAAGCATCATGAAACTTCATCCAGAGCTCATTCTGTGGTTGTTTTTTTGGAAGAAGAAGATCTAGTTGATGAGAGTCTGTCTTTCACCAGAGCCATTGTCCAAGGAAGAATAACTCCTCCAGTGGAGAGATGTCTAATCAAGTGTATCCAGCTTCCAGAGATGTCTCTCTTCCTTTTTTCTCTCTTAAATATTCTGCAAACACTTCATTACAAATTATGGTGTCAGGAAACTCTAGAAGGAAACTTCTTTCACTTTCAGGTCCTTCTACAAACTCCTCTATAAATATTTATTTGGATGTAGTGGCACCATGAACTAAATTGTTTCCCATGACTTCAGGATCAGTTTTTTAAAACCACATGAATTAACTGAGCTTTTCATGGTTTTGTCAGAAGTGAAACAACCTGTGCTCAAAGCATCTATAATGTGACATAATAAAAGCAGGTCAGTCTTACCTTACAAGATCCAGTGGCTGGTATTTATACCACACTCCCCAGGAAGCCCAGCACTCATAGAGCAGGTGTCTGTGGTTTTCTGCCCCATGGGTTTTTATTGAATTCTTACTTCTGTAACTTCCCTAAAACACAAATCTGGACATTAATGAATAACAGCAGCAAAAAGGAATATTTAAGAAATCTCTCTTACTAGCCATATGGATAACACAATTTATGCAAACTCTGTACTTGTACTCCAAAAGGTAAATATGACATTAAAAAAAAAAATCAACTGATGTCACTAAGATTTGCGATTATTCTTCCTAAGATATTTATAATAAATTATATCCAAGTCATAGGCTATAAACACAAAGAAAATCTTTGGAGAATCTCAAAAAAACCCCAGAGCATGATGGTTTTTCCTCTCTGAAAACATACTGATATATCAACTCAAATAGTTTTTACAGAATAGATCCAGAACAACTCTCTTTACTCATCTCTTTTTTCAAGAAAATACCCCTAACTTTTCCTCAAGGAAAAAATGACTGCTAAATGGAAGCATGTCAGAAGCAGACATTAATAAGATTGAGGATAAATGATTACACAATTAAGAATTCATTTGGTGGGAAATATCTGTTCAAAAAGAAAAAAAAACTGAGAAAAGTACCTCATGAAGAGGAAATGCAGCTTCATAGGAGCCATTACTGAGCAATCGATTCAGACCTAAGAATCAAAAGTATTCAATTATTTACCAATAGGAGCACAAAAATTGCTAAGTAAAAGGCAAAACACATTTTCATAATTAACTTGCTAAATGAAGATTGAAGCCCATTGACAGTACAAGACACAGGTACAAAAATTAATATTTTATAGATTTTGATAACTAAGATATAATACAAAGAAAGACATGTTCAAATATTAATCAGAACCTATCATTTATCATGCTGGAGGTTTAAAGATTCAGTTACCAAATCCATCTTTAGTGTAACTTCAGTGAAATTGGAGACCTCACACTAGATTTAAAGTTTGACCTTATAAAATATTGTCTAAGAAAGCTATTTAGATGAAAACTACATCTCTTGGGAGCTAAAAACTTCAGGGAAGGTCTCGACATTTTTGAACTGCAGACCACTAAAGCAACTGAAACTCTTCATTTCCATACGATAACAACTTTCTAAAATATGTTCAGTTTATGTCTTATGAAAGTTGCTGGTCAGACAGAAAGGAAGAAGACAAGCTGCAGCAGTACAAGACTAGAAAATAAACAGGAACCTGAACCAAAATCATTCGTATGTGGCACAAAAGAGTAATCATACACCCCTCTCACTCAGGCCTTGTCCCTCTTTAATGAGAGCCTTGAGAAATAACGTTTGCTGAGATGTTGGTGCCTTTCACTTTTAAAATCACCAAAATAGGATTGAACTGTTACCAGGCAATGCAAAACAAAATATCCACACTAAGAACCTGAAGGTGTTTGAACCCTATTGACCAAGAGGCATAGAGTCTTGATTCCTTCCTTAATTCACAGAGGAGAGACAGCAGCAAGAACACAGCAATGAGAAGTGTTAATTCAACATGAATAGCACTTTCAGTGGTAGCATCAGTATCTGCCTGGTGGAATATGCTTTCCTCCAGTGTCTCTGGCAGAAAAGTAAAACTTGTACAGCTGAGCTGGGCTTTGCTCTGCCCAGTGATCAATGCAAGGCTGTGTTCATTGTAGGTACAGCACAAGCTGACATGTGAGGGATTGGGATCTTGCTGTAGGCAGGGACTGCAAGCGTTTGTGCTAGATACAGCATCTGCTCTGCTTAGAAGTATTGCTGCCCTCATCCCAGCAGCTGAGAAAGAAAGAAAAAAGGGAAGTTTGGGGATATTTCTCTTCCTCTTCAGGAAAGGTGAGGTTTAAACAGCAGGGAAGTGAAATAGACTGCAGTTTTATGGACATTGTCTTTGTGTTTGTCTCTGTGTGGTACTCAAGCAGTATGGGCTCTGTACCACTTGGTAGGTGACCACTGTTTCATATTCTATCCCTCCTTTGTCACTGCCTGCTTTCCTGGATCTGTGTATGTGCCACTCCAAATGTCCACTCCACTCACTAATTGAAAGTGAAGACAGTTATGCATAGCAGTCTTGGCACTGAGGACATCAATGGTGAACTCCCTTTTGACTTCCAGCAACAACAGAGACACGGAGTCTTCCATCTCCCTTAGGGATGGATAGGTATCCAGTGAGAAGCCCTGTAGGCTGAGATGTAGAACAGCACAAATCTTACTATCCTTCCAAGCACATTTTTATGAAAGAGTAAAAGTTTTCCTGCATGAGTCTCTCTGCTTCTCCACTGCTCGTAATCAGTTTATATTTCTTGTTTAAATCAGCCTCTTCCCTTGCAGAGGTGATAAACCCCATGTGGTGACATGTGCCTGTGAAAGCTGACTGATATTACACGGAAATGATCACATCTTCCAGGCAAAGCCCCTGCAACAACAGTGGGTGAGATGTAAACAGTCTAAACTGAGGTGATTAAAAAGGAAGGAAAAACATCTGTTATGAGCCCAGGCAGACTTCTCCTTTCTTTTTTTAGTCACACATTTTACAACACATTGCTCAGTACTTACCAATTTTGTTTTTCCCTTCTTCATATTTCACTCTTTGTAAGATATGGTGTACAATTCTACTTCTTGTAGCATTATTGAAGAAAGTATCTTTGTTGTGTATTATGAAGCTACATGAAAAAAAAAAACCAAGGGCATCTCAGAAACGTATAATAACATGTTTAAGGCAAATATTTATTTCCATTACTTTCTGTGACACTCTAAAAATCTACAGTATGTAAGCAAGTGCAAGAAAGATTAAAGACACTTGATTAAGAGATGATTAGCCAGGTGAGATGCTGTCAGTATCAGTATTCATTCTCTAAGAAAGAACTACATGGAGAAGTCTGGAGAGGTAAAAGATATTTGAGTATTCATTATGGTAAGCATCACTTTTAGGTAATTCACTGAAAATCACAAAATTCTTGCAGAAAAATTTGCAAAAGCATATCTTTGCAAGTGGAGCAGTAGAAATTCACATTCAATTTCCATTCCAGGCTTTTTGTTGTGCTTTACCACTAAGAGTCAGTTGGAAACATTGACTCGGTAAACCACTCTTACCGAAAACTATCACTGAATACTATGTTAGAAATGGAAAATATCATAAACTCCTATATTTGGTCCTGGAAGCTAAAATACAGTAGAAAATTAGCTTTCAGAAGCCATTAATCCAGTTAAGTATGAATGCAGGTTCAATGTTCAATAGGTTAGACCACATAGAATTGTGGTGAGCCTGAATAAATTTTTAAAAAGCCCAACAAACTCTGTGGATAGGAGACAATATCGTTTTCCTCATCTGGGTTTTTGAAGAGCTGCAGAATTGAATAAACTGATAAATAAAATGTTAAGGTCATAGAGGTGTCATAGAGAGATGAGTTTGTAGGACAGCACACTAGACAAATACCACCTTAAATGAGATCATCTTAATCAGGAGCTTGGCATGGATTCACATCACCTTCTCTTTTGCATGATGTGAGATTCACTGCTCAGTTTTCCTCTCAGGTAATTTTACTCAAATGAAAATTTGGTTTTTCAGAATGAATCTTTACCCATGGGAAATAATATATGACTTTGCACCTCCACAGTAATTTTGAAAAACAAGGATTCCAACTTCTGGACTTTTGAGAACTTCATATGCTCCCTCTTTATTACCAAAATTCTCAGCTGAATTTTCAATACAATACAATGTGTACATAAGTTCCTTATGGTCTTCTTCAAAGCCAGACAGTAAAAAAAAATCCTAAAGTAAAGGTATGTAAGACAAGTTTCTCCAAGAGCACCAGAAGTAATGAAACCTGGTTTTCTAGAGCTTACTATCTCATGTCTCCTTTGCCACTCCACCCCAGATAATCACAGGTCATTTCTGTGTCTACAATACACTCACTACTGTACTCAGTACTTCTGGCTTCCTCCCATATCCCTACTATTCCCAAAGTCCTATGCATGCCCTAGAGTACCTACCTAAAGTAATTTGATTTATGCATATTGGCTGACCACCATGTGCACGCTGATTTACAAGTGGGCTGGTACCAAACAGCAATTACTGTTGGTGTCCACTGGCCACTGCCTTTTCTGTATAGGAACAGTTTTGGGCCACTATTCCATTTCAAGCTGCTGATACTCAAAAAGTATGTCAGACTGAGTTTATCTTTCAGAAGTATAAAGATATGTAGGTATAAAGAGGTATCTTTACAGCTACACCTGTATCAAACTTAGTTGAAAGTAATCAGTATGTAAAATAATAACCATTAAAAGCAGTTTGAGAAAAAAGAAATACTGTCATCATGTAAGTCTTAATGCTGATAGAAATTATATTAAAAAAACCCCCAATCTAAACTCTGAAGCACGTACAACAGTGTTGTTTTCAGCTGAACCTGGAACTCCGTATTAGGCTGTTTTAGTAACAGCAAAAACAAATTAAAAGGCAGGAGTAAAACAGAAATGAGCAATTAGATATTTTTGCCCTTTATTTCATTTTCTTTTACTGACTGACTTTCCAAGATCTCACCTCCCAAGCAGCACTAAATATTAAAGAACTGTGAAGATAACTTCACAGATATCAAAATAGCACAGTAATTTTCATTCTGACTTAGCTCTGAGTTCTTGTAGGATGAAACTCAGAATTGAATCACCTTATCTGGGAAACTTGCAACATGGAACTAGATAACACCTTAATCTATTTTCCATGTAGTACAAGGTTATTTTGCCCATCTGTTATCACAACTGTCTCCTACTGCAACTAGAGGTAGCCATTTCAACATCTTTTCTGGAGAACTTGTTTAATAGTTTTATTTGTATTTAGGCATTTCTATTTTCATGAGTCATGAAGGCAAAAAAGCAAAAAGGCAAAAAACAAGGGTTTGCCTTGTTGCAAACTCTAAAAACAAAGAAAGAATCACTTGTTTAAAGAAACACTTTAGTCATTTGCATTCATTTGCAAACTTAGCAATTGTGTTATTATAGCTTTTGATCTCACATGGGCAAGAAGAAATAACCAGACATGTCTGTGAAGCAGATGTAAACACCTCAGTATAATAACTGCCATGAAGAACTCTGCCTATTCCAGAACTAGCTGAAGCAGTCCTAAAACACGTGTGAGAATATGAGCTGCAGAGGTTCTGTCCTGCCCAGTCTCATGCCAGTAAAAGGCATCTGAGGGCAGGAGGGGGAGAGGAGAGGAAGAACTCACCACAATCAGAGTGAGCCAAAAACTTGCCCTTGACTTTTTTCCAAAGTTATTCATGAAGACGTGGATGAAGAAGAGCTGCTAGAGCTCAGTAAAGATGAAAAAGGTGTGCCAGAATGAGTCCTCTGGATGTCCTGGACCATCCCTAACCATATCATTATTTTGAGATAGAATTGCATGTGGTAAAGTTTAAAAAATAATCCTCACTTATTTTTGAACATAAAAATCATAGGGTTTTTTTCATTTGCTTAACTCAAATACTGAGGGGGTTTTTTTCTGTGAAATTGTCTGTAGACTCGGAGCAGCATCACCATAATCAAGGGGGCACAGGAAACAAAAAGAGGCAGACATGAGTGGAAGGCATTGAAAGGTTGAGAATATCTCAGGTACTTGTATATCTGTGTTACAATCTCCCAGTTAGACACTGACATAAATTAGGACAATGCCAGGGAGGTTCCAATTTATCTCAAAAATCACAGTTGTTCTTGTCAGTAAAAGTCAGGCACCTCAGTGTAGGACTTGCCCCTTTCAACCACCACTCCTTCCTCCCATGCTTCATGGACATTTGCTCCCTGTAGGGGTGTCTCAGCCT
>WEIT01011350.1:42651-72812 GCA_013389985.1 Dryoscopus gambensis
TTTGGTCCCATTTGTGCATTTCCAATATGGAACAGCATGATGGGGCGAGGGGTGTTGGATATTGCATGTGTGTGCAAATTTATCATCAGGACTGTTTGGAAAAACTGTGTGTAAACATAATATAAGATTTACACTTAATTAATCATAAACTGTCCATGGGCAGCGTTTGCAATGACCCAGCAGTATGGAGCACAGGAGGAGGTAGTTAGCAAATGTCTGTGCTGAATGCAGGTGAGATGTCAGATCCCAGGGCTCTAAAGGGCCTGACCAATTTTAACTCTCCAGCTGCACCATCCGGCCTGACAGCCTTGAGCTAGTCTGTCTAGCCACTGATAGAAATGCCAAGGGAAAGTAAGTTCTTTACAGGGAAATCCCTGTCTTTTGGCCTCTGGTTTTTCCTCTGAAAATTCCATAAGCCCTGTGTTACTGTACATTCAACAGGCTTAGTGGGTCTGGGTATGGAAAAGGGAGGAGGAATCAGGAAGAGGTTTTTTCTAAATATCCTGTTCCATGCTTGTTAATTAAACTCGTTTGAATTCTCTAAGCTATTAACACCCCTGCCCATCTGCAGTCTTTTCCCATTCATGCTGCAAGTCAATGTGCACATTTGAGATACTGCCTACGGCAGGTTTATCACACCACACAAGCACAGCACAAAGGGACTGAGTGCTTTCCCCACTTAACAGCAATGCATTATTCATGCTGACTTCTCAATGAGTGTACCCAGAATTTGAGTGGTTTGCCATTCCCAAGACTCAGATTACTTGGCATGCTCAGTCAGCCTGCTGGCAAACGGGTCTCAGAAGGTTGCAAAACCTTACTGCAAAGCACAGAACATGCAGTACAGCCTTCTGCAGGGAAAACACCCCCCCCTGGTTATCTCCTTGGGAAAAAACAGCCCAATTTTCTAAATTTCCTCCAGCTCATTCCAACAGTGCCATCAGTCAGCAGTGCAGGTTTCGTACGCTACAGGAGCATCTTGCAAAAGGAAAAAGCTGAAAGAGTGTTGTTGGTGCTAACAAACACAGACACACACTGTTAAAAATCTATTTTTTAATCACTTCTTCAAGGCTAATCCATGCCTCATTTTCCCCATAATCAGCTGAATAGGGGAACGGTGTTTGGAAAGCAGTGGGACCTACCCAGGAACAATGGGGTGCATGGAATAACGATGAGGGAGCTGCTTCACAGTGTCTCAGAGTCTCTCCCACTTCAATCTTGCCCCTGCTCTCCCAAGTCTAGTTTTTACTCAGCACCCTCTTTCTAAAGATACATATTGTGTTTAACTCACACAAAGTGTTTCTCAAATAATTTTAAAGAAACTGTTTCCTCACCATAAAGTGGGGTAGGGATAGAACTGTTTTTCAAAGGAAAGAGAAAGTTAGGAAAATTTAAAAAGGGGTTTTAATTGAGACTGATTTTTGTGAGTGGGTCAGCTTTTATAGAACTTTGTGGATATTGTGGTGCTAGCTATTGTATTTAGTTTTTAACCATGATGCAGGTACTGTATAAGTATCTGATACCCCTCCTTTCCCTTAAAGTAGGGGAGTTTTGTCATTTGAAGTTTTAAGATCACTAGAATTTTTCAGAGAAAAAATTCAAGTCAGGTTGACAAGCTGCAAGAGACCTGCTCTGGGCTTTGCCTTGTGACTAAACTCCTCTCTAAACTAAATTTTGCCCAAATGTCAATATAATGTTTGTATTAACCCAAAAAATGGACAAAGCCTTTGAGTACTTTAATCTACACTGAACTAGGAGTAGAGGAAATAGATACTTTTATTGAATCCATATATCTAAGTTTCACGTAAGTTAAAATAAAGCTGAATGCTTTCTTTTTTTTCCACTGGGGCTTTTCAGTTACAGCTTTTCTGCCTCAAGTGGCTATTTACAGATCTGAACATAAAAATGGAATTTAGCCAAGTGTTCTCATCACCCAGGAACTAAATGTCAGAAAAAGATCATACTTCTTCCCATACTGACTTCAAATTTCATCCTGACTCATAAGAAAATGAACGTGAAGCAAAACTTCATATAACACATATAAATGATAGAATCTTCTCCTTCCTATCTATTGCTTTAGTCAAAGCAACCATGTCTTCTTTCAAGTCAAGACCAATACCAAAGCTAACGGCCACTGTAGTACCTGTTGTAAGGTGGGGATGGAAAGTGGGGCAGCATCAACAAGTTTTACAAGATTTGCGTGCATCTGTTACCCTGTGCCAAAGAGGGATAAAATGTCTCAACTCTGCAAAGTGCGCATTTGGTGCTTACTAATATGAAGAGGAAAATTCTTCAATGGGATCTCAATGCTGGTCCTGTCAAGTCACCAGCACACTGTGACATAACTTAATATACAAAATGCTTTTTAAAATGCTCATACTGCAGTGTGATCATCCCTTGGATGTAAATGTATCAACATTATGTGTAAAATGGTATGACTGTTTATTCCAAAATGCATATTTTTTTCAAATTTAATTCTCTCTTAGAGGTTCTTGGCAATAGTTCCACTGCCCTCAGTAAATCTGTAGATCAGGTGCTAGACCCCTTTGAAAACTGCATCAACAGTACCGTGGCATTAAATGCCACATATAGTGAGATAGATAAATCTAGATGTATAAATAATCTGGTTTTTGCCAAGCCTGTATAATTTTTAGGCATTTTGGAGATATTTTAATTTAATTTTCCAAGATATCAAAAAGAAAATGCAAACTGCTGCAGGAGAGGAGTTTCATTGCAGCAAGTCAAACATAAACTGAGCATCAAGCACAACCTTAAAGATATTTAATAACTGAGTGAAAGCACTTCAAAGATTCTTGGAAAATACACATCTCTCAAGCTCGGTTCATTGCCTTCCTACCTACCAACAAAGTACTAAGCATCCCCACAGAGGAAGCAATAAATAAATAATGCCATCACTATTACAAGTAAGCAAGGTTCATGGAAATTAACCCGTAACTGTGGTACTCTAACCCCAAGAAACTCCCTAATGAGCTACATGAAAAGAAGGAGATACAGCATTTGCACTACCATACTTCTACTTCTTTAAAGACTGTGAAATGCAACTTCTCTTTAGTTTTTTTTTTTTTTGCAGATGTCCTAGTGTGTAATCACTCCCTTCATCCTTTCTACAAACACAACTGATAAACTTTTCCTTCCAGCTTGACTTTAACCATTATTTTTGTTGTTGGGTCCAAACGAACATGAACCCGACTGGCATAAGAACTGTACTCACCTATTCATGAACTTGTATCGGCGGTGCAGGTAATAGATTTTTCTCCTGGAAGAACAGCAAAAATGAAGCCAGTCGAGAAGAAAACCCATCGTCAGTTACAGTATGAACTAGCAAGGAAGGAAAGGAGATTGAAGACAGAAGCCTGTAAGAGGTGGAGGAAGAGACTAAAAGAGAGATTAACAGAACTGTCACAGGAAGCCACACAGACACTGGTGGCATTTGAATTGCCAGAGTGTCTCCTCCTTTTCTGCTATTTTTCATGTGTGAAAGATGGGGATCCAAAGATGTTTCTATTTCAGAGAAGTTCATAAACTGTTGCAGGAGTTCTGTAGGGCTGACACAAATATGGATAAAGTATCTGACATCTACTAGTGAATTATTGAAGCTGCATTTGGTGAAACACAAGGGGGAATCACTTAGAAAAGCCAGGAAAGCTGTACCTTATGCAGCAATATGCTGTAACACATGCAGTACCAAGCGGGGTCAGCAATTGCTGTTGGGATAACATCCCTTGAAACAGAATATAGGCTACTCAAGCAAATGCACATGTGCTCAGCACCCTGCCAAGTGTGCAGCCACTCCCTCTGCCCCTCATACAGGCTGGTTTCTGTTGTCAGTGCAATAAGCCATGTGTGAGATCAAATGATTAGCAAGTGAGCAGACAGGGGGACACAAGCAGACACATGCTGAACCCACTCCCAGCCTGCCTCCTGACCAGCCCTGCAGTGCAGAGCAGCCCCTAACCACCATGTGTAGATCTAGGACAGGCAGTCTACCTCCTGTCCCACTCCCCTCTGGCAGCTCTTGTTCTTCTCATAGATGCCTATCATACCACAGTTGTCAGGATCTGACACATTGCCTTCAGCACAGAGGTCACATCTTCATGAAAGTTAAGAAAACCTGAGGGTTCTTGAGTGTGGATTTGGGACTCATACTCCTTACTGGAAGATTTGGGTGCCTGACCAAACTCTGATGTCCTCCTCCAGAAGCTGACATTGTCATCCACTGAAGGTCATTGCTAAATCAAGGTGGTTTCTGTGTATTCTGAGAGGTTTCATTGAGTAATGCAGAAGTGCACCACTTCTGGAAAATGAAGGTTTACACCACACATGTTCTAAATATTGTAGCAGATGTAGTGTAGGAATGCTGCTAGTGCCTTGGAAGCAAGTCCTCTAAAATAAGACAGCATTGTTGCTTTATAAACGATCAATAAATTTGGTTAGTATTCCAAGCTAATTTTCTGAACTTTTTGACATTTTTGTTATCAGAGTCCATATCGTGCCGGTGAAGTAAAATTTTCTATACCATTTCGTGTTGACCAGCCTTCTTTGGATAGTGTTATTTATCTTGTTCTACTCAGCAGGAGCAGAGAAAGGTCAAAGCTAAATGTTTCTGAGGATGCCATCCACTTCTTGATTTTGCTTCCAATATTCAGAGGTATCTACCACTTTGTCACTCCTGCTTTGAAACAACAAGGATTTCCTTCAGTGATGCATGGACCTTGCACAATTCCAGCCTGAATAATCAGGAGCAATAAGCAATCAGCAGCTCTTAAAACAAGAGCTTAGACAAAGGCATCTGGAAACACACCATCTAGGCTTGTGGACCTGTTGTAAAATTTTTTTGAAATGGTAAACTGTACTGTTGTTTTTAAAATAAAATTGAAGAGCCTGCCCAGCAGTCACTAGTGAATCACCATGATTTCCTCTTAACAATGCTGTAATAATTCTCTTTCTATGGATGTGGAAAGAATGAAGCCATGATCTTGAAGCAGGTCAAGAAACCCTCAGTATTTTCAAAGCTTTCTATATAATCTGTATGACACCTACTTTGCTATCTGCTGAGTGATCAGGATAGAACAAGCTGCTCCATGGCTAAATTCAGAGTTCCTAGTGTATTTCTGAATCATGAGACCTTACTCAATTGCTAGAGCGGGTCCATCTCAAGGAATGCCACAGAAATCAGAGAAGGCACACTTTTGGCCTAATCCATTGTTTCTAGAACATTTTTATGAAAGAATATTACTATCTTGCAATGAATTGTGATTGCTTTTAGAATTTTCTTTTTAGCACTAAAAGCATAAGGAAGAACAGTCGAAGATTTGCTGTGAAAATCAAAACAAAATAAATACAAAATAAGCCTGCAATTTTGTCATTTGTACATCTCCATTTTTCCTTATGAGCTCTCTACTGCTACATGGTGTCTCATACCAGAGGCATTTTTCATACTTAGATGAGAAAAAAACAGAAGGAATCCTACAAAGGCACCAGCTCACTAGTTGCGTATTCTGGGTCTGATCCTTTTCTTGTTCAGGAGTAATTCCACTAAAATCAATGGAGCTTCATGTTACAAACCCCGCTAACTGAAAGAGGAATCAAGGCCTCTCAGTTCATGGGCTGTGGTCAGTTCCAGTGGAAGTTTTTATGCTACTTTAAAAGTTCTGATAGCCAGTAGAATAAAAGCAATATTTTACATAGAAAATTTCATAGCCCAACATGCAAATAATATTTAATCAATTATAAAAATAGTCTGAATTTCAATGTAGAATTAATCTGGTAGCATTTAATATAATTTCTCTATTTTCTCTGCAGAAAAAAGCATTTATAGCTTAAACTGTTTTCCTATTAGATGGGATACTTATTTATACTTATTTATGTGATTATAATTACATACTATACAAGCAATTTACAGGTGCATACCAGATACGTCAAACAGACATGCACTTTGTGTGCTGCCTTACGTACCTGGATCTTCTTGACCTCCCATTAATTTCAATGAAATGTCCATTTAAAAAACAGCAGCGCACAAGTATGCAGGGGGCTCCAGCATTGAAGGGGTTAAAGGGCCTAAGGACAGAACACCCCATGAAAACAGCTGCACTGCTACAGCCCATCTCAAACCAGTATTGTACTGAAATTGTAGGCTTTAACAAAAAACAGCAATGAATGTATCTATGGAAATCCACTTACGTTTTCTAAAGGTGTGTGGTATCTTATAGAAGAGCTTTTCTATAGGCATTTTGGTGTTATTATCACATTAACTTTACAGTATAGTGTGGCTTTGGAGGTTGAGACAAAATACAACTACACCTACCTGAAAGGCATTCTTACATTCATTAGTTCAGCATATTTGCCCAGGACCTCCCAAGGGGCGTGCAGTTTCACAAAGATGATGTCACTGTTTGTTAGGGATGACTGCAAAAGAAAAACAAAACAGCCACCAGGTCTTACTTGAATTTCAAGTAAAAAAGACATCAGTGTCAGTGGTCACTGTGATGTGTCAGCCTTCCCAATTCCTGATTCTTCCTCAAATGTTGTGGCAATATTTTGTCAACTAATTTTTCTTCTGCTCCCCTGAAAGCCATGCTGTGACTCCCTTCTGGCCTGCATGTGCTTTCTTTACACAGAAAAGAGGACATGGAGGGCAGTCATGCATTTATGGGTTAGCTGACTGTGCATAGCACGAAGAGAACTTTATGTAGGGCATGCACATCAGCATGGCTGCTAGCTAACAGAAAGCTGTCTGGCAAATACCAGAGGAGGTGCAGCAAAGAGGACAAGAGAAGGAATGTAGCTCTGTTTGCACTCAGGAGAAGACACAGTGCTCTACAAGAAAGATACAGCAGGTTTGGCTGAAGCTGATGTGAGAACACAGGAGCCATATGATGATACTGGAAGATGACAAGTTCAAATTCTACTGAATGTCAATGAATTTTTCATAAATTTACATACAGTACAATTTTAGACAAACAAGTGGATGACATTCCAAGAAATTGGTAAAGGTGTGCTTAGTATGAGAAAAGGAAAGTATGATGACAGAAAACCAGGCAAGAAAACTGTTAGTTAGCTTTGGGGAAGGTTTCTTAGTTTTTTAGACATTGTCCCATATTCAGTATTGCTCACATAAATTCTTGGTTTACACAACTTATGAGGAGTTCTTAAATCTAGTACTGCTTATCTGGAAACTACTGTGACTATATGGGTGGGAGGCTGACATTTATACTTTTTACACTCTCCCTCCACTATCCTGATAGATGCTGAAATTATTGAATTTGCATGTCCGTGTCCTTAGAGCAGCTAAAAAATTATTAATGGTTTGTGACATGACAGGAATGAAAACTCCAACAGCTAAGATACATACATATGATTTTCTTTAGCACATCAAAAGAACCCCAAAAACCAAACCAATCCAAACCGAAACAAAACCAACAACAACAATAACAAACCCAAAACAAAAACGAAGGAAAAAGACCCCTCAAAAACCCCAAACCCCAACCCAATGAATATAGTGTTAACATTTTTTAAACAAATATAGTATTGGACCATAATGGACACAGAGAAATATTTGTACTCAAAGTATTACTGGGCTGCAGAAATGGATTTAACATATAAAGGAATTAGTGACTTTCTGGTGCTAAAAACTGAAGAAAAAAAATCTTCTTTCCTGATGAATTTCCGAAAAATATTTCAATACAAAATGATACAACAGCAACAAAATGCCCCCAAGAGACTTGCTTCAGAGACAATGAATTCACTTGCACTCTTTCCACTGACTTTTATGGATTCTAAATCAGGCTTTAATGATGTTTTTCTTTATAGGTACATTTCACAAATTAGCTTTTATTTTCCCATGAGACTTTAGCAAGTAGATACCACAAAACCAAAACTAAATTCTGCTACTCTAAAAATCTCCTGCAAACTACTCTCTCAAAGGTGAGGTTAAGTCAGCAGTGGATTGGCAGTTTTGTCATAAACAACTTGAATTAAGAAACAAAAAAACCAAAATCCACCAAAACTCAAAAGAACCATCTAAGAAACCCAATACAGAGAAACAAACTACAATACTGACTCACCAATAAAAACTGAGAAATGGAGGAAATTTATTAAAAAAAACTTATAAACTTAGTGATGGCTGTTAAACAGGAAGTTTTAGGTATTTTCCAGCACACTGTAGTTTAAGCCATACTAGATATGGGAGCCCAACGTGACTTGTGAAGATGCCATTTCACAAGTGAACATGATCTAAATGTGGTATCTTATGTGTTACATGTTTTCATGCAGAAACATGAAAAACTTCCAAATAGTTATGTTTAAAGAATATATTTCTACTCAATATCTTGCAATGTTGGCACATCAAAATGTTTTCAGAATGATAATCAGCTTTGCCAACAGAAGATCTAACCAACAGAAAATCTAATCAAAATACATTTGGCAGGTTCAGTTATATTCAGAAGAAAAGAAATAATAATACTAAATTATTAATATGAAAGTCCATTTTTCTTGGGTTTACTCATGTTAAGTGTTCATAAAGGAAAGCATTAAGCAAGGCTGAGAAAAGCAAGGCTGGGAAAAACAAGACTGGAAAGAGAATAACAAATCCAGATGGAGGATGAATTCAGTGAAATGTCACATTCACCTAATCCAAGGAGAAAATCGCTAACCAAAATATCTGGAAAAAAGATAGCATGTGTTGCAAGCCGTTCTTTGCAACCTTCTGGAGGCAACTTAGTCCATAGAAGAAATCAGGAAAGGCTCATTTTTGTAGATATTTCAGCATGATGTTTATTACCAGCTGCATCGTCGAAGTCAACAACAGACTCTCCAAGTCGTGAGCCAACCCAGAGTTCCCCTCCCAGGGGGACACAAAATCACCAACCAGAACACAGAGCTGGGCTACATGTGACCAGGGACAGGGGCAGGGAGACCTTGTGCCATGTCCTGCTGCCATCCCAGGGCCCCCTCCCCTCAGGGGAACTAGGTGGGGACACCCAACAGGAATGAAGACCATCTTCATTACAGAAATACTTGAGTGAATGGAATCTCCTAAACTCTTGTGGTTAGGTTAGTATTTAGACTCAGTATCCTTCTTCTTATAAATGTTTCAACTGAGAGTAGAGGAGCATTCTTCTGTTGTAATTGACTTTCAAGGGTTGGCTCATTAAATGATTTGGAGAAGTAAACTCAATTTCACATTATGGCAACATGCAAACAAAAATCAATGTAACATTACTCCCCATGGAAATTTAAATAAGACAACTATTGACATGAGCAATCTGCTATAAAGTGATGTCCAGATGACGAAGAAAGAAAAACAGAGGAATTAAGGGGGTAGATCCCTTAAGATAAAACACTTAGCAAACACAGAAATGGAATAAATGTTTGGAATTGACCTACTCAAAAAAATTTGGATTTTCTTCTGGTCACTAACAACATTCTTGGTGGTCTTCAGAACAACATAAAGCCAGGCTGACAAGAAACTTACCAGAATCAGAAAACAGTAGACTCATCTAGGGTAGAAGGGACCTCTAGGGTTCATCTGGGCTAAGCCTCTGGCTAAAGCAGGGCTAACTTAGATCAGCCTGCTCAGACAGCGGCTTGTCCCATCGAGTAGTGAATATCTCCACAGGCAGAGATTTCACAGCCTTTGGGCAATCCACTGACTGAAACTGGCTGGAGAAAAGAATATTTTCTACCAAAGAACTGCTCTCTTCCCTCATGGAGAAATGTTGGCTTAAAACTACCGCTTTCTAGACTTGTTTTTCCTTAAAAACCCCTTATTTATTACAAGAACTGTATTTAATCGTTATTCTCATTGAGAGGCGATAGCAAGGTGTATTTAGTTTGATTGAACCATGATATTCGAAATAGGTTTGTAGGGTGGAATCCAGGTCGTCAGAGCCTGGCTTACAGATAGTCAAAATACATTTTGGCTTCACTGACAAACATCATTAGTACCATATCATTGCTGCCAGTCCTCGAATACAGGCAGTACTATAGGTCCACATATTATAGACTTGCCCTTCTGGCAAGGCTCTCTTTCTATTTTACCGTTAAGTTTATAAAGACATTGCTATTTCCCAAAGAAATCCAATCAACCAGAAACATATGTAAAAACAAAGCCACATTTTCCTCTCCAGTATCACTACATAAGTAGTGGGAGAGACTAAAGCATGGGCCACTTATGTAACTCCAAATGCAGAAACGCCTGCTTTGATGAGTTACAGTCACCAACTAGGTCGAGGAAATCTTCTAAAGGTCAGGTTGTCATTCTCCTTTTAAAGTGGGCACAGAGTGGTGCTAACTGCTGGTTAAGTTCTGGCTACTGAACTCCCATGTATTCCTGCAAGCATTCTAATGTCTTTTGATGGCAGGATTCAAATATAGATATAGATATAGATATAGATATAGATATAGATATAGATATACACACATATATATAAATATATATTTGCTATTGACCTGACTCTGCTCATTCTGAACTTAACATTGCTAGTCTGAATAGAAGCAGAGTTATGCTGACATGTAATGTCTCTTGAAAAGCCCATGTTTTGCTGTATTTGCAGGCTGCCTTCCTGGATCAAGGCTAAAGATTAGTATCTTTTGTCAAAAACCCTCTTAAACATTCTCCTCCTCCGAGCAAATTGTAGTTCATTATCGATAATATTGTCAAGTCATTTTAAGACAAAAACAGCTGTAGGTACTCACCTTGATACAAGCATTTCTTGAGTCTAAAAGTTAAGAAAGTTGAGAATACCTATTCACAGCACGTAACCTTGAAGAAGGATAAAATTACAGTGTCTCCAACTGAATGGTGCCATTGTTTATTTGCCTTGAGTCTACTAGGGAGGTTTTCACTCAGGTATGCGAAACAATAGGGTGAAAAACAAAGTCAGGATTTACCATTAAGGTGTTTTCCTTATCATCCTTTAAGAGCAAATTACTCAAGTCTGAGTCTCTCTTCACGTTTAAAAGCCTTCCTCATATAAGTAAAATGAAATAAGTAAGAGTTTGAAACAGATTTAGCAACCAGAATTAATGTTACCTACTTCGGGAAGATCCTACAAGGCAAATTAAAAAGCTGGAACAGAAACTGTTCTTTACATTTTGGCAAATACAGCTAATTTCTGGTAAGACCATAATGCAGGGAAAACCAGAAAAGGAGACAAAATCAACATACTTTCTCTAGTAACAATTCTCTCTATAATCTAGCTCTGTGTGATGTCTAAGTGCAGAGTAGTAAAAAATAACTACTACAGGTTCCACTGGTTTTGAGATTTACTTAACAGCACAGATTGATTTGCCATGTGGAGTGAATTAAGTGGGAAAACAAAACCCAGCAAATTTTAGTTGATTAAACTGTTCTTCCTCTGCAAAACCAAAGTAAATGTAAATTCACAGGGGTAATTCCATAGAACTGGAAAAACAGAAGGTATATTCTGCCAATAGTTTTCCAGTGCATACATCACCACTGGGCAATTATTTAGATACTGTCAATATATGCCCGGTTTCGGGGAAAATATTGTGTACTCACAAACATTAGCCTCCACATTCATGCTTCTGAGGAACCTAATGAATTACAGTGCCAATATCGTTCACACATGTACTTTCAATCAAAGCATGGGTTTAGTGAAAAGGGGAATATACTCTTCACATTTTAATTAGGGTATTAAGAAGCCTTTGACTTGCAAGGAACTGTAGAGCAAAAGCAGTAAGGATGAAAATAAGAATGAAAAAGATAACCCTACCTAAAAAATAGGAAACCCTCCATAAAAGCAATTTTGAACCGAGGACACTGGCATGTGAAATATAGAATAACTTGATGTAAGGAGACAGAGGCACATGATTATAGTTCAGAATGATTTTTATGTGAAATCTCATGACAAAATGTGGTGATGAAGTAAAGCTTTGTTTTTACTTTGTAAAGTACTTGCAGAGGTTCTGCTTCAGTGGAGTTAGTAATGCAGGCAGGTGGCTGCTTACTGCCAGCATTCAGGCAATGTGTCATCTAATCCAGCTCAGAGCAGGTGTCATAGTTACAGTGCTTAATTTCTGGCAGCATTTGACAGGATCTCAATTCTGGAACAGAACAAGGGGAAATGCTTGCAAATGTCCTTCTATGTTGACAAAAAATGTGTGAGTGGGAGGACAGCTTCAAGAAGAGGGCAGGTTACTTGAGTAGAAGTAAAATGCAAATACAGTCTCACCACTGCTCAAATTTACTGTGCAATGATGAGCTCACAATCTGCAGTAGAGAAGTACAAATTCCTTTAACATAAGAAATGACATCAGAAGGAAGTCATTAATTCCAACTAATGCCATCTAAATCTGCAAAATGGATCTTACAGTAAGGTAACTTAGATGTAGTAAATCAACCATGGAAACAATATCCTCTGACTTGGACTGCACTCCCAAGAGAAAAGAATTAGAAATACCTGCAGCATGACTGTCTTAATGGAAAAGGTTGATCTGACTGTGAGGTAATGATAAAACACCTCTGGATAATTCCATCAGCAAATACTGAATGAATACAGGTTTGACCCATCTGGGTAAGATCTCTGTGACAAAATAGCTAATAATATGGATTTTATCTGACAAATATCTTTTAATTCCTCTGGACTGGAAAATCACTATAAACTTGTGAAATCATTATTTGCAGATTTAAAAATGCAGATAGCTAAAAACTCTGGGCAGAATAATGCATTTTTACTTATGAAAACAGTATTTGATGTTGTCTCTTTACACGAAACATCAGTTATGGGCTCCAATTTTAGATTTAAAAAGTTAATACTTTATACAGTGGTAGTTGAGGTCATCAAACCTTTTTGACTGTTCTATTGGTCAAAGAAAGGCCTCTTAAATACATTATTTTACTTTTGACATCACAGGCCATTAAAAATACATCACACAAGTGAACTACATTTTATAAGGCAGTTTCCTTTGTGNTATTTATTTCTCACTAATAATTTTTTCGAAGTAGAAAATATTTACATTTAATGAATTGGCTATTAAATATTCATGTTTCCTTTTAGAGGGTTCTTGGAAAAACATTGCTTTGGTAATGAAAAATGCAATTTATTTTTTGTCCAACAGTTAATTTCACAGACATAATAATCAATCAAACACACAAAAAGTGCAGGCAGGCTTATGATAGCTTTTTCATAAAAATAACCCAGAGAAAACTGAATAAGCTACTTATTGCATCATAGAATAATACAGGCCATCTAGTCAAATCTCCTGCTCTAAGCAAGAACAGCTAGAGTGGTTTGTGGGGTCTTGAATATCTCTGTGGCTGGGGACCTTGCAACCTCTCTGGGCACCAGAGGGTCTCTGGACAGAAAGGCCAATGAACTTCCATGTGGATGCAGAAGTGTTGGCAGAAGACTAGGTTCTAGGCACCTGCCCATGCTCCGGCAGTGTGAAGCTCTTTGGTTGCTCAAGTCCCTCTTCAGAGTTTCTCAGATCATACAGTCAAGGAAGACAAGAAATACATATATGACTATCAGCATAGACTCCAAAGCCTTTTCAGTGTCTACACCTTCCAGGGTGCAGTGAGCTGTACACCTCTCTGTACACCTCTGTATTTGATGGCGTGATTCAAAATTCTTTCTAAAGGGAGACATGCATGAGCTCAACAAGAGCACAGCTGGGGAAGAGACTATTCTTAATGTCACTGTCAGTTGAGTTCAGTTCGGTCTACATGACACAAGGAAGGCCCAAGTTCTTTAAGCCAGCTGCAAATCCACCACATGAGTAACTGCAGGCAGAGGTGCTAGCCCATGCCATAAGGGAAGCAGTGGGGTAATTCATATGCTTGTTAGCACAGCTTGTTATCTCGGGTGCTGTCCCATGCTGACATGACTAGAATACCTACAAAGTCAACTGGCAACGCCTGGGTGGGTTTCTGCACCATACCTGGCTGTGCAGGACACACACGTGTCTCTGCTCTGCAGGAAAGTCACAGAAGAGTACTCTGACTGTTCCTTCTCAGGCTTAATGCAGGTTCTCATTTTCCAAGGAAGAAAAACGACCAAAGAAAATCAAGATCCAGCAAAATGAGGAGGAAAGATGCATGTGAAGAATGTGAATCACTCACAACTCTACTAGTTACGGTTAACCATAAACTCTGCTAGTCTGGGCAACTCAAATGCTTGTTCCCTCGACTCATATCTCAATTTTCTGTGCCTTAGTTATCTTACTTATCTTACAATGATTATTAGAATTGGAAAGAGTTTGAGGAGCCATTTTCTGATAATTCATTTCACATTGTTAAAGTCATTGCTGCAAAACTTTTCTGCCTGCCTCGTCTGAAGGCAGAGACATCAGCAAGCCATTTTCCCTTTCTTCTTCCCCTTTGTACAAACTGTTATACACTTCTTATATTTCTTTAATAAGATGTGAATTTCTGAGAAATTGCATTCTATATGGTCTTACTAAGGTACTCAAGTGATCTAATACACTAAAAGGATGTTTTTTACAAAATTTTACAAGGAAAGTTGTCTTGTAAATATGCCAAAGCATATGGTGCAGCAGCCATCTCTTCAGATACAACACCATTACTACATGAAAGGGAAGTTCTTTCCAAAGCAAAATATGATGGTTTAGAATAGGCTTGATTACCACTATTCAGTTCACAATTCAAATTAAAATTAGAGAAATTGACCTTCTTTTAAATCTCAAGCCATGCTCAGACTGTGTAAGACTTCCCACAAAAAATTAAATACAAAACCCCAAGAGATAAAGGCAAATCCATCTTAATGTGTTGTCTTTAGCAAGACACAGTTTCATGTTCATCATAAAAAGAAATTTCATGGTTTAATGCACAGTGGAAATTTCTAATAACTGATGATCTACATGATTTTTCACCTGTCTGCTCAGCTAAGCTCAAAGTAATTTGACCTCTGAATGTAACTAGATCATCTGGTGTTAAAAACTCACACATCAGAAACAGAAGAAAAAACCCACTTTCTTAAGCAAAGATAGAGTAATTAGAATCTAATTGGAGACAAGATGAAATTGAAATACATAACATCTCTAAACTAAGAAGGGAAAATACCGGATCCTTTGTGCATCTCTGTACAAATCCCTTCATTTGTTGGATATGCTTTAAATGAAACAAGGTCAAGGTACGACAAGGGTAAATTATGATTTTGCTTTGGACTGTTCTAATTTGTTTTGATAAAGCAATGTCCATACATGGCACAATGAATTGTCAAGGCAGACGCCTAAACATGAGCTCTGCTATTGATCAATTATTGCTGTTCCCAGTGTGCCTACTGGCATAAGGTGCTGGATGAAAACACCTCCTGTATGACACAGAAGAGCAGAGCAGCACCAGATGGAGCTCAGTATCTTAATGGTTCAGATAAATGTGATAGAGCATAGAGATGATTTTCTCTCCTAGTTCAAAGCTCTACGTGCAGATTTAATGAGAGGAGTTACAGAAAACAAACAAGTCTGTGGTAGGCAGGGACAGGCGAACGGAAGATTTCGGGATGTCACGGAAGCAGCAGGGCCCTTCCCCCCTCACCCTCTGGTATCTTATCACCCCCAGGTATGCAAACCCACCCTAACTCTAGTAGTTTTCCACTCCTTACTAACCCTACCTAGCCCGACCAGTCCCCCTCTGACGTAGCAAAGACCCCTAACTATTTAACCCTGTAAGATAAGATAATAAACGCCATTTTGCCGTCCACCACATTGGTGTCAGCGTGTCTGGTGGCCCGAGTGGTCCAAGAGAGGTTGGACCGCCGTGCTGTCTCTTGGAACCAGGTCGCCTGCCTTATATCAGAAGGCAACACAAGTCTTCTCTTTCTCAGAAGATAACATTGCTATCACATGAGATAACATTAGTTTTGATCTGATTGCATATGTTGCAAAGTGGTGGTACTACTCCTGAAATTATTTGCCGAAACCTATTGGATTTTGAGGTCCCTATGATGCTGTGAAATGTAGGCCACAAGTAACACATACACTGAAAAAGAATCCCCCCTCTCCAAATTCACTTCTACCATGGAAACTGCTGTAATGAAGATTCTTTGCTTAATAGACATTACTGTCCTTCATTAGAGATTAAAAAAAAAAATTGTCTTTAAGAAGTCCCTAGCTAACAAAAGGCAGCTCGTTCAGCTTACAAAAGCACATATGTCTTTTTTATCTATTGACAGATAAATATTTCTAGATTTTTTTTTTTATTTTGCCAATTTTTCATAAGGGCTGTGCCTCTCCGAGCTGCAGCAGAGAATTCACAGTCCAAAAGTGAAACAGAAGTTACAGAAGAGCTTTTAGCTCTGTGGTAGTATTCAGATTCTTTTATTCAGTGCAAAATTTTGGAGTAGAAATGAAATTCTCATCTATTGTACCTCTGGAATGAGTATGTTTACAGCAATCTGTTTCATTCTCTTCTACAGAGAAGTGTAAAAATGTAACATGGAAATAAAATTAAGATCTCACTTAATAAACCCAGTTTTTCAAGCTCTTTATAGATACACTATTGCAGACATTTTCTTCTATTACAAGACTTCCCAACAGGAAAATTATAATTCCACTAGATAATTTCTGAAATAAATCAGTATGGCTCACACATCAGTGGCTCTATAGATAATAATCATTTTGTTGAAAGGAATTTTCTTAAAAACACAGCATTTTTGTCCCAATGATTATTATAAAAGATATTTTAAAACTAGAGGGAAATTCCGTTAGTGTTACATCACTAAACAGTGGGAAAAATTTTGCAAATTGTAGAACACCATCTGAACAGACCACCTCTTAGGGTATTATAACTGCACATACATCACAGGCTGTTGTTCCTCTCAAATATTTAAAATTTAACATCCAGCATGTCCAAGAAATGTAGTGCAGAAATGTGCTTTGCATCATTTGATGCAACTTTGCAGAGTCACTACAAATATTTGTGCTACACAAACACACATACACCATCATGCATAACGTCTTTCGAATGTCAGAGAAGAGTGGTGCCTTGGTCAGGGAGGAAATGGTATTAAAATTGTATGGCACATACCTCTCCTAGTTCTTGGTACTAGGGACCAAAAGCTTTGAACTGAATTGTTATCATCACAGTAACACAGCTGGTGAATTTCTTTTCTAAAATAATGTTAATGCCCTCCTGTCCACAATTGCCATATTGCTCTTCAAAATAGGAAAGAAAAAATAAAATAATATAAATAAATAAATATAAATAAAAATTAACGCCTCCCCCTTTTTGTGTCTTACACACATATCCAGAAACACAACTGACAAATGCTTCTCTCAGTGATATATTTGTTTCCTCCTCCAGAATCCCATCTGCATCTTGCTTGCTTATCTCCTAATCAGTCAAAGTCACATTTCTCTCATCAGGTTCCTCTCATCACCACAGAAGGCAGCTATTCCTGCCCATAGCTCTGGCTGTGTGTGATGTACGATGGAGGCAGCTCCAATGCCAGATCTCTGCCAATGGCAGCCTCTGGAGCACTACAAAATAGAGATCTCTATTTTTCATAACTTCAGGAAGTCATCTTAACTTTTGAATTGGAGGAACCTTGTATAAAATATACATACACAAAATTTCCCAAACTATCAAAGGAACAAGAATGTGGGAATTCTTGCTTTGTCCAGATGGTATTTAAGCCCAAAATGGGAGAAAAATGAAAGCTTTAAAATATTTTTTTCTGGCAGATTTTAAGAGAAGAGCTTATCTAACACAGATGCCATCTCCCCTTTAAAATATGAAAGGTTAACAGGAAAATACCAAAATACTAATAAGGAAGGAGTCTTGGATAACAACTGAGCAATCACCACCACTGTACATGGCTGATGGAAAGTGCAGTGGCAGCAGCACTGACAAGAAAATAGAAAGTCTAATGTTGGAAATGTCACCAAGTACCTAAACTGATGCACTTATCTAACATATGAATATTTTTAATGTATAATGAAGAGCAAAGGAAAATGGGGGAAGGGGAAACCATGCTCTGTGCTTAGGTAAACGGCTTCTCATGTGACTTCTCTGGTGTCTGACAAACACATTCTTGTAGCACAGAGGATAGAACGGTGGCTGAGAGTTAAATGCAGAAAAGAAGAACACACAAAATATCACTGTTAAAATCAAGAAGAGAAGTCAGCAACAGAAGCCAGACTCAGGTAAGAGGAATGAAGATTAAAAAAAACAAACAAACAAACCACCACCACATTAAGAGCATAGAGGACTCAAATTCCCTAGTCGTTTATTTTGTATAGCTATTCAGCAGGGACTAGAGTACAGCCTCAGTAAGAAATAGATGGATTAATTAAAGAAAGATCAGAGCAGGGCAATAAGAATGATAGAGAGTTTTGGGAAACTTGGCCTAGGGGAAAAAGATTGTTCAAAACACAGATGGAATTCAACACACAAAAGAAAGTGCTAAGCAGAGACCACAGTAACATTTTAAAAATAAGTAACAAATAGTTATGAATGGGAAGGGAATGAACAGCACTCCATTTTCCTTCTAAATCAAGCAAAAAATAACTGGATTAAATTGTAGCAAAGGAGGTTTAGGTCAGATCCTATCTAACACCACACTAGAATTTGTAGGACTTGGCTGCAAGGAATATATGAGTGGCTGAGAGTGCCTAGTCTGTGATAAAAGGAGAAGCCCTATATTATGGTCTCGTGTGCTTATTACTGTAATAAACCCTGTCAAGAAGGCAGAAAGGGTTCCTTACTTAAATTCTTTGTCCACATCCATACACACATACTTTGCTGTCACCACACTAAAATCGACCAAGAGCTATTTGATAAAAATAACAGAGAACTCAGGCAAAAGTGGTATTAAAAGCATAAGTTTCTTCAAACACATCCAATATCCTTCAGAGGTGATTTTAGGAGTTTTCAGCAGTATCTCTATGCAGTACTTACTGTGGAATGAGTTATTATTTTACCTAAAATTGCTTTCTGGGATCTTCAGTTTTTATAGGTTTCAAGATCAAAATTTAGCTGTTAAGGGCATCAGAAACATATCTTCCCTTTGTTAGAAGCATACACTTAAAACAATTCAATTTACAAGAGGCTAGGAACTCAAGAGTAATGCAGTGGAAGAGATCAGTGCTTTTGGATATTGGTAACAGTTTGTTGACAGTGCTCCAGGGCATCACTGTAGAGTTACAATGTCTGTCAGCTATTTAGAGAGGTGCACATGCAATGCTCAGAAAATACAAATTCTAGGTATTCAAGAAAACCTGACACATCTTCATGCTCCCATTTTTCTTCTAGGAGTTTTAGGGACTGACTGTGATAATCTCTGAACACAGGATAAGGAATGTAAGTGCAAGTAATCCATTCATGTGCGTGTATATCCTGATGAGACCCGAACGAAATTGTGGCCCAGCACTACACCCCAGGCTGTTGATCTAATTTTGCTTTTCTGTGGTCATAGGAAATAAAATGCTGGTGCAGAGACTCTGATTGCAAAGGCTTCTGTTAGATCATTTCTGCATAAGGAATCTAGTCATGAGTTTAGGAAATGAGGTTTACTTTTATGTGATATATTGTCTAATGGAAAATATCCTTGGTGCCTTACAAGTAATCTTTGAAATGAATTAAGAAGATAGTCAGCATATAAAAACTTTTGCTAGGGAGGCATGGTTATTCTTGTATGAACATTCCAGTGATCAGCTGTGTTGCCATTTAAGAGCATTTTGCTGCAACACCAAACTAAATAAATTATAAAAAAATGGAGAAAATTGAACAATATTTCTAAAAATATTTCAAGAAACACATGAAAATTTTCACTTTGATTTAGTTTAAAAAGCTGTCCATACAAAACAGCATGTTTTGCTATGTTACTGTATGTATATTTTTTCTCTTTTGTACAGGTAGCCTTTTTAATAACTAGCATGGCATTTTAATATCAGATACTTAATACTGAATCTATTTAAATGAAATATTATCACATATTCAAAATGTTTCCCTCTTTCCTCAGCTAAAACTCTTTGCTGAGTCTAATCTATACTAGTGATTATTAATTCCTTGCCTTTCTCCTTTCCTGCATTCTGTTAAGACATTCTCCACAAATACAAAACGATTGTTTCAAGATGTTAAGGGCATGTGTTGTATTTCCAAAGAGATTTTACACTCAGACTTTTACAGTGGGAGTTATACAGTGAGAAGGGGGCTTTTCTTACGTATCTGCCATGATTTAATGTGGATATGCCTCCACGTTTTGATACTAGCACCCACTTAGGCTTTCTCACCATCATTCTAAATTCCCCTATTTCCCAAAACCCTAATGCACTCACCTTCCCCAAATCATTTTTATATTGTGCCTTTTGGCTGGAATAACGCATTAGTAAGAGACATGAATTGTGTTTCCTTTCACAAGACAGACAAAAAACCAGCCCAACATGGAAATGTAAATTGGCATGGCAAGCAGTCATCAGTTCCCAGTCAAAACATCAAAGAACAAAAAATGTCAAATAATGGAAAAACTGCAGAAACATTAATCTGTTCCATAGCTTGGGGGTTTCAGAATGGAAATTTTCAGTTCTCACACAATTCCATTAGTTGTATACTTTAGACTACACCAGTACTGGGGATGCTCTTGCAATCCACAGATCTATTAATATAAATCTACAGATAACACCTGGACAGAGGACAAACAAAGAGGTTTATCTTGAGTATTTTGTAGATATGGTGTGTGATAGGTATCTGACCCAGTTTCCCCCGCTGGATACTGGCAGGCCACTACATTTGTATCAAAACACTGGCACTATCATGTCTCTAAGCCCACTGATCCTGGGAAGTTCCCTGAAGGCTCACTCCCGAGGAGCAGACACCACAGGTGTGATTCAGGGCAACTAAGTTTAGATGTCTGCAATGGAGAGGAACAGGCACCTTCAAGGTGTAATTAATTTGTTCTATTTTCCTCAGACCGAGATGAATGGCTGCATATTAAGGGCTTGTTCTTACCCTGTCAGATTATGTACATTGCCAGCAGCTACAGTCAGTAAGTTTTTTTCCTCTTGGGGCTCTGCACTACAACTGCCTTATTTTCCCTGGACTCCTGTTACCTTCCTCACTACCCACACCAGCTTCTGCAGTAGAGTAGACACATTGCTTCCTACAACTGCACCTTCCTGGGTGCCTCCAGTGCACTGCACAGCTGTCTGGGACACATCACAGCAGCTGTGCATTTGATTCAGAACATTTTACAAGGCCTTGGCTGCCATCCATTTCCCCCATCCCACCTTATTCATGCTTCCTGCAGAGAAGACATAGGGAAATGCAGATCTTTAAATAACAAGGTATTCCATCAGTGCCCTCTGTACTTTGAAAGGCCTCTTGATTTTCGTCAGTACTTTCTGTATTTCATTACTTGAATTCTTCTCTCCTGTGAATTTCTGAAGCTAATGATAAAATCCATAAATTTGCACAAGAACATTGACCTGGGATGTTCTAAAAATCACAGCTTCCATCCTCTCAACTACTGTTTCAGGACATTTGTTTAATCCAATCTTTGTCTCAGAAAGTCACAGTTTTCAATAGCAATAGAACTCAAAGTACAACTTCAAGAACTCTGGTGATGAAGGGCCAGGCTGTAAGCCATAGAAAATCTGTAGAATTCTGTAGAAAAAAGCCATGGCCATTCTGATCCAGCATTGGTGACAGCTCTGCTTCACGAAGCTGACCTTCAGATATGCCTTCCTGCCAGCACTCTGGAGCTTCTCCAGATTCCCCAGAAAATGAGGTCACAAAATAGATTATTAACTTAAAAGGCACAAAAAGACACAGAAGTCTAAATATGCAAAGACAAATTTTGGGGGGAGAAGAGCATGAATTTTGCATGTTGAAAGACAAGTATAGAGTCATGGTTTCCAGATGTACGTGTCTCCATTTTGTTCTTCTCCTATCTATACCTTCACCGAGGAGGCTTTATTCTTTATGAAAAATGTTGGTGTAAGAGATGGCTTTTTGACAAAAAAAGTAAGCACAACGTTCTTATATTTTAAGAAAAGGGAGTCGATCTTGTTATAAATGGAAAGGTCTGTTTGAGTCTATTAACAAAAACAAGCTGTACCTCAGAAGAGTAGTAAGTAGAGTACCATGAAGACCTCCAAGAGGAAACAAAGGGTTTTCACACTGTTTTGTCTAAAAGGTACTATTACAGATTCTTTCAAGAGCTTTCAGATAAGATAATAAAAGATAATTTGTGCACAGAATAGAATTTTGTAAACCAGATAAGACTTTAAACAGGGGCACATGACTAACTGGCTGACAGAAGTTTCAGTCAGTGTGGCTATCTCAGAAGCATTTTTACCTCAGGTCAGGCTTTATTAAACTTCATTTACAACATCATTTCATTACCACTCAAGCAGCAAGAAAAAACATATAAATATGCAGTGGATAATTCTGAATTTCATTTGGGCTCAGAGACCCATAAATTGAATGGTCTTTTTCAAGATAGTAGAGCCCTGATGTAATTTGACTAGTTCTATTTGTTCTGTTGCCATGGTTAAAATACAGTTAATCCAAGGCACAGAGCATCAATGTTTCACTTGCTCCATCACTGAATTAACCCTGTATAACAAAGAAAATTAGACAATGAGAGGACCTGGAATCTTTGTGCCAAGAGCAGTGAGAAAGAGAACTTCCCTTCCAGATTAATGCTTTCCTCTTGGGACTACCTTTAGGGGGGAACCCCTCACCACCTCATGCTTTTGGGGAAGAGGTAAATGCCCCCGAGACTAATCATTACTATTTGTTTCAGATGTATAATGCTGTAAATACAGTGCTGCCTTCTCAAAACAAGTTCAACACCAAAATCATTAACATAAAATGAGAACACAAAGCCTACTGCTGGGTTTCCATATACTCCGTCCTTCTGTTCCCAACAGACAACTTTAAATTTTTGCTTCTTAAGCCATTACTATAAGGGAGTGTTGCAGCAAACCAGTCATGTCACCTTTGGGCAATGAAAACTCTCACTGTGCATTAAGTGACCGTAGCCTTGTGCATTATGCTTATTCCTGATGATGCTGGCAGGCAAAAAACATCTCAAAAATGATTGTGGTTTAAGATCAATTATTGTAAAGGGAAAGGTGACTTCTAACATATAGAGGACATCTCATATATAACTACCATAATTTTTCCTTAATCTATTGCTTGTCTGGTTTTTTATCTTCAAAAGATTTTTGACATTCTGATTTGTGAATGTTGATGACAGTAAATTCTTTGACAAGAAATTTTACCCATTTCTTAAAGAAGTCTGTCAGGGGCTTTTTTATTACTTTTCAGTTATCTAGGTATTTTCTGTATTACCTCCACATTCCTTGAAAAACCCATATTTTTTTTAAAAAAGTGGATCAAGTTTTCAGCAACATTTTCTTAGTCTACTAACTTTACAAAGCCCTGTTAAGGGTTGGAATTTGTCAACTCAGAAATATATTCATTTATGGTCTCCCTCAGATAATCAAGAAATTTATCTTTAATAACTGCATTCTAAAATTTGAGTTCAGACCCTGTCTATCCAGATTTTCATTTATCTCCTCAATTTTTTCTACTAAATGGCCATTGTGCTGCACAGTGGACATAGTATCTGAAATCTAAAACTTTTTCCCTCAGAAGTTCAGGCAGCTGGAAACTTCTCCACTGTGTAGTGATCATGGGTTTTTTGTACAGAATACTCTCTGGGAAAGGAGATTGTTCTGCTTGTACCAACACATTTTTCTGTAAAACACTGCTGAAAAGAGGCTCCATTTGCTATGTGCATTAGGTAATAAGACCAGTCTGACTTCAACTTGCTCTGGCTGAATTGGGATGAAATGAACAGCCCAACGTTTTAAATTAAATAGCTGGAAGCACTTTCATTTATAATGCTTGTGGTAAGGTTTGTATTTCAGTCTGGTTCCCTTTTTGCAGGCATAGTTTATGTCATGTTGATGTCTCCACCCATGATTTGTGGATGCAATCAGACACAGTGCTTAAAACATTAAATAACAAACTGCCCCTGCTAATAATAAGATGCTATGCTGCTCATGAAAATACAGAGCCTGCAGGCTGCATAATTTGCACTGTAAGTTCATTAGCTGTAGATATTTACATACTGAATAATAGGATCAGAAAACTGAGAGACCGAAACTACTTACTAGAGTCCATGAAATCTATGGAATGTTTGATACTGGTTACAGTAGCGGAGTGACATTGATCTACAGCTGTGGTGGGCTGACCCTGGCTGGATGCCAGGTGCTCACTAAAGACACTCCGTCACTCCTTTTCTCATCAGGACAGGGGAGAAAATAGAAGAGGACAGTCATGGATCTAGATAAGGACAAACAGTAATCACCCAGTTGTTATCATCATGGGCTTGACTTTATTATCAATCAAATTAGAATAGGATAAGGAGAAATAAAACCAAACCTTAAAATACCTTCCCCCAACTCTTCCCTCTATGGGCTGCAGGAGCACAGCTGCCTCACCATGGGCTGCACCATGGGCTGCAGGAGAATCTCAGCTCCAGCACCTGGAGCACCTCATCCCCCCCCTTCTTCACTGATCCTGGTGTCTGCAGAGTTGTTCCTCTCATATATTCTCATTCCTCTCTTTTGGCTGCTGTTCTGCAGAAGGGTTTTTCCTCTTTTTAAATACTTTATCACAGAGGTACTACCACTGTTGTTGACAGGCTCAGTCTTGGCCAACAGCGGGTTCATCCTGGGGCTATGTGGCACTAGCTCTGGCGGATGTGAGGGAAGTTTCTAACAGCTTCTCACAGAAGCCATCCCTGGTGCCCCACTTACCACCAAAACCGTGCCATGCAAACCCAATACAAGGCTTCATCTTCTCCAAAGACCAAGAAAACCTAGTTTTGTCCAAATGCCAGTTTGGCCTAAAGGAAACCTGTTAGCCATAGGTGACATCCTGCACATTCTTGACCTGCCATGCATGCACAGCAGGGATAATCACCACTCTCACATTGTCCCAGTGCTTCCTAGCACATAGCTCATATAGGGATGCTCATAGCTATCTTTCTCTCTGTAAAAAAAAGCTCAGAGGATATCTGATATAATTTCAGTGGTGGAAGCTTTCCCTAGCCACCCTTTTCTCTAACAGATAGGTGCTTTTGATATGTGCAGAGTAAGCTCAACATGACAGGGAAAGGATATGAGCACCAAATAAAAACTAGCAGCCAGGAAAAGATTTTCCAGCTGACCTGCAGCTTACTCCTGGCTACCACACAAACTCTCCTGGCAAACTGTAAAAAGTCAGTTGACCATAGACTAAGCACTGTGTTTTAAACTGTATGCCTGGTTGATTAAATTAACATCTATAGGAGCAATAAACTATAAACAAGTTATTGTTCTTTCTGGATAAACTGAAGTCATAACTGAGAAAGAAACTTAGAGTCAACTCTAAAGGCACTGAGATTTTATTGTGCACCGCTCAGAGAACCAAATTACATAAGCTACATTTATAAAACACCTTTTCTAACTCAGACCTGCAAGTGCCACTTGGGGTCTGGAAGTCAGCTTAATTCTTTTCTACCCATGAATCACAATCAGAAAAAACATTTATGTAACAGGAATCTCATGAACAATTGCAGTGATGACGCACAAACCAGAAAAAGGCAGGTCAGTCTCTCATAACTGTTTTGGCTCTGCAGTACTAACAACAACGACAAAAAGGAGTAGATGTCATTTTTTTCCAGAAAGATGATAGTGTTTGGTTTTGTTCAGAAGCAATAGCTGTTGATTATAATATCTCTTTCACATCATCACTTTCTGAACACAGTGCTCAGAAGTTTCAGTCTCTGAAACTCTTAGTTTTCTCATATTCTTTATTTCTAACTTTTACCTCACTTTGACATGGTCATAAGTCTATTTTCCTTTTACACTCAGGGATGTGCTAAAAGTCACGGAGATACTCTGTGTGCTCTTTCTGTCATCTGTAATTTCTCTCAACATTCATCATATTGAAAGCAGACTCCAAGTTGCTGCTAAATACAAGTATCCTACTGAATACATGTTTCTAGCTTCTTACGTCCTGCCCCATTAGCACAAAATTACAGCCACATAAGAAGAAACCGCTTTGCACAACTATTACTACCTCTTCACGAACCTATCTACACCTGCTTGCAAACTTGAAAAGTAATTAAATAAAAGTATCCTGTAATTAAATTGCATCAACTGCTGAAAAAGACTTCAAAAGATAACTTCTAGGGTCATGTTAACATAACTTAAGACTCAGAGTACACTCACAAGTAGATATTTGTTGATACGACATAACCAAAGCTTGTACTGTGCTTTTCTTTCTTGTCATTTTGGGTTTTCCCCGGAGAACACCTATTATATATTTCTACAGCCTATTGTATACACCAGCTGCATTTTTGCTGCCAGATGTTACAGCAGAAATGTCAGCTGCTGCTTGAGGCAGGGACTGAATGCAATTAGAGTTGCTCTGGTGACAGCTTGACACTTACGGTGGCAAAGTTTAAATTTTTAATTAGGCATGTAACACAAAAACCCACACAACTTGGATTCTTCCCGAAAACTGGACCTACAATACAGGACTACAATAACATCTTCTGTTATCACGGAGATGCAAAGATCAGTGCGCCAGCAGAAGCCCAAATGGATTGTCTGTTATTTGTAAAATATCTGAAGCTGGTTTCTGAAGCACATTCTGCATGTAGTAGCTGTGAGGAGACCTGCTTTGCAGGGCAGTAAGGAATGCTATTGGTTAAAGCATTTAATTGCTTTTATGCTGAGAGATTTGTTACCATAAATATACAAAATACATAAAATAAGAGGTCTGAATACTATTTTCACTACTTATGTGGTTAGTTCCCATTTGCTACATTTCTATCACTCACTTTCTACTAGTCTTTCAAATGCTTTTTTAAGTAAACTGCATGAAATCAACTTATAAACTATAAATTAAAAACTTTGAACACAATCATTAAGCATAATGTTCCTAGAGCTACATGGTCAGATCCTAACCCAACATCAGATTAATTTTGGACATGCTGTTTTTAGTTAAATGCAAGATGACTTTCTTCTTTTTCTCTTGTACAACTTAGACCTGCAAGTGTGGTCTCTGTTTGTTCACCCAGCATTCATTCCTTACCTCTATCCTCCTTTCCATTACTTTACAGTGCAGCTTAGAGAGTTTGCAAGTAAGTACTACAAGTTAGCTGCTCCATGCTGGCTACCTCTGTGCATGATCTGTTATAACATACTATAGTTTAAAGAACCTTACTGAAAGATATCTGTAGTACTGTATTCATGTAGCAGGACTGTGTAGATCCTCTTGACAGCAGCTGAGTTCTACCTGGTCATTAAGGGCAGGTAAATTGAAATTCATGCTGCAGGAATAATTTTGGATAGGGTTACTTTTCCAGATTTTGGCCGAGAGGTTGAATTTATAAATATTTATTCTTGTGAAAAATGTCATGGTCTCAAAGTAATTCCGACTCTTCATTCTCTCTTGAAAAGACAGGTTTTCCAGAAATTGCTGGGCCACTGGGATGAACACTTAATTTGGAATGACAGATGCTATCTATATTTTCTCCTCACAGAAAAGTGATCACAGGTAATTCTCTTCTGCATGTCGGCGGGTTGATCCCAATCTCAGGTTTATCTTGTATTTAGATTAAATATGAAACAAACCATCAGAATGTGGGCAGTAACAGCCTATTAACCCTTTGCCCACCAGCTCTGGAAAGGATGAGTCTCCTGTGGTATTTACAAATGGTATCAGTGGCTACAAACTTGCAATGTGATTGGTACCTCAGCCCCCATAAGAATATGCTCCTCTTGGAGACTGTCCTCTCCATTTTCCCCACACATAAGCCTTTTCAAAGAGTATTAAAAAATGAGAGCAGCAGGGTCATCAAGAATCCCAGAGCCAGGATATCATAACTTATCTCACTTGTGAGACATTGAAAAAGAGGATAAATCAACAAAGGAATTTTACACCTGGCTGAAAAGAAAATACAGGCTCTTTTCCCGGAGTGATCTGCATTTTTGATTAACTTTTTTGAGCATCTATGCATGCGATAGCATGTGTTGGATGTGGTCTGGAAGCGTCTGGCTGTGACAGGGTCAACACATTCATCCTGTCCAGAACCAATATACACGGAAAAGCAGGGAGAAGTGTCATAAAATTACTTGTGCTGTACCACTCAATTAGCATTCACTCTTAGAGCTTTGTTTTCAATTTAAAATCTTCACTATTTAATTTTATTTTTACTATTTTTTTTCACTCTTTAAAAATGTTTTATCACTATTTTTTCTCCTCTACTATTTAATTTGTTTTATTTTTTTTGTCGTTGTTGTTAAAATCTTCATTATTTTAATGATCTGTTGCTTGGTCTGGGATCCCCTCATTCTTTACTACTGTATATACTGAGCACCAAATCTGGCTGAACTTCCAAGGCAGAGTGGTGCAGTACAGTTGAAGAATGTGAGTGTGAATTCCTTGGGGAATATCTGCAAAATATTATCACCTTTTTCTAGAGTCACAAACATATACCTGTTCAGACCTTTCCCAGCTACATGATCTTGACATTATGCCTGAAGTTATTTCAAGTCTTGTGAATTCATTTCGGATTCACTTTCTCACTTCATGCTGCTAAGTGAAAACTTCTCTCCCTGCATTCACCACTTCCTGGGAATCTCACTGTGCTGTACTTGCCAGCGAGTCACTGCAGTGCACTTTTCCCTCTCTGCAGCGAGAAATATAGGTTTGAAATTGCAGTGTGGATAGCTCTGAAAGTTTTCCTCTCTGCCAATGGTTTCACATTAAAAAGACAGGACTAACACAATCTAAGGTCAACATATGAACAGCTGATAGTCAAAGGAGAACGAACCAACAACCACACAAAATTCTGGCAAGGTAAAAAGTTTCTTTCAGTCCAACAGTTACTACCTACTGCCTCTGGATATGTTCTGTGGCCAAATTCACAGAAAATTTTCTCATCTGGGAGCAAACTTTTTTCAGTGGAAGCAGTATACTGTATGTGAACTACTTGAAAAAAACCCTGCAGTTAAATTTTTCCAGAATTAAAACTCAGAATGATGTTTAGTCTTAAAAGAAGGAGAAGTAAAAACAATGAGAAATAATGTAGACACTAGCTGATCACACAGCTTAAAGCTAAGTGTTATGCAGCACTGTTCTTAATCTCTGGGGATGGGGGAGGGAGTGTACTAAGAATGTACATATTTCCTTCAGGATTATAATTAAATTTAGAAACTAATGTGATCATAAAATGTAAATGCTAGAGTTTAATTTTAGGTCAGAGTCATATGTTAAAAAAGATTGCTACCCTAAATTTCAAAAACATTAGCTCGAGTCATGTAGCACAACCTCATTTTGATCATTCTGAGTTTAGAAAATGTACAATTACTGATGCTGGCAAGAAGTCACACTAAGGGCAAATGAGATTAGTAAGAAATAAAACTGCATATCACTAGCAAAATAGAAACTGAAATGAATAATCAAATTGCAGATCATTCATGCAGCCTAGGCAGCAAAGCCCAAATAAATGGTCTTGAAAGCCAAAAAATCCTCTACAGTAAGCATTTAAATCATCAATTTGAAAAAGTTTTCAGTGCAGAATGTTGCAATAAGTTTCATAATACTTAAAATATAAAGTGATTTCATAGCTTTCACTGCTGACTTTAGCACAGTAATAAATCTGCAAAAACCACAAAGTAGGAAAAAATTTATGTGAAACCATTGGGCATATATATTAACAGGGAGGATTCATTCCCCGTTCATTTCCTACACTACCCCAATTTCAGAGACTTTGTCAGCATCTCTCCTGGTGGGAGCAAGGCAGAATTCTANGTACCCATGTTTAATCAAAAACGTTTAAAGAAAAGAAACATTTTCATTTTTCTGTAAAGGCTTCCCTTTTTTCCTCCCCAGTGTTCTTCAAAGAAGTGTGCATTTCAAGTACACAGGCAGAATATCTACACATGTACCAAGACCTCAGTGAAAGAATGGGAGATAATGTGTAACACCTACATAATTGATCAAAACCTGTATCCTGGAAATTCCTCTTCTGTTTGCATCAGTGGCAGCATGACAATGCCTATTAACGTGAGTGTGAGTCCATCAGGTACAAATAAAAGTAAATACTCAACAATACCTGTTCTGGATGGAAGCGAGACTCAAGACCTGC
>WEIT01011352.1:0-48996 GCA_013389985.1 Dryoscopus gambensis
TTGCAAACTCCACCGCAACAGGTAATTAAGGTTTATAAAGACAATTCTTGAGAAAATAAAAAGAGGAGGGATTGAAAAGAATAAGATGAATGTGTCTTTACAAACAGACTGTTTGAATCTGCTTGTAGATAGGGCTGGGAGCTTAAGAGATAGGGAAGTAACAGAAAAAAACTCTCAGTTCTAGAAGAGGTTGCTCAGACTGTTGCTCAGCCAAGGCCATGTTAAATTCCTGAACCTAGAGAAAAAGAACAAAGACTTAATATAATTATGAATAGGTTTTTTTCTTTTATATAACAAAAAGGGGAGTGCATGTTAGAGGGGAGCATAGAACAGGTGATTCAAGAAGTCTGTACCTTCTGAGTACCTCAGCAAGTGGGGAAAGGAAGAGGGTGTTGCAGCGGGGAATTAGGATAAAAAGGGGGTTGCATCCCCCAACAATTCAAGAGGCCCCATGGGAAATGCCCATGGCCTCTCCCTTTATTCGAATAAAGTTTCAGGACTTCTCTGTCTCCTTTTTGGACATAAACCTCTGGTGTTTGTGAATTAATTTTCCTGACAACAATAAGGAGCTTGCATGGCTAGAGGTGGGCAGGATGGTCCCACTATTACCTGGTAACATCAGCTTTCAGAGCTGGAGCAGTTTCTCTTGAAGTTTTGGGAACTTTGTTCACACCTCGTGCTTTCCATGCATGTCACAGTGTGCATTAATTGCCTTTCTTTCAGGAGAGTGTGTATGGAGGTATCTTGGGGTGATTTTATGATGATACTTTATTCCCTAATTGTCTGCTTTATGCCCAGAAAATGGCTGCTGTAGCTTTAAGATGGACCCAGCGGGTGGGGCAGGGAGCCTTGGGCTCCTATATGGTCCTGTACTGTCTCTCTCTTTCGAGATTTGTTACTACGTTGCCTTTGGTAGATTAATTTGTCCAACTTAGGCAAGAGGCTTCTGGAAGCAGCCAGAAGCAAGAAGCTGTTTTTGGTTTTTTTCCTTCACCTGGCTTTTCACCGGCAAAGCCTTTCGGCAGCTTTGTTTTTTTTTCCCTGGAACTGTCTTGATTTCTTTTTTCTTCTGCCCGAAGAGCCTGCAGGGGCAGCCCCAGCCAGTCCGAACCCTGGAAAGACCAAACCAGTGAAAAGAAGGGACATTTAACTCCACCAACTTCACTTGCTGCAAAAAGAAGACCCTTGCCAGAAACCCAACAGGTTCTCAGCTGCTGCGTGAACTCTTTTCTCCCCCCTTCCCAGAGACAAAGAAGGGCAGCTGCCATCTTTGCCTCTTGGCCACACGGCGAGGTGGGGTTGGAGTGTAAAGTTCAATTTCTTTTTTTCCTGTGCTTTGCGGGTATCTTACTTCATTAATAAACAGTTTTACGGGGGTATTTTTGTGAGAAACAAGTTAGTAAAATTGGCTCTCACTGAATATTATGTGAATTGATATTAAACATTATAATGTTGCTTTTGTAAGATGTCAAGAAAACAGCTCATGTTAAAAATGTTTAATGTTGTTACCATAGCCCGGTTGTGAGGCTGGTTTTTACAAGGGTTGTGTGTTTTTGTGTGTTGTAATGTTGGTTCTCTAAGCTTGCATGGGACAGGCTGTTGCTAGCCAAACTTCTAAGACACAACCATAAAAGGAGTGGGATTCCATCCAGTGAGGACCCCGATGACCACAGCGACGGAACTGTGCCTACGCCTAAAAGAGTGACATGGCGCGAGACTATGCAAAACTGTAAATAAATATGCATAAGGCCGATGCAATCACAAAGGTATAAAAGGCGGGACCACCATTTTGTGATCGAGCCTCTGGCACCTGGCCATCTGTTTTGCTTTGCTGATTTTTATAGTCTCAATAAAATTTTTAATAAATCATTTCTGCTCGAGATCTGAGTAGTTCCTAACATTTTTAACTTTCTTTCCCTGGTATCCATTTCTCTCATTGGCAGAAGAAAAGGGAGTTATTGAAACCCTCTTTTTTTAGGAAAAAAATGCACTAATTTCAGAGCATTCTAACTCCTAAAATTTGTCTCCAAACTGAGACAGGAAGCAATCATAAAACCTGATCACTTAATCAGTGCATAAAGCAGCAATTTATTAACAGCCTGTCCACAAGCAGCAAGAACAGCACCAGCATCTCACTGGACACATAACCCCACACCAGGAGGCTTGACTGTCTGGGAATCAGTGTTCAAAGCAATTGCATGTTTCTATAACTGGGATTGCATGGGATTATGGTATTATAAATGGGATTTGCTTGAAGGCCAGTGGCTGTCTGTATTTTATGGATTACTCCATCTTCCTGTAAAAGGAATTTTGATAATGCTTCTTTAATGAGACTGGGCTAAATTGAATTACATCTTGCCTTCTCCCTGAAGTGGGATCTTCTATGATACTGGACATGTGCACAGAAGACGATCTTACATATTCCTTTCTAGGTGATATGTGTGACCTATGTAACACCACCTACACAAACAGACACAAACTTAAATATTTGTGAAAGAAAAGGGGGTTCTTTTGAGCATTATTCTGGCCCAACCAGTTCAGTTTTGAAACCAGAGATGGTAAATCCTCTGGGGGTATTTTGTCATTTCTTTGTAACACACTAGTACTCCAGGGCCTGCAAATAACACTAACGGCTTCCAATGCTCCAATCTCTTGAGCTGAGTTCCCGTGACATAGTAGGGATGGAAGAGCAAAGGGAATAAACACTTGGTAACAGGCAGTGGGAAGCTCTGCAGTTTTCCCCACTACTGGTTCAGAACAGTAGGTGCCACCTCATCCTCCTGAATCTCTTCAGATAGCTTCCAGAACTCCCTGCCCTGGTTGTCCCCCTCACTGACTGAACTTCCCTCCTGGTCAGTCTGCTGGCATGGCTGTGTTCCAGGCCAGCAGGTGAATTACCTAAACAGGTGAGTTTTTGTGGAAGATCATGGATGGGGAAGGACTAGTGAGTAAAAGGACTGGAAACTGTTGTTTTCTACTAGCTGAGGTCAGGAGCGACTCTGCCACTTGCCTGAGCTGTGCAGCCCCACTGCAGCCATGCTTCATGTTGCTGCAGAGACAAAAGCTGCCAGCGAGGCTGAAGAAGAGGCTGCCATGGCTTGCACACAAACTGAGTTACAAGAAGCTTTCCCTGAACAGATCATGCTGTCTTTATTCTGCTTCTAGTTCTTCCCTCACTCCTGCTGTATCTAACCCATTCACTGTAGAGAAACAGTAACTCACTTTCTTTTTCACAAACACACCCCTCCAGTTTTATTCCAGAACCCATCTCCAAGTTCAAACAGAGGAGTCTTTATTTTGGGCTAGGTACAAAGGCCATCTTGAAGATCCCCAGATCCACTTGGCCACTGTGGTCTCATCTCTCTCAGCAGGTGAGCCCTATGTCGTGAGTTACTGTGCTCTTCCTGTGCCACAGGAGTGCTCCTGGAGGGCCAGGAGCTGAAGGAAGCTCTCAGGCAATGGAGAAAACATGCTGGGCTGGTTGTTATCTATCCCAGCTCACCAATGGCTTTGTCCTCTTCCTGCAGAAAAAATTCCCGGTGCTGCTGTCCTACCCTTCCTGGGCACTCGCTGTGAGGCAGCAGAACCAAGCTGGATGCAGCCTGGGAGGCCCCTCCTTGCCTTCACCAATATAGCACATTGCAGGGCATGGATCTTGCCAGAAAGCCAGCAGAGGTGCAGGGAGGAGAGGGAAAAGCTTGCTGATAAATCACTCCTGGGGATGGCCAGGCAAGTGGGAGGTTGGTTACTCATCCATGTCACGCTCCTCTGCATGAGCAAGGGTGGCTGGTTGGCACAGAAACACACTACTACAACAGGGCTCCTCCAGGAATGTATTTATTTACATTAAAACACTATTATACAAACTGAAAGTAAAAGAAAAGGAAAAAAAAAAGAGACAACATTGCAGAGGGGTAGCTGTGCCAAAGCTGGTGCTCCCCACTTCCTGTGCCCTGTCTCACTGCTGCCTTCCTTCTGCTCTGGTCCAACTGTCAGTGCCACAATCTCTGTAGGATCCCAACCTTCTCTCAGTGTGAACACCTATGTATTCTGTTTAAATGAATTTTAGAACTCTTTGTTTTCTGCCTCCAAAGAAAACTCTTGCCCACACATTCTTTTCTTAATTTATTTATGTAACACAGTGTAGAAAGCCATCAATTCATAAGCAATGACTCTGTACAATCATCCTGCAGAGGACCCCCATTAATTTTTGGCCAGCAGGCACTTCTTCCCACAGAAGTGCTCACAATTAACAGGGACTCTTTTTAATAATTTTTTTAAGATCAAAAAGATACATGGAAAAGAAAATATAGTTTACCTTTCAATGCCTAAAGTGTGCACATAAAACAGGCACAAAGAAACAAATGTGTATTCCCATGATTTCTACATCACTAATACAGCAGGAGCAACAATCTGTACAATAAAATGCAGCTGCAGAGGAAAAGAATTTCAACAACTCATGTGAAATACTTTAAAAAAAATGTTGGTTTACCTTAATATGCATAGTGATCAGAAAAAAATGCTCAGCAAAGAGAAGAAGCTAAACCCCACAGACACAGAAAGCATCCCCCATCAATTCTTAAAGCATGTTTCAACTAGGACTTAATTTTTGTCACAAATCACAAGAATAATATACAACTGCCTAAGGAGCTACATGATAAATAATTGGGAAAGAGAATCTATCCATGCACTAGTTAAATACAGCTAACCTCTTTACAGTACACAAAAAACATTCATTAATAATGTAGTGTAAAGACTGAAATGTAAAGAGAAAGAGAGAGAAAATACATTACTGATTTTATTAATTCAAGTTCAGGCATCTACTTGTGTTACAGCACAGCTGTCAAAAGGCGAGAATGAGTAAATAATAAAGCAGAGTGTTTTTCTTTCTTTCGACATTATAACTGAACACCACTGGGCAGTGAAGAAATCATTCTTCTGTCCAACTCATGAGGCTGCTATGGTGTCCTAGTTCTGCATCTGTTCAAAGAACTTGTATGTGGGATTTTCGTAGCCATTTTGCTGCATCTTGGAAAGGTGGCGCTCCTCTGGTGTCACTGCAGCATCCACCTGTCGGGAGAGGGGACAACCAGGGTCACATTCCTGCTTAATTCACAGCACACCCTGTGTTTCCCCACTTTATGGCCATCCAATGTACTTTATACCCTGTATGTTTGCGCAGAAAGCATCCTCTGGCTCACTTTTTGAACAGAAGATGATAATGCACCAAGAACAACTCTGCAACTCATTTTATTGCTGCAAGACTTCAAAACCAGCTGACCAAAGCCAGCAGTACCAGCTTTGGAATTTGTTGTCTGGCTCGGGAAGCAACTCCCCAAACAAAACAGGGGGATGGCGTTTGCCTCTCCCTGCAATACCTCATAAAGAGATTTTTTTTTCCCCAGCATATCTATCAATATCTATACTTGGGATCAATTGGGTCTCAAAAGAAAAGAAAAAGCTCACTAAAAAGTTGAAGGCAGTGGCTTGCATTGTGCTCTCAGATCTGTCACAGGTGTGGTGGTCTCAAAACAAACAATTAACTGGAAAAGAGAAAACGAGGGTAGCAAGGAAATTCCAGAGCAGCCAGGCACAAGGTGAGCAAAAAATCCCATTGCACTCAGAATTCCTCTGGCTCCAAGGCTGAGTCTGGTTCCGTTTAGTGACAAAAAGCTTGACGTGTCTGCACTGGTTTAAGTACTTATACTTAACAAAAATTGACCTTTCGTGATTACTTGGAAGACAGGCACAAAGTTCAGCTACAACTTCTTCATTGAATACCTGCATCTCCACAAATTATATTCCTCCTTCACTGAACATTACAGTAATATAAAACATCAAATTATAGTGGGTGAAAACAGCCTCTAAATCTTAGTTATTTTACCTTTGCTGTATGAGCTCAATAGTTGTGTATTCAAAACCTACCAAATCCTGACTATTTTGCTAAGCACCAATGAAAACAGTCTGCTTGTCAATTATTTCATTTGCTACCTGATGTCTCCAGTGTTTGACAGCTCCTACAAGCAAAGGTAAAAAGTAAATTTTACAGTGTCAAAAATTTAAAATCAGGAAGGTGCCTAAAACTCTGCTGTTAAGTATTAGGTATGAACATTTTCCTGTGGATTCTTGTAAGTAGTGACCTCTAGAAATTAAAGCAATTCATTTTCAGCAACTAATTAGCCTTTAGGATAAAGGAAAGTATATTCTCTCAAGAAACTTACTCTATCTAATCTTCTAATAAAAATGCAAAGGAGAAGTATTGATGTCTGATACCAATTTTAAATCTACTCTGCAATACTGGAAATATCTCAGCCTAGTGAGGAGAGAAGATGTTGGTAAGTTGTTCCCTGATATCCTGGAGAAAGACTGAAGGTATGTTCTTCCCATGCTTGGGACAAACACAGTTCAGCTTATTTTTGCAGCTGCTCTTTCACTGCGGCAGGTGACAGCACAGTACTGACCACCTTTCCCACAGTCCCACTAGAAAATGGCTCCTCTCAGAGCCATCTCCACTTTATATGCTCTTTTATTTGCTATTTAAGAAATGGTTCTCTGTGTGTTCACTGTGTGTTCGCAGTGTTTCTGTGAACACAGAAATGTTCTCTGTGTTCAATTACTCAGATGAACTGCTAACCCCAAATCTGATCCATTTTCATATCTGTGCTCCTTGTCCATGTCCTGACTCTCAAACTGCATTTTAAATCAATATTGCATCTCCCACCAGATGTGTTTTTCTTACACAATAATTAAACATTTTCGCTAAATATCCAACTTAAAGGTTACATATCACTCTATACAAATATTGCTCACAAGTTATTGTGAAACTCTTCATAGCTGGGAGCCCTAAGACTTTCAGCAAGCCCTTGACTCCTGTGAGCAAGGAACAGGATGCCAGGCAGAAAGGATCACTGGTCTGTGTTGACACTGTGCTCCTTGTGTTTCAAATTCTGCAATATAACTTAGACTTTTAATACTGCCATTCACAGGCTTTCTTTTTCTTTCTTTCTTTTACATGCAGTACATCTCTTATGCAACGATCCCCAAATCCATCTATTTTTTTCAACTCCTGTGACATGGTTTTAGGTAGCAAGATCATGCTTAGAGGTCACTCTTGCTTTATCTCCCTTGTTTGAGAAACTGAGGGGAAGAGGGAATATTTTTTTCTTTTCCCTGGCCCCTCCCTCTCCAAAAGTGACAACCTTTTTCTTCTGAAGGATGCAAGCTTGCCCTGGTCAGCCCATGTGCATGCCGAGTGCTCAGCTTGGCTGTCAACAATCATTTTGATCCATCAAGGACAGAAGACCTCCATGGAATTTCACAGCCTGTCTGTCTCCTCTTCAACCTCCCGCTCCCAAATCCCAAGACATCCTGTACAGCCATGTGCTCAGCAGCCAGGGTACAGCCATGTGCTTGCATTTTAAAGAAAAGTCCATCCCTGCTGCTCTGTGTCCCCTACGCTGGCAGCAGGACTAGGGAGAGATAGGGAGAGGCCCACACCTCACAGCACTCACCTTTGCCACTACCCCAGGGGCTGGGCTGCTTTCTGCTGCTTTACCTGTTCTATCTAGGGGCTGCCAACTTCTCCCTCCACAAAAATACACCATCTAGATCCATATGCAGTGAATCTTTGACTGCCAATCCCTCCATGCTATTACTGTTCAGTAGCGCCCTTGTTACGCCAGTTTAACAGCAGTAGGGCCTAAAAAACCCATTCCATATAGATTTTGGACGAATGTGCCAAAGGCATAATCCCCACCCTGAGGGCTCATGAATTTAATAGCATTAACAGCATGCTGCTGCTGCCGAAGTTGTTGTGACATGGCTGTGAAGGCAAGAACAAAGCAGGAACATGGCAAATGTTCCTGCAGCCTTTTCAGCACTTACAGAAAAAAAGAATAAAAGCAGGTGCAGAGGAAAAGCCACCTTTCTGTTCACTCTTGAAAGGGCTATTACAGGACCAAGTCAGCCCTGGTTCTTCTACACTATATCATCACTATCTCAGAGCATCCAGTGCTTCTTCAAATTATGAAGTGAGAGTCTCACAATTCACAACTAATCCTACTAACAGATTCTTTTCTAGCATAAAATTAAAACTCAGTATGAAGCTCTGGCATTTATGGACCAGGGTTCCATGTGTATCAGTACCTGTCCAAGAGTATTTTCATTTCTAGGACGCTCCCCCACTAGGCTGAGATGCAAAGGAGGGGGATGCCAAAACATGTGCTGGACTTCTGTCTTTAAGCTCCAAACAACACTGTATTGAACACTGTCACTTATTTTAGTTTAAGTCTCTCACTCACCTTTTCTTATTCATGACTAGAAAATGTGGTAAGTACACAGCATAATCTACTTGTGAGAAAGAAATGGAGTGAGAGACCATAAATTAAAAAGGAACCAAGGAAACTGCAAGGCAGAAGAGACCAAAAGAATTGATGAGACACTTGGAAGAAAATCAAGGAGGAAAAAGAGATTAGAAAGGAAAAGGAAGGACAGTAAAAAAAGACTGAAATTAATGCCTTTACACAATGTTCTGTATTAAAAAATTTTGTTTTGATAAAACCAGTTTCTAGTGAAAGTCCAGTAAGCTCTGAAATACGGCATATATAGATGAACGGGATTTACTAAAGCTCCAACTTGCAGTCTTAGTAATTTTTTTTTTAAATTTCCCCTTCAGCCTTTAAAATAACTAGTGCTGGTACTTCCTCTCCTTCCTGTAGCTCTCTGCTGCAGGGTAATCCATCTAACCATCAACCTATGTGTGCTATCACTCATCCTGAATGTCTTTTCTCTACTCACTTTTACCCATTTTGATGCTACCCAAACTCCTCACATTCCTTACAACCTCTGCCCTAGGTACCACTCTGCCAAATAACATGCTTTTTGAACCCAATTATCTCCTTGTCAGTAGATCCCCAAAGCCCCTCTCCATTTTAAAAAGCTTTTTGCACCCATTATGGAGGTGGCAGAAGCTGAACACAGCATGTAAGAGGCGTAGGTGCTCTGGTTCAACACTTCCTGTTTCTATGATGTGATTTCTCTTGAAAAAACACCTCGGCCAGGTAGATAACCTCTTGTGAGACTGTCCACCTACCCCTTCAGCAATTTCAGTGTCATCCCTGCTCCTGCTGCAAAGCCCTCCTGTTGTCACTGCTGGAGGTCCTGCCTTTGTCAGAAAGAAGGGAGCTTTGAACAGGATATCCTTAATGAGGAGAAGCTGAGACAGTCAGCAGTTGCCCAGCGCACAGCAGATGTGAGAATCTCTGTTTTGCCACCTGCTTTCATGAAGAAAATAACCTCCTGCAGACAGCTGGGGTGGGTGTACCCGCAAAAAAACCTCTTCAAAACACTTGTCAGAGCCCCTGTGTGCACATGCAGTAAGTAATTTTCAATCTCTCAGTCATTTATTTACTTAACTATGGAAGTTTTTTTCCTGGGGAGGCTGAACAACTTTGGAACATTTTTATTCTCAGAGTAGGGAAAAAATGACACTCTAAATAGGACAAGTATATCCATTCTCAGAGGTTAAAAAAAGGCTAACAGGATTTTTAATAACTCATTTTGTTTAAAAAATTGTAGTGAAATGAGAGAGTACAACAGAGGTGACTTTTTGGAAGACAAGAATACAGGTAGAACAAGACCTGTTTTGTAATCTTCCATTATTACAGAGTTAAATTCACACTAACTTCTGACACACAATGAAGAAGTGGCAAATTAGTTAAAATACACTCAGCCAAGCCAGAGCTAATGTACAGTTATTTTTACATCAAGTGATTTTGCTCTTCCATGCTTTCTGTGCACAGTATACTAGACATGTGCTGAAGCTAAACAAATGAATTCTCTTTAGAATGTAACAGCTTAATTTTGAAGACATTTTGGTATTAAACATCCATTGTGTATGGCTCTTTTGGTGGTGTTTTTTTTGTCCCCAGTACAAGTGCTACGGAATTTTTACCAGCTTAGGACAAAACCAGATGTTATACCTTTCTTGCAGGCGAGAAGCTCAGACAGTGAGGCTGTGCAGTCTGCCAAGACCACAGGGCAAGTCTGGCAGAAGGAGGAATCCTGGCCAATGCCAGTAAATCCACAAGGCGACACAATCTACAGTGTGATACTATAAATCCACTAATATTCTTGGTACATTGGTGTGCTAAAGCTTTATGGTTTTATCTGTAAAATTTTTCATTTCCCTAAGTGATGCTGTCATTTTGACATGAATTACTTATTCAGCTTGTGCATGTTATTTCTAGGCCAACATTTCCAAATTCACTGTCACCAAAGAAAGCTTACGGAAGTCCAGGATCACCTTTCCCATGTCATTCTATCAGGTGAAGCCCACCTGGAATTTTAATGTTGTCCTGCAATCATGGTATGTCCACATTCAATGTCTGATCTGGGACTCTGGCCTGGTAAGGTTCCTGGTTTTTCATTCTCACTAAATTCACCCAAAAGAAAGTCTCTGGTGGCACAACTGTTGGCAGCAGATATCAGCTTGGTGGATTAATACTAAAATCTGCTTCAATTTTCTGCAGTATGGGCTGAAAGCCACCACACTGAAAGCTAAAGCTGAGATTCCTGTTTGCTATTTTCTGCCTCTTGGTCCAAAATTCTGCACAAGTTGCTACCTGTGCAAATCACCCCACACTGTTGGTGCTCTTCTGACCATGTCTCTTTGGAAGGTTTCAAACCACATGGATAACCACAGTGTGGACACGAGGATGCACAAGCACAGGCTTAAGACAACGGCTTACACAAATAATTTTTAAGACCCTTCATTATCCCAGACAGTGACATAAATGCATCACAAAGCACGTGTGTCTCCAGCAAGACCAAAGCAAGGTTCATTTGACTCAAGATGAAACCAACATAAACTATGGACTTGATCAAGACTTCATTTCAATCAAAAATGTAAAATACCAATTCTGAAAGGCAAACATATACAAGTGTCTCAAGTGCTTAGTAGTACAAGTACTATCTGCAAACCAGACACTTAGAGAAACAGGGAGAAAAAGAGTTACATGAACCCCCTTCCAGTTCTCCTAATAAAGTTTTCTACTTACAGAGATCTTATCTTAAAACCATGAAATAGATAAAGTATTTTAAGTTACTGTAAATTGACCACAAATTTCCTTGGCAGACTAAGAAGAGACAAAGATTTTCATCTTGAAAATCCTGTGGAAGAGTCTTATATATTATTTGTTTCTCAAAACTATGAGTTTCAGATTAGCCATAAATCAAAAGCTGTTGGTGGCAACAAAAAATCTTGTTTACAGAACAGAGAGTAATAAAGTATCTGTCTAGGGAAAATCCTTGCAGTGTACAGCAGGTGCTATGGAAGGCCAGTCTCAAATGTTAAAGCTAAATAAAGAAATTGGTGTGTGAATTCCTAACAGTAAAACCAGATCTTTCATCTTGCGCAGTATCTTCTCATTGGCTACTGTCAAATTTCTTATGAAATGAACTTTCACATTATTAAGTGATTGGTCTGGAATAGTTGCAGAAGAAAGTTTTGTGGTTTTACACCCACTTTAACATGGTTTACATTGTGTTTGCATTTACTAAATTAAGCTATTTGATTCCACGCTGCTGGATGTAACAATGCCAACATAGCCAAAAGCACAGTTTCTTCCTTCGTAAATGAATATTTATAGAGCAGAGTGTTGACTGTGTTGCACGGGTGACACCAGTTGTGAGTGAAGTCTTTTCTTACCTCCACAACCCCATGATGAATAGATGTGTACTGCTTCTTCTTCAGCATCACCAAAGTAATGACAATCACTGTTGCTATAACAACACCTCCCACCATTAGTCCAATAATGGCACCTTTATTTGAACCCACATCTTCAGCAAAAAACACCTACGAAAGAAAAATAAAGTAAGATGGCTAATAAAAAGCTCACTGAACATTTGACTAACCTGCCCTGCTGCCACAGCAATATAAAGGCTATTGAAGCATCAGTAATTAAATGGCACGGCATGTCTTCCTAACTACTCAAACTTGGATCACTGTGCCACAAAGCTCTGAAAGCTGGAGAGGAGCAATTTGGAAAATATATATGGCCTGTGGTGTAGCAGTGCTGTGCGAAAGGGGGACTCAGCTCCATGTTTGGCTTCACATAGGTCTCAGACAGTAGCTGCCTTTTTTCTTTGAGTAAGCAAGTCAAGCTAATTGCACAGTGAGTGAGTGGAGTAACCTGGGAGCATACACATTTCTTTTTTTTCAGAATGTTAATCATGTGCATGGTCATAAATTTACATCTCTGTGGCTTGTTTGTGGACTACAATGTATTTTTCCAATAAAAGAGTAGTGAAGGACCTGTAGGACTACAGTGAAACTTGCACGCAACCAGCTGGGTGAAAATTTTCATATCAAAGGAGATGAGCCAACAAAAGCTATCACTGATTTAAGTGACCACCAAAGAGTGCTTCAATATTTTGCAGGGCAAAGAAAATGAGCTGTATCTGCATGATGTACTTATGTGAAACCTAGGAGGTAACAGTTGTGTGAAAAACAGAGAAAATCCACTTGAATTACATGCACTGATAAAGCGAAACAGAACACTGCAAGATGCTTTACTGTGCATTTAATAAGACTGGCTTTTATAAGCAGAAGCAGGTATGAAAAACAGGTGATTGTTTTCACTGCCCTGTTCTGTATTCAAAGAATACATAGGATTATTTTACACCTGAGAGCGTATTACAACTCTTTTGTTGCTTGTCAATAGCAGGCTTTTAAAATTATTATCATCATCATTATCATTATTGTTATTTTTAATGAAAACGGGCAAAAAGGATTAGAGAATAAATTACATTCACAAAATTGTATGACTACCTCACGCTGAAAGACTAAATACTTTGACAAGTATTTAACAAAAATACAGAGTGAAGCAAGAAACCAGCTGAGAATTTTAATGACCTGTAACATTTGCACTCTTTAAGAAACCTTCCTCAGAAAGGTATTAAAGCATGGAATATAAATATTTATATTGTACCTAGTCACAAGCAAGAAATGTGTTTAAACAAAGTGAAAAATTCACTAGAAAGTACACAAAATAGATAGTGTTGGCATGAGCCAAAGCAAAGTAGTAATTTCTTCAATGAATTTTACCTGCCTAGGACTGAAATTCTCTTATTATATTATTTCAGAGCACTGTGAAATGCCCCAGCTAATATACATGTACAAGAGAGGAAGGCCTTAAGCACTCCAAGCCATGCAAATCAACTTAATGTACAGTTCAAACATGAACCTCAATAGAGGAGAAAATAACTGCAATTTCAACCCAATTCAGAAGTCTACATGTAAAATACAATGTGCAGCTGAATTCAAGGCAATATCCTTAAGAGACTGTTCCAGGAAATTCTACCATGGCACAGAATAGAAACACAGATCAAAGTGCTTTCTGCCCCCTGCTTTCGAATTAACGCTAAATGGAGAGGGGCATTGGACAGGACATGGTGTGTGGCAGGGAAGCAAGGCCGTGTAAGCATCAGTCCAGTACTTGCTCAGCAATACCAGTCAGTCTCAATTGAAAAGATAACCTAGAAGACAGCTCACTAATTTTTAAATAGTGGTTGTACCTATCATTAAAAAGTATAGCAAAAAATGCTGTGAAAAGCTGGAAAGGTCCCATTTTAAGCATGACAAGATTACCATGTGCAGGGACTGTAATGCTCTCCCCATCAGCCACCAGTTGGGAGTTCCCAGCACCAAATTCCTTGGGATGGATCAAACCACTTACACACTGAAGGGTGCTGCTGAAAACTGCCTATGACAACCAGTAACTACTGTATCTAGCACATATTCCTGCAAGTTCCTTCCCTTCTACACCCTGCACAGGTTTGCTCCATCGGCATGTTTAACCCATCTGAGCTAAGTATGTCAGATTTTCCCAAATTAGTGCTAATGCGTTTTGGATTAACTCATCAAATTGGGAATTCTCAGTTCTTGGCATCAAAGAGATGGCAGAATATATTTTCACAGAGTGATTGCCCAGTTCAAATTCAAATTTGAGTCTCATGTTAATTTTAATTTTCAGCACTACTTAGCTTTAATATATCAAGGAAGAAAAGCTTTCAGGTTTAATACCAGGATATTGAAAGCTATGGAACTGAAACCTCATCACATAATATACCTCTAAAAAGAAGAAGCAGAACAGGTTTATAGTTAACATCGCTGTATGGGTTCTTCATTGCTTATTAAGTGACCAAAGAAAATTTTTAGAAGATTGCTTTTCTTACCTACAGTGCTTTTGGTTGTCACTTTTATGTTCACAAGAACAGTTCAAATGGGGAACAATATTTTGCTTCTACCTGCCCTTCCTCTGTTAATAATAATTTAATATACCTTAAGGAACAAAACACACAGATAAAGCCAAACACAAACTAAAATTAAGGCCAGTGAAGAATCTCCTTTTATCCCAAGCAGCCATCCTTGTGAAAGGTTATGCTCCATGCATACATCGCAACCATCTGTGGTAGGATGGGAAAGGACTCTATTCCTGAAACGGTGTCATTCTATTTCTTGCTGCACTATGCTATGTGTCTCAAATGCTTTTTCTTTTCTTTCTTTAAACTCAGTGTTTTCCTTCCTCTGTGTCCCTTCTTTTTTGGTATGAGACAGATGGACTGTGGGACAAGTATTTTCCATATAAGCACATCCAGTGACATGGCAGTGCAAGGACAGGAACTGTCAGAATTTTCCCTCATGTAAGGCTCAGTGATTTTCCATCCTCTCTGCTGACATTGTTCCAGGTTTACTCTCATTGAAGAGAGAAAAAAATAAAAATCATCATCTATTCACATGATAACTTTCTGTTGGCACTTTCAGCATCCACACCACTCAAGCAAAACATGGCCATAAGTGATTCACTAGTTAAAGATTGAATCAGCAACTCAAAATGCACATGTGGAAAGCACTGTTTGTTTACTCACCAGCTTTTGATGATGAACTTCATATCCTGAGTCATGCCGGAACTCTGCATCCATCTTCACCTCAGATATCTCTTCTGTCTTAACATTGGTCAATCCGGAACCTGCATTGCATCACAAAGACAATTCATTAAAGTCAGGATTCAGATTCAGGAAGATTCTGCTTAACCCTGTTGCTGGAGAGCAGAAGGCAACAGTGCCATTCACATGGAGGAAGTGTGATGCAACATGAAAGGGAACTGGGAAGAAAGTGAGGCACGTCTGGTGTTTCAGTCCCACTGAGGTGACACAGAATGAGCTAGTAAAATTTCTCTTCTGTTAAACGATCCTTAATCCACAGCAGCTATATTGGTACAGGCATCAAAGGCTTCCAGCATGAAATACTGCACAAATTAAGCTGCGAGGGACCAACAGAGGCCTCCTAAATTGGCTCACAGGCTGCAGACAGATCTGCTCTGACAGCCTCTTTAGCAATGTCAAGAAAATTTGTTGTTTAGGCCAAAATCTTCCTCCTCCCTAAGCGCAGGCTGCTGTGAGGAAAAAACAGAATACTCATGGTGTGAGTAGGAGAACTCCAGATACCTTATTTTCTTGCTTCCTTGCTACCTTTTCCACAAACATGCATAAGTTACTAAACTGTTTGTGAAGTTTACAGAGTTTCTGTTTGTTTTCAGATTTCATACTGCTCAGAATTAATGATTCTTCTCTCTGAGAGATGTTAACTTTCTCTCGATTAGAAACATAGAGAAAAGCAAGTGAGCACAGCTTGCAACAATTATAATTGTACATAGTTTGCAGTCCTGTTCCCTTATGGGTGTGAAGCGAAGATGCTGCACTCGTCTAGCTGGAAAGAAGGCCAAAATTTCCTCCTGGAAAAGGCCTTAGGAGAATGAGCCAGACTTAACAGCAGCGGAGCAGTGAATCCTATATGTGTCTATGAATCCTGAAGAGCTGGCTCTGGCTTGTAGAGAATATATGGGTATTCATGGAGCTGGTTCTTTTCCTTCTCAGTACCAATGCACCCACATTTGTATTTCTTGGAGGTACAAACACTGCAGAAGAATGGTGTTTATGAGATGTTATTTCCTCCCTCTACTGAATATAATAAGAACAGACTAGTTCATATTCCTTGTTTTTATTTCAGCATTTTCTCACCCCAACTCCTCTCTCCAAGGCTTAATTCTGAGAATGTTAATCTGTGCTGAACTTAAGTTTTGATGAAGAGGAAGAATCTCTTTTAAAATTCTCAACACTACTGACTGCTCCTGTGCTCCACTGTCTTGCTGAAACTCCCAATAATAATTCTTTAAGACTTCCAGATGCCAATGAGCTCCAGTCTAAAACAGCACTCAATCCAAGAATTATTGCCCTTTTATTGCCTTTGAATGTGCAATTTCTTTTTTTATTAAGTGGTGGTTTATTTTTGAATTATGAACCAGCAGGAACAGATCTTCCCAAAAACTTCTCTGGACTGTAGAGACATCACACTCTAAGGTTCTGATCTTTATTTTCATAGGAAACTATGCAAAGAAGAGAACAAGAATCATCTTCATGCTATAAAAAATTTATGGTTATTTCCTTGAAGAGTCTAACTGCCCCATAAGTTTTACCTTACTATATATATATATATATATATTTTTTTTTTTTTTTTTTTTTTTAGCAATCAAGCACTTCAACAACCTCTCAAATTTCTTTATTAAGTTCCTGATTTTTGCTGTTATCACAGTACTGATACAAATACATTATGACATTTATACATGGGAGACCATTTTTAAATGCAAGAACTGTAAAGTACTTAAAGAATTGCAGTCTGAAAACAAACGATGATACTCTGTCAGTGAAATGCAGGAGGAAATGGAGCTGCAGGAAATGAAGCCCACATGGTATCTGAAAACAGGTTTAAATTTCTATCCTTGAAGCAGCTATGGCTAGTTTTCCAAATTAAGAGTAAAATTTACTCTCTTTTGTGCATCATCTCAAAGTACCCCCTATACCTGCATCAACGGGAAATGAGGAAAAGGATGTCAGAAACTGAAATATTATGCTTTATGCCTTAAATATTTTTACTAAGGACTTTTGCCTGTTATAGCAAAATTGTGTAGCAAGAGCTGCACCGAAGACGACCACACCTTGAATGGGCCTCCTGACTGAGGCCCTGGACTGTAAATTGATTTAAGATAAAGTGATACTATTCTCAGGTCTGGGCTTGGGAGAAGAATTCTTTCACAGGAGGATTAAGCCCAGCACCTTCAGGGGTGGAGGCTATAGCCCCAGGCTTATCTGCTGCCAGGCTTGCCCCAACCCCTACACCAAAGGGGAGAGGAGCAGAGGTTTTCTGTGTATGGTGAAAAAGCCTCCTGTCAGAGGCAGGGAACACCCATCCTCCACTGTGCAGACCGGCCCATCTGCGGGGCCTCCTACTCCTGGAAAGCTGCATCTATGGGACATTCACATGGGGCACAGCTGAGGGGGTGTCATGGCCCATCAAACACCCCCCCCGCAAAGGAGTCCCCAGACCCTGCACCAGAGCACTGCACATGATGTTACATGATGCAACAGATCCAGTCTTGCAAGGGACAGTGTCAAACTGGCCCCCCTCAGGGAGGTACCCGTGTGTTCCCACCTGTCCAAATGTGTATTAATCCATCTGATTCTATGCTTTTCAGCAGGGTACCCTCAACACCAGAAGACCAGATGGAGGGGAACAAGGAAACATCGTTGGGGACCCACAGAGGGGTGATATGCTTCTACTTAATCTGTCTCTGTCACTCTCCCTGTCCTCCCTCCCCCCTTTCTATTTCTTTCTTTCTGTCTGTATTTTCTTCTCTCTTTGTTTCTCTTTGCCTCTTTTACTATTAAATAAAATATATCAATTTTTTGGTATCAACATCTAACCTCTTTTGGTTTTAATAGCATTTTGGGGATTATTTCAAACATCTAGGTTGGTTTTAATTACGTTTTGGGGATTATTGCAAACATCCGTGTTCGTTCCATTTTATTCAGAGAGTTAGGTTTGCTCCTCTGTGATTAGACTGGATTGCAACAAAGGAGAACAGGTACCTGCCTGCAAGGAAGCTTGACCTGTCGACCCCTCCTGCCTTTTTGGTTTTAGGATTAAAAGGGAAGGGGGAAAATTACAGTAGTGGAGTAGCAGTGCAGTAGCTGGGGAGAAAGGGCTTTCCCAGGACTTGTTTCACTGCCTTTGGCTGCAGCAGCTGAAGAGGCAGCTGCTCCCAGCTGCTCACCACTGTCCATGGCCACACTTGCTGCCCCTCATAGACAGCCTGGCAAAAGCACCACGTGAGAATTCCTCCAAGGCAAAGGCCTGAGGAAGTGCACAACTTGGCTGCTACAGCTGGCAAATCCACCTGAAGCTATAAATATTGATTAGAATGTACCAACACCCATCTAAGAAAAATCAGTGAAGAATCTGCTTATCTTTTTTTAAGGGAAGTCCTACCTCCCAAAACTCTTAGAGGTCACTGGAAGAGTTAGGAATCACATGGGAAACAGTGATTCTGCTTGGAGTGAATCTGGATTTCCAAAAAGCTTTTGAGAAGGTCCCTTATCAAAGCTCTGGGAGAAGCTAAAATGCCAAGGATTAGGAGGGAAAGTCCTATGTGACTTTCCATAACTGACTAAGAGAAAGGAAATGAAGTGTAAATACACATTTATTTTTCGCAATGGAAAAATGTTACCAGTGGGTCCCATAAGGATCTATGCTGTGCTGTTTGCAAACTGATCTGGATAAGAGAGTGAATAGTGGCATGACAAATTTTACTGACAAAAAATAAAAGACAAAAAGAGGATAGTCAAAGTAAAACCAGTTGCAAAGAACTGCAGAAGGATGTTACAAATTCCAAGAGCATAATAAAAGGGAAATTATATTCAGTGTTGATATAATGGAAAGTGGTGCTTGTGGGGATACACAGCCCTAACTATACATATAGCTATAAAGACTCTAATTTAGATCTGTTCCACCCAGGACAGAGACCTTGCAGTCACTGCAGGTAACTCTGTGGGCACTTGGCTCAGTAGCAGTCAAAAAGGCAAAGAGAAAGGCAGGAGCTATGATGAGAAAAGAGAGAAAACAAAACACTGTCACACTGCTGTATAAATGATGCATCCTCATTTTTGATGCCTGAGGTGGCCACCTAAAACACAGAGACTAGACAAAATAAGAAAATAAAGGTAGGTATTTATATGAAGGGCCTTCAAAGATACACCCTGGGCAGTCAAAAGGCTACAGCCAAGATGGACCCTGGGTCACGGGTTCTTCACATTTTTATAAGTTTGGTTCATTTGAATATCAGGGTTAATTATCCAATTATAACCCCAGTTCATAATGTAATTACCTGCCCTGGGTTGCAGTGTATTCTATTACCATCTTCATGAGCTGTTGAAACCAGGTGTAGCAATGTTCCTTACCGCCTCCCTCTGGACTATCTCCTGTTAATGGGCACATCAATGCCTTGCCTCATGACTCACCATCCCATTGTGAGATGCTCTGCCCAGGAGGAAGAACTGGCACTCCTACCTGTATACACTCAGAGGTTTGGAACACCACAGACAGCAATTTTCCACTGGATTCCCAGAGGAAGACCAGACCCTTCTACTCCACCACTGGACCTTCAGAGGAACACCAGACCCTTCTACAGGACCACTGCTTCAACCATCATGCCAGTAGGACTGCAGCCACCATTTAATCGGACTGCTACCAACCCCCTGACTGACAGGGGGTCAGGTTCTATTCTGACTCTGTCAGTGGTTTTTCTTTGTAGTATTGCATTTATTTTATTTTTCCTTTAAAATTGTATTTCTGACTTGGAGTCTCTAACTGGTTTGCTTTTAAACTAGTACATTACCCCAAGTTTGCCCCTCTTCAGAGGCCTTAGTTTACACATACTGGGGCCTGGTGTCCTTGATGTGGAAACATAGAGAGGTTTGTTATGTCTAACCAGCATGAGACAACAGCAGCTAACAGACCACAAGAAACTTCACTTACACACTAGGCAGTACAGGATTTGAAAAATATAAAAGTTAAAACCTAAGGCATAATTTTAAATCTGGCTATTCGTTCTGGTTACCCCACCTCACACAAAGGCAAAAGAACTACAAAAGATATAATGCACGGAGACACAGATGATCACATATATGGAATGGTTTCTGTATATGAAGGACTAAAATCGTGAGTCTTCAGACTGGAAGAAGCAAAGGAGGTGAAACACAACAGAGTGTGTGACTGCAAATGACAAGGGGAGAGTCTACAGGAAATGGTCATTCATTATTTCTTCTAAGAAATACAGGACACTAACATGGCTATGATACAGCAGATTGAAAAGTAACACAAAAAAGTGTGTGTGTGTGTGTATATATATATAAAATTCAATACAATGCAAAATTTGACTGTGGAACTCACTGGCAGAAATCGTGAGGATGTTCAAAATACAAACGAACAAATGCGAAGAAGGAAGGTTCCTTCAGCATTACTGAACACAATGGTGAAAATACAGTTTTGAGTCCTGGAACCTATCAAATGCTAGCTGCCAAAAGCTCAATGGATGTGCCAGGATATAAGGCAGAAGTGAAATCTGTACATATCCTGTTTGTACCACTGCTAGAGGTAGGAAAATGGACATGAGCACTTCTGCTCTTGGGGTCTGACCACTTTTACTGAAAGCAAAGCTGCAACAGCTGAGACTGCGGATCTTTGTCAGCTTCTGTTCAACAGTCAAACGCCACAGGCAGGAGTTACAGCAGCATTTTAGGGGCAGAACAGGTCACGTCAATGAACACCAGAGGGTGATAAGTCCACCAGTAGTCTCAGCTGCTGGAAAAATGCAGGCTCAGGCTTCCCTACTGCCACATTTCTTTGACTTGCTTCCCTTCTCTCCTCCCATTCCAATCAAACAGTAGCATGGGAGCCATGCTTTCAGCATGTAGCAGGTTAAACCATGGTTTTTTGCCTTGAGACCAGGCAGAAATTTTTTGGTTTGGGCCAAGTGACCAAGGCCCCACAAAATGCCATAGAATCTGAACACAAGGTAGGACCTGATATTAGGAAGTTAATGATGTTAAGACTTACTGAAACTTGTTTTTGGCAACTTGCACCAGAAAAAGGTCAGAAACAGAAAAATCTTTTTTTAGCTGCTGCACTAACAAACCCAATAGCAACTTTTTCCGTCCTTCTACCTCCCTTACAAGTGAGGAAGAAGACTTCAACTAGGGTAAACTCCTGGTCTTCTGCAAATAGCTGATTATATAGTAAGGAGAAGTATGACATTGCACTGGAATCAATTAAATACCTGTTATGAGATAAAAATATATATGGAGTTACATACGCCTTTCCACAATGTTATAGAATTGAGACTTTTTGTTTAAGAGATTCTCTTTATTACCAGTTCATTCACTTTACTGTCCTGTGACCACACATTTAGTCTTGCATGCTAAAATCAAAGATATACTTTTCAAGCATAGTAACTGAAGAAGGAAAAACTTCAGAGTCCTTCTAAAACTTTGATCAGAGGTAAAATGCAAACAGTCAAGGGATTCCTAATACCTCTTTACCCTTGCATTGAAGACAAGCACACAAAGAACAGTTCTCTCTCTGACAAGAACTTTAATCCTAACCTGGGACAAAATTATGTTTTTTCACTACCAATTCTAAAATACACAGCCCAAACACAAAAGTCAATACACAAGATGAAAAGTGAGAGCAACAGCCTCATTGCAAATTCACAAATAATGATAATTATTAACAGTTTTCTTCAGAATAACATACTATCTTTAGGGAGTTGCATTCCTAATCACTTCAGTTTAAAAATGCTTCAATTCAGCTGGCAAATACATTAGCTCACAGCTCCTTAGAAAAACTGACAAAACTATTTTGTTGTAAAAACCATGGGCTTAAAAGCTTCTAATGAAATTCAACAAAGTGAGCTAAGCATGATGTGCTATTTATTGATACTGCTTTTAATTAGCAATATTAACTGCTTTTATACATACATGTGTACACATGCACGTGTGCACACATAAATTTCCAAACATCAAAAAATGGAGAGTATTGAAACCCTTATTTTTCCTTGCCCTAAAGGAAAAAAAAATCATAAGGAGTAAAAAAATGAGTCATATGAAATAAAAAACAAATAGCTGCTTTGGGGAACACTTTATACTCCCATTGATGAGCTTCTGTGTTTGTGTAAATATATATTGATGCTTTCAAGAAGACTAAAAAAAAGAGGATACAGTGAATTCCACCAAGCATGTAACTAGGTGCACATTATCTACCACACTGCTCGCAATTACTTAATCTACTGGTTACATAAACAGTTAGAAAGGTTTCATGATATTGTTTTGCACAGATCTGAGACAGTGTTAGCTGTGCCTGAGGTTACATCTAGAGTTAAAAACTAAATCTCCAAGTGAAGCACAGTTTAAACAACTAGACCTGAGTGGTCTCTACATAGAGAGAGCCAAAGTAGCAGTTTGAGTGACTGCGGTACTGACCACATTTAGGAAAACCTTCGGCTTGATGTCCATGAACTGTGCTTGAGTCACGGCAAGAACAAGAAAAAATTTTTTGAATCAAAGCCTTTTTGTTACATGTGTGGCAAACAGCTTTATCTGGGTTAAGCTTCATCTGAGATAAAAAGGGTGGAAGGGAAGGAATGCAGTCTTTGAATAAACCCCTGGGGTAGAGAGCGGCCTGTTCTAACTAGAAGTTCAAATATTACTTCCGTACGACTCCATGACTTTGTGCAGGTCATTTAATTTTGAAATGAAAGAAGAATGAATATTGCACACTCATAAAGATGAAAATGAAGACTATATACTCATTGTTGTAAGGACAACTCAAATATCCTTGAGGGATATGCACTTTTAAGAGTGTGTGGAACCAACACTTTCTGGTCTCTCCTAAGACGTCAGTGAAATACCGGTTTCACTTTTACTTCATGCATGACTATGGGGCTCTCAAATTGAAGAAAGCAGTAAATAAGTGCAATAAAAGTGTTATCCTTCTTACAAAAGAATCACATTGGAACAGAATATAAAATAATTCTTTCTCAGAATACATGTGTGTAGAAATGAAAAATCAAAACAAGTAAAATCTGGTTTGGTAATCTTTCTGGCATGTCAATCCAGATGCTGCGCATATGCACCTATAATTGCATTCAGAGATAGCAACGATCTAATTTATAAAACAAACCAAAACAATCTAATGGGAAAAAAATCCATTAATGATTTTTATTTGGTAGCTGCAGACAGTTTGTTTAAAGCAACTGTTTAAAGACTGTTTGTTTGTAATGTTAGTATTGAACTAATAACACAAAGACAGGAAAAAAATATGTTGGCAGTTTCTGGCAAGAAAATAATAAATAATTAACTAAGCTGCTCTAAGCACGTAACCTCATATAGACTGCAGGATATGTGCTAATGATTCTGCAGAACAGCCATTAGGCTTACAGAGCCTCTGCAAGCATGAGGAAAAAAACCCCTCAGCTTTTATGTAATGTAATAAAAGACAGACATGTCATGATTTATTAGCAGAAGGGCCAAAGACACAGAAGCAGCTTTATGTGCAATTTTTCCCCAAAATAATTAAATGTTTGCAAAAATGATCAACTGAGAAAGAATTGGAATAATGCAAAAAACCACCAACATATCCAAACTATACTATATAGAAGAAAATAACATACTTAATAGCATAAAATCCTTGCATTGTGAATTATGGGCATCCTGCAAGTGATGTAATTACAGCTGTGAATGTATACTTACAGCTGCAACTCGGCAACTGATGAAAATATGATCTGCCCTGAACAGACCATTTGTTGTTTATCACCTTGAATTACAGAAAATATGCTAATACTAAGCAACATTCCTTCTGATGGCATGTTTTCTAATCTTCACTCAATTTCCACAGATCAGACCTGCTGAATTAATGTAAGTAAAACAAACTTGCTCATGAGCATCTAGAGATGTTCTTATATGTATTTTTATGTGTGCATATGTCTCTATATGTACATGAACACACACACAAAGAAAAAATTACTAATGAACCCAAAATTCAGTTGCAAGAAATTAAGTGTTCATCATGAAAAAGTGAATGTTGGAGAACAGGAGAGAAGGAAACACTACTGAAAAAGTTATTACAGTGAGGTTATCAAGGAAAGAGGTATTCATTTTGTCTCGGTTTGAGACACAGTTCTTCCTATGGAAGTTCTCAGGCTGGACTGGTACCTTCTAACATCTAACATCTCCCTGTATAAAGCAATTTATAAATAGCAAGAAATATGTCATAAATCTGTTATAATTTTGTGCTGTATTAAAAAATAGCTCACTGTTGACTACTTAGCACATCTAGATATTTTTCTTCCCTTTGACCTTTTACCATCTCGTTTACTTCCTTTTTAGAAAGGAGAAGATCAGAAACAGTTTTAGGCATAATTCTTATTTTTGTTTGCGCATTTGTGAATTAAGAAGGGGAAGGACAGTAAGTTGAGGCACTAGAGTCCTTTTTTAACACCCATGTGAATTACATAGATGTTTTATCCATACTAGAAAATGGTGTTTGTCCAGACAATATTCTTTTCCTAGGACTGATGTAGATCAGATTCCAATTCAAGCTGTTACTGTGGACAGGTGGAGCACAACAGAGGTGGGGGTTTAGAAAACTGGCATAAATTTCAACAAATGATTTGAATTTGGTCCTTACTCATAAACCTTTCCGCTCTATGGACTGGACAACTCCTTACTTTTTCCGACCTGACTCACAAACTTCATTTCTTGAAAGAGAATGATGTGGTGAAGGAAAAAGATTCTAGGTATCATAAATACTACTACCACCTAAATACTTGTTGGACCAGATGATCCTTGAGGTCCCCTTTCAACCCAGTATTCTATGAGTCTGTGATTCTATTCTGTACTGTGACCAAACTATTTTTCTTGTAACAAAGTGACAAAGATGATCTGCATGATTTTGATCTGCCTGTAAGGAAAACATACTAACCATTATAAGAACGTCGTGTGAGCAAAAAGTACTGAAAATAAAATCAAAAAGATAAAAAAGGGCACACGTTTGCATGTTTGTCTTAGTCCTCTCAGAGCTCATTTTCTTTAAGAAATTCAAACAGCTACAAAACATTCACTTGTTCTTATTCAGGCTTGGAGTGTTGCAGGTTGACATGACACCAATATTTTCACCCTGAAGAAGCAGGTCACTTGAGCCAAGCAAGTAGAAGCACCAAGCCCATGGAAAGGGCAAACCTTTCAGGAAACCAACAAGAAGCTGAGCAATTAAAGCAAAAAGTTACAAGTAGCTGGATGCATTAATCTGCAGGTCTTTCATTAATGCTTTTTCAGTCTGGAGTAATCTACTACTTTTTTAGATTTTTTTTTTCAATAATAGCCCTGAAGTGTAAAAAGAGACTATCCCAAAAGGACAGTTACTGCACAAAAAGTATTTATTTTCCGTTTCGAACCTCTAATACAGAAATTTTATTTGTAATTNCACAGAAATTGCTTTTCTAGGATGATGAAAAACCACGTGCACATTTATAGACAGAATCTGTATGAGTAAGAAAAAAATTTTACAAATCTGGAAATGGTGATTAAAGACATAAGGAAGTTAAGCACTACTTTTGCACTTTAGCAGAACATTGAGAAAATAACCCATGCAATTTTCACAGTGCAAAAATTACAGCATCTGCTGGAAATTTCAAGCCATAATGGTCACATGCTGAAATATTTTTTACCCGTCCTTAGTCTATCGCACACATTCACCAAGATCACTCATGACTTATTCTAGGCTTACTTTTAGTACTAAGTGTACCACCCCAACCAACAAAGCACTCTAATGCATTNAAAATCCTTTCTCCAGAGAAGGGACACTGAGGATTTCTGAGACATGTGTCTGTGAGGGAGCAGAAGGGAGGAAGGAATAACCTTGACTAATAAATATGGGCCTCATAACAGGACAATTTTCAAGATGACTGAAATTAAAATTGTAAATAATCGTAGATTTTAATATTGTAAGAAAACTGCTAAACTGAATTAACATTACAAAATTTGGATTAAACATACGTATGTTTCATCTGTGATATTTCTACTGCTCTTGGGGAAGAAGGTAGATAATGCAGTACTGGAGAGATTTTTCCCTGATCCCAGGATTTTTGGCATTGTAGCTCTGTACCTGTTTCAGGCTCTCCATGGACTGAATTAAGACTCTAAACACAAGTAAAGATGTTAGACTCCTAAAACAGTGCTAGGAGCACACTATCTGGCCAGTTCTGACACATATCTCAATTGCTGCAACATATGCGCTTATTTTACCTCCCACTGTAGCAAATTCTGTAGTTGCTAAACATGGGTGAGTTATCTGAAAGATTTAAAACCACTAGGAATGTGCTGTCCATGATGCTATCTAATGGACGTTTGGAAGACAAGATGAAGGGAAAAAGGATACAGATCAATCAGTTTAATCTGATCTGAAGAAAGAAAACACAATTATGATGTGACACTGAAATAATCCTGACCCTAAAATATATTCTCACTGTATCGAAGAGTTGGAGAGTAACCTCTTCTGAAATAAAAGGCTGTTTCCTCTCAATGGAATCAAAAGTTTCAGATAATTCTGAACAAAAAACACAGGAAAAACAACCACAAAAGCAAAGCAAAGTTAGTATGAAAGCTAAAATCTTTTTTCCTTTTGGAAACTGGAATTGTCTCGTTTTAACTTTTTCAAACATTTGCCACCTAGTGATTGCTATTATTCCGAAATCAATACAAAGACAGTGATACCTACAGAGGAGAAACAATCACCCTGCTCTGTCCCAGAATGGAATGAATAGCTGTGCCCTCTGGCATCCTCAGGGAATCCAGAGGGATACCAGTGTTAAGGTATTTGGAGGTAAGTAAGGTAAGTATCACAGCAAAAAATATCAGTGCCCCCTGCAGTTCTGAAATTTTACACATCTTCATTAGCCCTGCCCACTCTACATAGAGGATTTGACATTTCTATCATACATTCCCAAATTAGAACTAGTGTCTGTACTAAGGGGTACCTGCACCTGCCAAAGTGTTACTGCTGGAAGGATGAGACCTTCGATACAAACCAGTTCCAGGCCTCGGACCCACTCCTGCTGCAAGCACACATCCCAAACGCCCTCAATATGGACAGCACTCACACAGGGGAAATTTGTGAGGGAACGGTGCTTCCCTCGTTCATGCAGTAACATTAAATTTTATGAGAGGGGTACACCAAAGCAAACATAAATCATTTCAGCTCCAGCAGACCACATGCATATCAGAAAAATACAGGTTAGGTAAAAGCCATGCAAGTCATATACCTGGTCGTGTGGTGAGTCCTCTGTCTGCAGCTGGGCGGGCATCAACAGGCTCAACTAGGCATGTGCAGAAAAGAAACAAAAAAGCAAACAAAAATAAACAAAATCCCCCAAAATTATAAAGTCAAGTGCCCTTCTGCTGGGTCAGCGCAGGAGAGACATACTGCATAAACAGTTACCAAACAACAGCTAGAAAATATCTGCCCTCAGTTAATCTTGAAAGTAAAAGGGAGATATAGGCGTGACTTCATAAGGAAAGCTTCAGAGCTGAGGAGTCATTTTTACCTCATATTCTGGCTACTGCTTCAAGTGAGAAACCATTAAGACTAAAGAATTTCTGTCAATAGAACAAAACCATATTCATTACATGCAAACTTTTTCCCATTGTCTGATCAGAACTGGCAGCCGGAATGGACACGATGAGTTCTGTATCAATACTGACTTAAAAGCCTGCTGAATACCCCCTTTTTCCTTTCAACTGGGATTCTTTACAGCACCAGCTATAACATTATAAAAAGTAAAGTGCATTTTGAAAATACAATCAATATTTCATTCCTATATGTTCTGATTTGTGAACAGCATATTTGTCTTCCAGTTTTTGAAAGGGAAACAAAGAAGAAACACAAACTTCTATCCAACTGTGTGTCATATGCAGTTTCACAAAACTCTTTTATTACCCTACTAAGGTTTTATCAGCAGAAACCTAAGGTTGATGGAGCTCACGGGCACTAACAGAAAAACAAGATTTGCAAAACTTTAGAGCTATTTGAGTCACTGCCTCCTGCCTCAGTTAAGTTCAAACATACTAGAAATGTTTATTAAAACATTCAGATTTTTACCCCTCTTTTTTAGTTGTTTCTCTGTTTCGCTCCAGTTGTGTTGCCTTCCTTATCTACCCAATCTTTGACAGTGTCACAGAACTTAAATTCAGAAATGAAGTGTTACATCGTTCCTTAGAATTCAGAATTTTTAACTGATATTCTCATTCATTTGAATTTCTGGATTCAGGTATGAGCCTTTACCAGCAGTAAGTGAGCAGCAGTAACACAGGAAACCTGAGAGACCCACAGTTTTCAATCAAGAACTTCTCATCAGAAAATCACATAAACCTGATGATACTGTTGATTTGAGCAATGGAACCACCCATCTTCTCAGGAAGTCTGTGTCACTGGCTTAGTGTTCCTGTGGGTTTGCCAAACAACCTACCATGCTTATAAGTGAGAGCCTAATTGGCTCCCATGTCCTTTGCACACAGGAGATGACTGCATGAGCTCCTGCCTCTGGAAAAAAAAACCCAGTAAATCAGCTTTAGAGTAGCCGCAGACTAAAAGAACATCAGCACATCTGACTCACTTGTGTGTCCAGAAAGGCAGACTTTCACAGAACTTGCTGGTTTGGTGTTGCAGAGTTCAGAGTACCATGTAACTGTTTTCCTTAGATAGCTCTATATAAAACACAATTTCTGTCCTTAGCTAAAAGCTACAGTTTTGAGTATTTTTCCATTTATGTCTTCTGCTAGGTCTTCAATATTGTCAGCACCAACCCTCAGGCAGGTCAGCAGTAATTTTCAGTGGCAAGGACCCAAGGGAAGAAACAACCACAAGCAAACATTACCCAAACAGCTCTTGCAGACCCCTCCTCTGTTACCCTGGCCCCCGCGTCCTCCCTAGAAGGCTGAGGGGTTTTATTTCCCTTCTCTCTGTAATCCTACATGGCCACAGCTATGGAGAACTGAGAGAGAAGCCTGTGCATAGCAACAGAAATGGGAGTAGGTGAAGGTGAAAAGGATGAAAGAGGTTTCTGTTGTACAGTAGTATGGACCTGACCTCAGAGTAATGCAGTATTTGTGGTTAGGTGAAAGTATTATTAATGAATAATTCTTGTCCTCTATAATTTTGGAAGCACTTGCCAGGGGGTAAAGGCTGGGCCACTGGCACATTTCATACTGGCACATTTCATAACTGACACAGAACCTAAAAGACCTGGTCAAGGTCACAAACCAGCTTCAGGGCAAAAACTGGCGGCAAAGGATAAGAGCCAAGGGTCTTCCAAAGCAGGTTGTGATGCCAGACAGCATGATACAAAGAACGGCTGGTTTCTGGAGAGCCCTGAGCTACCACCTTTTGAATTTCAGTTGCATTTAAAAACTGGGGCTCTGCCCCAGTACTGATGCACAAGTAGCAGTTAACTGTGAAAATCTTGTCTGTGGGTTTTCTCACTGCTTGCCCTCACTGAACCACATCATCTCAACAGCTAATGAAGAGGGGAGAATTTTAAACCTACTACAACATTCATCAATATTCAAAACTTAAATATGTACTGTGTGTTATTATAAAAAAAGTGCATTCATTTTGATGCTTGTTCGAGGTTAGGGTTTTTCCTTTTGTTTTTCTTTTCTCTTAGGGAATTTTCCCCCATTTTTGTTGCTAAGGAACAATAACGACCAGGCACTTAAGAGAGACAAAAGAAGTGACCAAGCTCAGGGGAGGAGGGCATTTGGCTGCACTTCTGTTATCTGAGGGTATCTCTCGGAGGGGCAGAGATACCATGAAAGCTGGGCTGGACAAATAAGGGGCTGGGGCAGCTGCTAGCTCTCTTGCTCTTGGCTTCGGAGGAGGATCGGAGCTGCTGCCTGGGGGGAGGAATTTGCTGCCGCTACCAGAGCCCAGCCCGGGCCCGCTTCTTCAGCCGTGGGGTGAGCCTTTGCTTGTGAGAGCAGCCACTGAACTGCGACCTTATTAACACCCCACCTCACTAAAAAAGGATTTTCACCATCTGCTGGTGCGCCTCAAGGGAAACCCCGGGATCCCCCAGCCCCCTCCCCCTCCAAGGGAAACTCTCTCTCGGCGATGTTCAGGAGCCGGGCGGTCACCTCCCAGCCCCCGCCGTTCCTCTTTCACTGCGCCGAGGTTTCTTTGCTACACTGTAACTTGCACCCCTGCCTGCCAGGAGGTCCCGCGGTTCCAGCTACAGCTGCCGAGTTTCTGATACATCTCTTGTACCACTCTGGGACTTTGCTCATCCCTGCCTTCCCAGTTTGCTACTCCGAGGTTCCAGTTACAGCTCCTTTTGCTATCCAGAGGGAGCACCAGGATTGGCTGCCCTGGGGGTTTCTAAAGGAAGCCCTTTTCCCATTCCTTCCACCGGCGGCGCCCGCCATTACATTCGTGGAGAGAAACGACCGAGCTCGCGCCACAGCGCCCCCTGCAGCCGCCGGGGAATCATCGCATAGCCCTGCCGGCTGTGACCGTAACTGCACCGAAGGGGAAAGCGCCTGCAGCCGAGAGAAGGCTGTGCTTGGGTTTCTGGTTCTGTTGGTTGTCATTATTGCTGTTTGTTTGCCTTGTTATACATATACATACTAGCAAAGAACTGTTATTCCTTTTCTCATATCTTTGCCTGAAAGCCCCTTAATTTCAAAATTACAATAATTCGGAGGGAGTGGGTCATATTTTCCATTCCAAGGGAGGCTCGTGCCTTCCTCAGCAGACACCTGTCTTTCAAACTGAGACAATGCTCCAGAATTATATTTCTCTTGAATATACTTCCATGTGCACAGAAATAAGACTGAAAATGCATTGTCAAAATGAACTCATCAAACTAAATTGGTACATGTTTATTTACACTGACTACTCAGGCTTCATAGAGGCCACACATTCCCACTTCTATCTAATACTTACTTCTCTTTTCGAAAGTAAAAGAAAAGTAGATCAAAAACTGGTACAAACCAGCAGGTGAGGCGTGCTATGTGATGTCACCAATCAAGAACATTGTTGAAGGGAGCAACTGGACAAATCATAACAGTACATTTACAGGAATCTCACTTTAGATAAATACTAGACATAGGCATTAAGGCTCCCTGTAACCTGCAAGCTAAAATACAAAGGGTAAACCACCAAACCCAGTTATTCACTGGCAAAATGCCCAGAGGGCTTGGCAGTGTCAGGGCTTCACAGGTGTTGGGGGTTTGGTGGGGGTCACCTCTGAAGATGCATTTTGCATTGCTGAAATACAGTTTCCTGATATTTTTCATGGTGCCTCTGTATGGTCCTCAGAAAGTGATTTTTTCATCAACCTAATTTTTGTTGCAGCATGCTAGACATCCATACAGCCATGCAAGTAGTGTAGTATATTACCTGTTGCTGCAGATTAACTTCTGTGGACATTTCCAAGGAAACTACCTCAGGGGAAAACAAGGAAAGAAATACTTGCAGAAAATACTGAGCTATGCTAGACTTTCAAAGTCTATTTATTTTTAGGCTATTTTTCACTTATTTGTCCGTAAAGCAATTCTAGGAAAATTTGCATAAAACCTATCCTATCAAACATGCAGTTTAGATTGGGAAAATTTCAAATGAAGTTATGAAACCTTAGGATTACATGGCAACATACCAATCCAATACATTATTCATATCTCTGAGTGAAACCTGGGATTAGATTATGGTCATGGAAGGAAACAGGCATGGGAACTAATAATAATAAATTTTTGGCGGGGGGTTGTAGTATTTTAACGTCATCAGTTCATCAGAGGGAAAGAAAAAAAAGAGGAGGAGAAAATTAGGTCAATTGTTATTAACTTCTTGCTACTTCCAAACCATATTATAAGAAGACAGAAACGTGTTTTTGGAAGCAATGTAGACAAAACCTGAAGTAAGACCACTATCAAAGAAGAAAACAGGCAAGAGAAGTGAAGAAAAATGACACTGTCAGTCCTGGGATTCTGGAACAAGGAGGTGGGAGACAAACACAAAGGAAAAATAAAGCTGTGAAATTCCCCTTTGATGCTATGGGGAAAGCTATAGAAAGGGTCTCCAAAGAAAGAAAGTATTGTAGGCTTGGTCACATTGAGAACATTGTGGTTTGGGTGGACGACAGAGAAGTATAACAGGCAACAAGAAGGACCTGAAAAGGTTTAAGTCACCAGATGATTTCTACTTCTAACTGTGCATACTTGAGCAATTACAGTGGTTGGCCTAACAGAACTGACTGCTGCAGTAAGTTCATGATAAATATAATACAATCCTGGTATAAAAATCCAAAACTAAACCCCAGCAACTTGAAGGCACGAAGGAATAAGTGCTGCAACAAATCACATACTGCATTAAAACACACAGGACTAATAATTGAACAGTGTGTTATTCCAGGCAGGAGAGTTTTTGTTTCTTATTTGCTGCCATACATTTGAAAAGGAGAACCATGCTCAGTATAGTTGCCTGTGGGAATTCAGTGTCACTTTGAAGTACCTTTCATAATTAGATTCTGAGCTTAGACAGGTTTCTGAAGGAAAAATATGCTTGTGTGATTTAACTATGGGTATGTCTGGGTGCACCTGTCTACCTAATAAATTCTAAACCTGGTGACTGAAATGAATATATTTTGAAAACTAGGAGGACAGACATCAAAAATAATTAATCCCCCGCCATGTTTCAGGAAAGCAGGCAGCAGGTGTAGAAACTGATGCCTTGGATGCCTCAGCTATGGAAAAAACTGGAGCAAGAGCTGCAATTGAAAATTCCTGCAGGACAGACAATGTGAGCCAGACTGCGACCTGCTCCTGGCAGACAGCCTTGATACGTGCGTTAGGGTTAGAGCAAGCTGCAGCTCCTTCCCCAGGGAAATGAGGTTCAGCCTGCTAGCCTGTGAGCCATCTGTGCCCCTTGCCAGTACCTGATGTGCTCCAGCCAGCTGCTCTCACTGCCTGGCATGCCATTTGGCTGCAAGTGCCCTTCAGACACAGCTGGAGGCCTTGTCACCATTTCCTGCCTTCTGGTTCTTCCTGGTGGCTGGTCTGTTGAGTTTGCTCTGTCTCTGCTCTTTCTATTGGTCCCTAACTTGCAGTGCTGACTCCCTGGTACTCTGATTTTAGCCCTACTCCTGACCAGCCTCCCCTCCTCCCCTCAAATCTGCTAAACATCTGCCTCACTGACCTTTGTGTAGGTCTTTTCTTTTGCCTGATCCTAGGCTTCTCTGTCTCCTTGTGACGAACTTTGATAGCAAAACTATTTCTGACTCCACTGATTTCACCTGGCACCAACACCAGACCTGGGAAATCCATGTCTATGTCCCACGTTTCATCTCCCACACACCCAGTTGCTCACAGTTACTCACACACTGTGCTGGAGTGAGACTAACTGCATAAGGATGATCTCAGAACTCATTCTGAGAGTAGCTACAGCCTAAGCCTGTGGTTTCAAAAGACTTGGGGAGGATGCTAATGTCTGTGCAGTTCAGCTACAAATCACAGATTTGCCTGAGAAGACTTCTGCAGTTCCAGGCTCTGTGTGTACTGTGGCTTTGCAGTATCAAACTTTCACTCATGCGATTAACTTAGCACTAGTAACAGTGCAGTTGAATTGATAAAGGAAAACAAAAGTAAGAGGAGGAACTTGAATGACTTGACCCAAGTCCCTCAGGTTTCTGATTTATTGGCTCCAGTGCCTAAGTGAACTACCAATTCCAGATTCTACACGGATTATTCAAGTAGCATGCAGTCACTTCAATGAAGTAGTCAATGAGCAATATAAAATACTCCTCACGAAAAAACCTTTTCACTAGCCAAGTTGTATTGATAATCATGTAGGAACATTTCTGCAGTACATTCCAGAAAACCAGTGTATAGAGTGAAATAACATCATCTGTCTGGCTAGGATTATGCTGGAACTGTAATCATTTTCATGCCAGCAAATAAAAAGCTCTACCTTAAATAAAACACTCATTTCATCATGGCACAAATCTAACAACTTATCTATCTCCCTTTGGTCATGTCATGTATCTTATAAGACTGTTACTCATAATCCCTAGAATTTATTATGGTTTGTTTCTGAAGGCAAGTAAGCTCAACTCTGAAATTTATTGTGTGTCTAAATTACAGATTTTAGTCAAGATTTGTTCCATCAAAGAGACACAACTGATGTGGCAGTCCAGTTCCATATGTACATTTCAGAACCTCTATCCCACTTACATAAGAAAAATACCAATTTTCAGGGAACAACATGAAGAGAAACCACAAAGCTCAGAAAGTTCTGTGGTTTTTCCCCCTGTTGTACTTACCTTCATTTTCAGTATTGGCTGGAACAGAATCAACCCCAAAGGGATGCCATGGCTGAAGGTCATCTAGGCTGAAGTCTCCATCCACTGGAAGAAGTTCAACTGTAGTCTTCGTTTCCGTCAATGAAGGCATAAGAGCATCATTTCCATAGCTGATTCTGGGTTCACTGATCATATTGGCCAAAACATCATCAGAGTAGTTTTGTTCCTTCTGAAGTAATTCATCTGCAAGGAAATTTCAATGCAAAAATTATCTGAAAGAGCGAGCATATCTAAGGACCTATTTTCAATGCTGTTAAAGTAAGAATTCACTGTTGTGAGATTCTGTTTTCTTACGATAAATAAAAACATCAAGGCTTGGAATAGTCAAAACCCCATGACTAGCACTTAGCATTTACCCCTTCCTTGGCACTGCAGCTAAGGCATTTTTTTGAAACGTCAACCAAAATTGTTCAATACTGTTTCCTACCCACATTTCTACTACATAACGGATCACAGGTCTGTGCTATATACATTCCTTGGCTCTTCCCAACCACTTTGGAAGAAAGGACAAAACAATTCCCTTCAACTCAACATACTGCCGCAAGTCAACTGGCAAGAGATCCACAGGAACGAATGTCTTCATAATTTCTCGTATTATCTATACTGTGGAGTTTTTTTTTCTTGAAGCAAGGTGAGAACAATCAAAGTACCTTTCAGCTCCATCAAGTGTATAGGACAGACTGTTAAACTCAGTGTTAAAAATAAGCTCAGAGGTTGTGTGTGCTTCATTATTCCTACTCCCTTCCCACATAAAAGTTCCTCTACTCTCAGTGCAGGAAAGACATGGACTTGCTGGAGTGAGTCCAGAGGGCCACAGAGTTGATCAGAAGGCTGAAGTACCTCTGCTATGAAGACAAGCTGAGACATCTGGGGCTGTTCAGCCTGGAGAAGAGAAAGGTCCAAGACGACCTTACTGTGGCCTTTCAATACTTAAAGAGGGCCTATAAGAAAGATCGGCCAAACTTGTTATCAGGACATTTTGCAATAGGACACAGGGTGATGGTTTTCAACTGAAGGAAAGTATATCCTTACATAAGATATAAAGAATAATTTTTTTATAATAACAGTGGTGGTAGATGCCCTGTACCTGGCAGCATTCAAGGCTGGGCTGGACAGGACTCTGACCAAGCTGATCTTGTTGAAGATGTCAGGGGGGGTTGGACTAGATAACCTTTAAAGGTCCCTTCCAACCCAAACTGTTCTACAGTTCCATTCTTGATCCCACCCCACCTTTCACTGACATCTGTTTTTGTAGGAACAACATACAGTTTGCAAGCACTTTGAGGGAACTTGGTGCACAAAACACATTCAAGTAAGCAATTGCAGTGAAGACCAATAATTGCTAATAAAGCACCAATAGTGAGCAGGTGCCACAGAGTTAAGTGGCTCATAATAGGAGACTGTAATAGAGTGCAAATGAGCACATGAGTACACATGATGATACAACAGCTTTTATCAAGACTGTCTTCTCTGCACTTCATTAAGGACCTGACTGTCTCTACTTCACACCCACATCTCTCCCATGTAACAAGTCAGGGACATGAATCACCACTCTGTTGCTAAACCCTTTATGCCACACCATAGGGGCTCACTCATTTCCTAGTAATATCAGTGATGAAGGGCAGCTAATTTTCTATACACACCAGAGCTTTAGACTCCTCAGCAAAGTCTTTTGAATGTTATGTTTCTCCCAGCTTTATGCCATGAAGCTTCATACCACGGAAGTATAACCTAACCATGCAGCACCCTCAGTAAGGACCATTACTACCTCATGAGCACTAGAGGTGCCACTGCTTCAGTGCCTCTATCAACGATAATACAGTAGGGCTCTGCTCTTTAATACATCTCTCAAAGGCCACCTTGAGATAGTTGATGAAACTCACTGCCACCCTATTCCTATAACACTAAATTCAGAATATCAAAAATAAACAAAATGTTGCAACCTCAGCTCTGCAACAAACACGGGTTCTGAACCTGGTAAAATAATGTTTTAAAATAAATTTTCCAGTTTAAACAGTAATTACTTGAGCAAATGGTAAGACAAATGTAAATAGAAAACTTAATTCTGTGATTTAATTTGTCCATTAGAATAACTTACTAGGACAGTATAGAAAGCCTATGTCAGTCACACTGAATCGTTTTTCTTTTTATGTTCATTTTACTGAAAACAGTATTATTTTATGACACCTACTAAATTTTCAGCATAGAAGTTAAGTCTGATTCTTGTCTCAAAACTGCACTTACACTACTCCTTTTTCAAATTAAACCACCTCCTTTAATCAGAAGAGACCGATGAAGCACCTTGATATTCTGAGCAGACACTATCACACGACATGTTAATTTTCATTAGATAGGGATGAAGAGACTTTACAAAAAGGAGCTGGATTTTAGTGGCCTGAGGGAGGAGTCTGGTATCCATGTGCCTTGCAGGGAGCCACAGATGATAGCAGCTGAGAACACTGCAATATCATGTCATCATGGACCACACAAGAGAGTGTTACAGTACTGAGCCTCTTAGTGACTGCAGACCTTTTAAAACCTGGGCATTGGAATGGTTTTGGGGCACACCTCCTGTTGTTCCCGCTGTTGTCCCCATCCCCAGAAGATGGTGTGGGGCAGCTGTAGAGACCTGGAGCTCAGGCAGCAGCAGCAGGGGATGGCGCTGGAGAAGCTGTGCCCCAACCACTCCTTTGCCTTGGGCAGTGCCAATCCTGCACAACTCCTGTCCATACCTGCTGCTGACTCAGTGTTACCTGCAGTGTTTCCTGCCCTTGGAAAGGGACAAATGGTGCACAGAGGGGAACGAAGGACCTGAGCTCTGGCAGTGGAGGAGCGGCACCAGGACTGGCACAGCACCCAGGAGAGGCCATGGTGCAGGCATGGCTGGGCCTGCCAGGCTGACAGGCTGATATAATACCATGGTTACATCCAAATTCCTGAGGGCTGGGAGTAATCACACACAAAGTCCATCTCAAGGCTACCCAAGTGGGAGCATGTCGTTGCTGCCTCTGTTGTTTTCCACTCAGCTGTGGTGCACAGCCTGGAAAGGAACTGACCTGCACAATAGCTCAAGTGAGGCAGACAGATACTACAACCAGCAGATTATGATCACATCCATTTTACAAGCAGAGAAACAATGGCCACATGAGTCAAGCCCATCTGACAGGATGAATCAGACACTGAACGACAGTGAGAAATTGGAAGTGCCTGGCATAGAAGCTGCTGGAGTCCATTACACTGAGGCAGCTGTGTTTGCATTGAGTAAATGATTCACAAACAATGGCTTCAATCGCTGAACGGCTGAAAAAAAGTTTGCCTTAGGATTTCCAGTTATTGACACTACTGGCAAAGTCCAAGATCAATTTTTCAGGGCTGATTTTGTTTCAAGTATTGATGGCTACTTGAACCATCAGTTACGCTAATGGAAAGCTACACATCTACTCATCGACAAAGTACTCCCTCCCTTCTGCATCTGCCAACTCAATTCCCCCACCATGCAAAAGACAAATCCCTAAATATGCAGGGAGTACAGACACAGCTGGAGGCTAGGATGTGCATTCAAGACTATTTCAGGGGGTTTTGTATTGTGAATATCTTATTATTAGGTGCTGAAAATAGAGAGATTCTAGGTTGCTCTGCAAAATTTCATCTCACATCAAACCAACAGGACAGAAGGTCTCTGAGAATCTTCCTATAATAAATGTTTTTGTTTGGCTCATTATCTCCTTGTAGCATTCTGCTCAGCCTTGCCATTGAGACAAAGAGGATGGCAAAACTTTTTGTCCCTCTGAGAGCAAGTGCTCAAAAGCAACTATGACCTTGGGAAAAGCCCACACTCAGTTGGGACCTCAGACCTCCCATCAGCTCTGGATTTGGTGTGAGGGTACGCAGTTGCTGCTTCTCCTCCAGACACTCGAAATTCTCCTTCAGGCACCTAAACCTTTTCTTTCTCAGGATGAGAGATAGGCTCACTTCTAGTATTTTAGTAAGATGCTTCTTGGACTTCTCATAACACCTAAGCAAGTTTCACTCATTCTTGGGCTCACTACAGGCATTTCCTCATGGGTCAATACTCTTCAATAACAGCATCTAGAAAAATTGAAGTGAAATATGTTTGAGGAACTGGTTAAAAGTGTAATACCACTCCAACCTCCTTTCAAGACTATTCTCTCATCCCACAAAGAGGCAAACGGAGCCAAAAGCAAAGAAAGAGCTGAAGAAAAGAGATAAAATTTACTACAAAATATTCTGGTAGATATTGGATTGTTAGAAGCTATTTGTCTAAAATACCCCAAGACCACAGTTCTATTTGCAAATCTTTGCAAATAGCACTGTGCTAGAAAAGATACCATGACAAATCCCAACAAAGGTGATGGCATTTTGGAGTGGCAAAACCCATGTTATTGAAACCTTATCTACTTTTACTGTCACACAGCATTGTTTCCAACGTTGAACTCTGGGGCATATTTCCCAGCCCTTAACTGGCACAGCTATAATGACAAGAATTTCATATGGAACAGCTTCTCTTGATGTCCCGGAATGCCAGCAATCCATTAGCTATCTTTCAAATCATGATTTTTATTTAGTTCATAGTTTATTGTTTAAAATTTCCAAAAATAACTATAATTTTTGTTTGTTGTGTTTTCAAGGAGCCCATCTAGTAGATGAAAAGCTCTGCAATCACTATTATGTGCAAGACCATTGTATGTACTTGAAAAGCAGCGTTAAAATTAGCAATTGTAATTGTGGAAGTTTTAGAAAACAATTTCTTAAACCAGATTAGAAATGAAGTGCACCCAAAACACCTCTAATTGGGACTAGTTAAAATACCACCAAATTATATGCCATAGTTTTGACTCAACATCAAGCTTCCTTTGTAAAATGTCATCTACATGGTAGAACATATACTTGAGCCAACAAAGATGGGCTTGGAACCAGCTCAAATAAACTCGTACAAATGCAGAGTCTTATTGCCTCACTTACCATCAGTGACCATTGAGTCTGAACTGAACGTGTTTTTTCCCAAAGTTAGTTGTTTTTGAGCATGTGATTTCAAAAGGACAAAACTATGAAGTGTCAGCAACCCCCCCGTTCTTCTTAACAGCAGAAACTGCAGAGCAATTGAGTCACAGCAACAGCTTCATTTGCACTGGCACACATATTGCTTTAATCCAGTCTGCAGGCAGCTTAAATCATGCACATGCTGTATGTCACAATTAGGATTCACTAAGAATACCAACACAATTATTTATTACAGCACATGTGGTACGAGGTAACATGTTTAGCTGCACCTTTCAATTGTATGCCTACTTTACAGGCTAATTCAAATATGTCATGTTATCTTCTAAAGCAGTTGCACTGATGTAATGAAGTCAGGTTTTAACTAACTTTGAGTGTCTGCATCTTGTCAGCTGTATGAATCAAAACTCCCCCAAACTGGTATATATGAAAACAAGACCTCCTGTCCCTTACCACAAAGAGTGAAGCTCCACTGAATTTCAAGTATTTCGTTATTTTATGATGTTTTGCTGAATCAAGCACTGTACGATCATGATGTTACATACTGCTATGAGTCATAACATTATCAGGCTGCAAAACACAGTTCTGTGGTATTCAGTGCTGAACTAATTCATTTGTACAGTACGAGTCAAATATAATTTAGAGATAGACTCTGATGATAACTTTATTGAAAGTGACCTGCCTGCTGGAGGGTGGAGGAGCAACTTTGTTGCCTGCATGCTTTGAAGGTGATGACAGAGGAGTGATATGGTAGATCATTCCTGTGAAATAATGGAAATGAGCCCAACCATCAGTGCTCAGATCCATACTGACAGAGAAATGTGACCACCCCATCAGATCTAAGCTTTCTTCTTACCTCCTGGTCAGCCTGTGAAATTATGCCACAGGTCTTTTTGTCTGGAAACTTCTTCAGTGCAATATGTCTCTCCCTCAGGGCTAAAGGGAAACAGAAAGAGCAAGAACCATGGAAAATAGCATTTCATAGTTCTTATTTTCTGTCCTTCAGAGACATCACCACTAGGGCAAGAGCAAGTAGCAGCCAAAACCCTCCACATTTCAGAAATTTCTTATGTGCATGAAAATCTTGTTCAGTAAGTTGAAAGGAATTTGCCTTTTTCAAATTCTCGGAAAGTTAACATTTAAGGTATCATGAAACAGTTGACCTACACGATTTTTTCTAGAGGTTAATAAGAGAATAAGTATCCCATAGCCTTAGACAACACCTTGCTGGCTAAGAACCTAACTTTAGAAAAAATACACATTTGAACTTGAGAATAGCTGCAATAATTAGAACCATGCTGAAAAGAACATGCTTCTAATAATTTTTTTAAAAAATCACAACTTAAGCACTCCCATTTCTTGCTCCTTCTATTCAAATTCCTCTAGATAACAATTCCAGAGACTGACACACTAGCTCTGTAATATATTATATATAAAATTGTATTAGCTTGTGTAGACAGTCTGTAACAGGTTCTCACTGGACACTTGCCATTTGCCAGCAGGTAGAAATTAACATGATTCCTTTGTTTCTCTTACAATCTGTGATCCCACAGTTTGGGGCTGTTTCACTACTTGTGGACATTGACATCACGAACTTGATTTAGGATGACATATTTATGAAAAAGATTACACATATATTCAGTGTATCAAGAAAATCTCCAATAGCTCAGCATAATGACATTTCCGTAAGCGGGCAACATTTTACTAAGCCAGAGCCTCCCCTCTGACTGGAGCTATGCATTCAGAAAGTCACCTGCTCTCAGATTGTATCTGAAAGCTGGACAACTGGAAGACATTTTCAGACTTTTGTTATCTATCAAAAAAAAAAAAAAAAGGACATCTTAAATTTGGCACATGATGAACTAACATATGAGTTCCTTAAAGAGTAATGCTAGAAGCAATTATCAGGAAATACTAATGAGAAAGGCTGAGAAGCCATTATGCTTCACAAGAGTAAAAGAAGACTTAAAAAAAAATTTTGGTACCACCACATGTTTTATCTGTATCATCTCAAAAGTGAGTGCTCGACTTTCGACTTTTCACTGAAGACACAAATGAACAGGAAATTAATTCAGAGTAAATCTGTAGCTATAAGGTAATCCTGACCTATAATGCTTTTTAAAATCAAATATATCCAGTATTCCAATTTAAAATAATACACACACTCCTATAAATACAACATTTTCATACAATTATAGCCCTACTAGTGGCAGAAACAAGGCTCTCCAAGACAGAATTTCCCAGTCTACTGTCTTCATGACATCAGAAAATGACGGGTGATTTAGAAGAAAATCCTGACCAAATCTATATTTCCATGTGTATACAATCAAACAAGAAAAAATAGGAAAGACTACAACCAATAATTGGACAATTCTTCAAAGTTTAATGCATTTTTTCCGTTGTGCACAAGGTGACTGTAGATTGTAGACTCTTCCAGAGGGGTATCAAAAGGAGTTGTTAAGTGGACACTGTCTGTGACTCAGCCTGTTGCCACTGTGAGCCCAGACTGGTCTCATGATCATGAACTCCCTGTGGAATCTGTAGTGTGGATGGCAACTTGCTATTGAAAGAGAACTGCCTATGAAAAAATACTTCAGGCTAGAGAAATGGAAAGGACACAAAATAAGGTCTTCAAGAAGGATCTATTAATGCAGGGCTGAGTGCTCTCACCATCAGCTCCTGAAGAAAATCAAGGCAACACCTTTAAACCTCTCCTGCAAATAGATGAATAATTTAGAGTGAAAGATTTAAATACTCACTAAAATAGCAGATGCTCATAAAATTTAAAAACTACTTTGTTTATAAATTACAGGTCCACGATTATTATCAGTTTTCAGTTCTAACACCTGGATCACGAGATCAGATTTTTCAGAGGTGTAAGTGAAACAGAACAGCATTATTCAAACCAGAGGATGAAAAAGCCACCCCAATCCAAAACCACCTGAAGCCATTTATCCTTTTCCCAGTATCTGTGAGCCCTGGAGGAAGCTGGCTCTTTTACTGACTGAAGTCATGTTCACAATATTTATGAGATGGTAAGAGGGCTTGTGCACACAAAAAATCAGGATTCATGTCTTTTCTGGAGAACATTAGTGCCCATGATAGGACACAATAGCCCATTTAGCTACAAAAGATGGGGAGGATATAGTACATTGCTAATGAAAGCACTTCAGAACATCACCATCAGTAAAGTGCATTTATATCTATTTTAATAATCTACAATACTCCGCCTAATTTTCTATGACAGTTAAATAATCTTGACAAAAAATAAGAGATGGTTAGATGAAGAAAATGTTGGATCTATTTCCAGGATTTTCTCCCTTCTCTCCTGCACTGAAGCAAAGGACATATTTTACTAGCAGACAGAGCTGAGTCTCTTAAACATAAACATAAAAAACACTCTTTCACTGTGAGGGTGACCCAAGCACTGGCACTTGGCTCTGGGTGGCCTTGCTTTAGCAGAGGGAGGGGACCAGATGTCCTCCATCCTCCAGACGTTCCGTCCAACCTCAGGCATTCTGTGCTTCTGTGACGTTGGCTGATTCCCTACAAAAACGTCATACATCACCTTGCTCCAACAAATGGCATCTTATTATTTATGGTATTTAAATAATTGTAAGAATATTTTATAGAGATAACAAAGTGGCAAAACTGATAGCTTAGTAAAGACCATAGGCTTGTGATGATTAAAGAAAAAACAACAATTGGAAAGAAAAAGCGCTTAAGAGTGTGTATATATATGTATATGAATTAGCGAAATTCTTTAAAAAAAAGAAAGTCCTTGGGTGGAAAAGGTCTTAATTGCTCATCAGGCACTCCACCTGGGCCATATGTCAATATTTAAGCAAACAAAATCTATCTCAATGTTGCTGTGGGAAGTTTTAACACAGAATTCATTTGCTTTTGTGGAAGAACTCTGCTATTTTTAACCACTGATGCAGCAATATATATTTTGCTAGAACTCTAACAAATCATCTTTTCAACTGAATGCTACAGGCCTCCAAGGGACAATATTAAATGTAAATAACCACTTCACAGAAAATTCAAATTTTTCTTCAAAAAGCTGAGGTTACTGGATACACATAAATATGTCTAATCAATTATGAGGAGAAAGCACAGGCATAGTTTGTGCTGGAAGCCACTTCAGGGTACCTGTGCAAATGCACATTCTCTGAAGGCTGCTTTTGACAGCTTGTTCCAGTTGCATTATACTTACGGGCACAAAGCGCAGAGCAGAAGGGCAGGAACATGGGCTTGTATGACACAGCACAGACACACCAAAAAGGCTCTTTAAACTAGACTGCAGGTATTACAGAACCTTTGGTAAGACCTGCATACAATTGTCCTACTTCCAGAAACTGTTTAAAGTTTTACTGAGAAATTTCTGTGTGGTGTAGATATCCAACAAATCTCAACAGAAGACCTGCTGTCACAGAAAAATTTGCTGGTTTTAAAGAGATGAGAGTGGAAATTCAATACTTTTGCTTTGGCAAAGTTGATGTTTCCTTGCATCCAGAATTGAACACTCCCCTACACAGTACTAGCCAAGTGCCTGGGACAATTTACAAATGACAATTCCAGGGATCTCCAGAATGGCAGAAAGTATAAAACTGAACAGGAATTGTCCAGCTTTCCTCAGCTATAGGTTTTTGCAACTACTGCAACTGCTCACTCTATTTACATTGTCTGGAGGAAGCACATTCATCAACTGGAGCAAAACCCAACTGCCCTGAGGATGAGCACCACTGGTGACTATTCCTTATCTTTCTCTACGCCAGTTCACTGAGCATGGTCTGTCCCAGTGCAGATAACTCTTGGAGTGCTAATTCATTTACCTATGCCTGAACAACACTGTTTTACTTTATCAGAAAAGAAAAATTAAGGCATTATAAGCACTCTGATGCATGATGCATTATAGTATCAATCAGATGTTACTAGTATTTTTGCCTCTAGTTTTAGAAGAAGGCTAGAACTAGCTTCTCTTAAGCAGCCTAGAACTGCCACCTCCACAAACAAAAAGCAATTTTAAGAATTTTCTAGTCTAATGCACACAAATTGAGTTACAAGGTAATTACTGTTCTTACTTGATATGAACTACACCATTCTGTATGACCCCATTACAATACCCTTGGAAACCTTTAAACAAGCTTTTGACAGAGTCAATGTATGTCAACTTCTCTTTATTATTCTGATACCTTGATATGGCAACCCAACTTCAAATAAAGGTTCAGAAATCTTAAGTATTGCTTTAACATCTTTAACATTTTTGAAGGTGGAGTTCTTCCCATCAGCTAAATTTTAAGACAGAAAGACAAAGAATTACAGAGAAACGAGACACTGAGAAGTCCCATTGCAGTCTGAAAGACATTACTAATTACATATTCAAAACATAGCATTTTAAGGGAGAGAGTGAAGAAAACAATCACAAAAGGAAAGGCACCAAACAAGACCAGACACAGAATTTCCTTTTGCAAAGCCTCCAGGAGCATGTTCTGGTTTTGCAGTATCAGTCCCCAAGCTACTCTGGCTGTGGTTTTGAACTGTCAGCCTGCAGCAAAGAAATAATGCCCTTAAACCTCTCAAGAAGGATACCACAGAATGATTGGGAACAGCATCCTGATTCAACTCATGGTAAAAATGCAGCAAGGCTGTGGATTGACTATAGGTCAAAATTACAAGCTAGAAAAAAGGAATCAAAAATTATTTTAATAAATGCTGAAAGAACAGAACTAACTGAGGTAGCACTAACTTTGCCCTCCACTCAGATAGGTATTGGGCCTGATGATTAAAGAGGAAGTGTTAAAAGAAAGGAAGTCGTCAGACATCTTGAGTCTGCGGCTTGTCCTGTTTTTAAAAGCACTTAAAAAATCTTCAAAGGAAGTTGCAAGGCAAATGTCAAGAGGCAAATGTCTCTTCTTTCAAATTGTGTCATGCTAAGCTGGAGCACACAAATGCTTAAAATAGCACATGACCCACAGCCTGTATCTGAAAGCAGGCACTGATCTGGGGTCAGACTGGGTTTGCCTTCTCTTCTAGGCACGTAATGTGGGTGTGACATCCAGAACAAGCTGCAGAAGAACAGGAAAGGCAGAGTGGAACAGAATAATAAAATAACAATAGCTTGATTTTATTTGTTGAGGGTCAGACGAAATAATATTCTTTTACTTATTGCTCATAACTGAATGCTTCTGAGCTTAGGTACAATACTGCTGTGGTATTACTACAGTGCTTAATATTTCCTCAGTGGTGGGCTAGAAAAGTTGAAGCTGAAGACATCAGTTTGGAAACAAGTAGCAAAGACAGAACTAAAAATTCAGATCCCTGCCTGTGACTGATGCACAAAGCTCTGACATAGTTTCTGATTCAGAAGCTGCCCCTGCTGTGCCACTCTCTGCAATAAATTGCCTTTTACATACATGGATAAGCAATCTAATCAAATAGGGATTTAAAGCAGGATGTGCTCAAAGGACCTGCTGATTTCTTGTAAAGCCTGCTATTGCTTTTTCTGGGTTTCCATACATATTAAATAGTATATGAGATTTATCAGAGGGAAAAGGTGAGTACAAATACCTAGGCAGGCAAATAATCTTCTCAGATTTTTTTGTGTCACTCTCCTATTCATGGGGGATACTCCTGCTCATAAGAAACTCCATTTATCGCCAAGAACTACATCAATTGCCAAGAGTGACCTGGTTTTTAGCACATTTGCATCACTGCCCCTTGAGAAATTATTTGCAGCCAGAATGCCAAAAAGTCTCCTACCCAAATGACCTGCTTATTCTTTCCCAGCTTTGTCAGAACAGCCATGGTCAGGTGACTTCTTTCTGAAACTCTCAGACTGGCTCTTTTTCCCTTGCCTCAACACGAACAAGAGACAGCCAGTAATACCCTTCCTCACACATCTGGAATTTCCTGCTACATTACAGTGCCAAAACCCTAGTGGGACATTTGCACATTACACATTGGTCAAACACTTAGGAAGAAAGCCCTCACTTAATTTAAGTGCTGTTTTCCACCCTCTGGAATTTTGTGGGTCTTCCAACTATCTATATGCTCCTATGACACCCACTGTTAAAGCCACTGGACATCAGCTGGTGATGGGACACCTGCAGGTAAGGACTACAACTCTTTTAAATTTTACTATAGATTCCTGCCACTATCTTTGCTGGACTTATGAAAATAACAAGAAAAGGTGCTCTTAAAAGGCATAAAAGCCTGTTTTAAGCATTCCGCACATTAAAACAATGACTGTAAGCCTGCCTTTTAGGGTAGGAACTTCAAACATAGTCTGTATTTTAAGGAAACTTCAAATGTCCAACTGCTAGACTGTAATTTATGTGACAACTGTGCAAAAATAGGTCATAATATTTCTAGAAATGAGAAAAACTGAGTGAAAAACAGCACCATATTAGATGTAAGAGGAATTAAACCCAGGGTACAAATTCACAGCAAACTAGATCTCATATTGCTCCTTACAGAGCTGCTGTTTGATTTTGGGAAAAACTACCTTTGTCACAGCTCTGTTGTCTAAAGCAAAGATTATCCATTCCTCAAGGTAAAAACTGTTCATTAAGAACTCTGCAGCAGAGTGGAACTAGAAACTAAAACTATAATGAACAAAGAAAACGAACTAAAACAATTTTCAACCATATCTCCTTATATGTAATTTATTATTCAGACACTCTGTGTGTGAGATGTTCTTACCTTGGTTATTTTTCAAATTTTCTACTGACTCAGACTTTCTAAGTCAATGGTTCCAACAAAAGGTATTTAATGAAACATTTGTCTTTTTAATGAGAGTTGTAATATTTCTTGGGAATGCTACACAGTGAAGTTTTACTAGAAGTTTACTTCTCCACAGGTTCTGCAGCTGTAATAGATGTCCTTTTCCATGCGTTTAGGAAGAGTACAGAGACTAAGAAATCCAGTAATTTCAGAACAGAATTTGAAACAGGCTGATCGGTGCTCAAAGCTAGAAGGATACTATCTCCTTGAAGAGATGGGAATGACCTCCACAAACTTTCACTAAAACCAACATGTAAAACCAAGTATACAGACAATATTATCAACAAGAAGCATGTCGATACTGAAAGACATTTCATTATGGAAAACTATTTTATCTAGATCTGATATTTTACTCAGAAAAGATAGTACTTTAATTTGTGCTGCTTAGTAACTCCCAGTTATGAGAACTTTGTTTTAATTGCTTTAAATTTTGCAATGCTTTGAATAGTTTTTAGCACACTCTAAACCACCCCAAAAAAAAAAAAAATCAAGGTAAGGAGAAATTACTCAAGCAACTGTGAAAGACATTTCCTTTGTGATTTCTTAGCTGCTCTCAACTTATTAGGAAATAATACCTTACTAATTTTAGGCTCTTTTCCCCCCCCTAAAAATTAGTATTACATTTGAGATTAGGAGTCAGATTCTTGTAAACCACTCAGCAGTTAATAGACTTTTGGTCTCATGTCACTTCAAAGATTCTGAAATTCTTGTTCCATATTAGTACTTAGAAGGGAGAACAAAATTTACAATAATGTCCTCAGCAACAAGCATTAACATTACCAAGAATAGAAGAAATTGAAATTTGATGGAAAAACCCTAAAGGAATGATAGCAGTGCATAAAGAAAACTAACTGAGCATCTCAAACACCTGACAGTACTGACATCTTCTTTCTACAGAAAAGATATGCTTTCAAATTATCAATAAGATGTTGTTCCTCCCTGAATGACTCTACACCCACAGACTGAGACTGTTGATTATGCCTTATAATGGTGGAGCGTTGAAACACATGGTTAAGGACAATTATTAACCAGTTATCTTTTCGCTGCCTCCCAATCCCTTCCACAATTTCTTGATCTCATCTCCAACCCTCTCGAGCAGAAGCACATCTCCGTCGTAACTTATACTTTGGGCAGATGAATCCACCACTACTCCCTGTCCATCCCCTCTCTTGTGTCCTAAATACATCCTAATCCTTATTGCAGTGGCATGCCTCCCTTGTGTTTTGAAGAAATCAGTGACTTATTTAGTCAGCTGAAGCTGATTATTAGTGAAACTAATACATTAACTGCCAGAGTATCAGCAGAGTATTACAGCTTGTGAAAAAAGCTGCTCCAAAAACAACTGTCCCATCTCTGGCCTTTACATTTAACCATGTGTTACTTTTCCTGAAGACACACATTAGCAATGTGATGTCCAAAACTGAGTGCAGTTGCCTTGCTCCAATAGCAGCACACAGCAGAGTCTGAGTGCTGTGCTGGAGATCTCTGTGCTGCAGCAATGCCACAGCCAAGAGCAGGAATCTGGATGGAAGGAAAGGCCAGTCTCCCTCACAGCTATCTGCCACTACAGCTCTCAGGGAAGAGGCAAACATGGGACTGTTGCTACCTGATTCATCCATAGTCCAGCTTGTATGCTGGAAAAATGGGAGGAGCAGAGATATCAATTTGATAACTAACCAAGAACTAAGTACATGACCACTAAGATACTGCCAAGTTGATACCTACACTTTTCTCAGATGTTTGGTTCTGCAACTAATTTTTTAGCTGTGGGATTTCCAAACTGTCTATATCATGTGAATACTTACCATGTAAATTAAATATCCAAAGGATAGGATCT
>WEIT01011353.1:0-15752 GCA_013389985.1 Dryoscopus gambensis
TAAGTCAGATTTCATAGCAACCATCCTCTTATGCAGCTGTTTCAGAGTGTGTCTATCCTGTTCCCACTGAACCAAAGCAGGACTGACACCCAGGTGAGCTGGTATTGGTGATATTTGAGGAGAAGGATGGGATACCAGGGAGGTCTTGGCTTGCTGGCTGAGCATGGCAGACACCTCAGAGCCTGCAATTTTTTTTACTTAAAACAGTAGTTGACCTGGATTTTATTTTAGGTGGAGTATTTTTTGTTTGGTTTTGGTTTGGTTGGGGTTTTTTTAATAGTTTTTAAGTGTTTTAGCAGCTTTTTAATTTAGCTCTCAGCTCTTCTATTCCTGACAGTGACAGATTTCATCATGTTTTGTTCCTCTGTGATAGGAAGGCAGTATGCACAAATGCAAAATTTGGAAAATGTTGAGAGAAACCAGGAGGGAAGAAATATGTGGGCAATACTGGATAAAAATTTCCTTGGGAAATCACACATAAGACTAAATTTTCATGTTTTTTTAAGAATCTTCATTCTTTGAAATATGTAAGACCACCCATTGCTGGCACAACTTTAAACCTACAATCTTCTTGATCAAGAAAAAGTGGAAAACATCAGCTCAACAGCTGCCACACAATAAATCACACAGCCTCAGAGTATCAGTGTTATGTAGATTACTTGGGAGGAATTCAATTGTCTGTTCCTGCCCTCGCAGCACATGTCATTTCTACAAAACTATCCATATTTCTGCAGGCCCTGGTGACTGTCACTATTGTTACACCTCAGTGGAGCTCAACAATGCTGGGCACACCCTGGGTCTGGAGCCTGTCCTGCCGTGGAACCACTGTCAATCTCCCTTCAAAGGAGAGAACGTAAGGTGGGAAGCAAGGGAAAACTGATGTGTCCTGGTCCTGACTGTAATTTCCAAACTTTACAGATTCTGGCGCTTCCAGTCCATCCTTTTTTCTGAAAAGACCATAAAGGAAACCTGTTAGTTGGTGGTGGTGCTTCTGAACTCTCTCTGACAAAATAATGCTTAGGCATTCTTCTGATGTTATAGTCACCTGCCTTAAATCTGTCAGCAGTTTCAAGCACTCACCAAGTAATCCATTAGGAAAGTTATTTTGATTCTTCTCCAGGTTATCCCAGCCAACAGGACTTCTTTTCCTCCATCCCATAGCCAGCATTTTATTTATTTATTTATGTTAGTTAGTTAATTAGTTAGTTAGTTAGTTAGTATGTTAAAGTTTAATGAAACCATTTGAGATTGTCCGATTCTGTTGAACCAGTCTGCCTATAAAACCTGAACGGTTCCTCATTAAGTCTTGCCACGCATAAGGAATAAAATGCGGAGTGGCTCTTATTTAACAATGAAGGATAAAAATTTTACACTGGTTAAAAAAGAGACATTGATGATGCCCTAGCTTAAAGCAATTTAAAATCCCTTCTGTCCATGAGAGCAACTTCTCATATTTCAGGAAGAAAACAGAATGTGGAATGCAAAACTACCTAAATTTTAATTCTTATTATGAATGTTTCAGTACTGTGCTAAAAGTATTTTGGTTGCTTTTTGAAAATCAAATGGCTGCTTTGTTGTTTTTCTGACAACATACCTGCTTTTATAAAGTTCATGAAAGTTGGTAAGTATGACTCAGTGTTAGCTGTTTTCATGACTTTCATTGAAATTACCATGATTTTTCACATGAGCTGATCCCTGTTTATCTCATTTTTCATCCTTGTGGCTCATATCCTGCATCCCCTTCCACAGTTTAGTGCATTTCTCACCTTTACGATATTATCTCAGGTGCTGTCTCCAGCCTCTCAGCCTGCAGATTCAGACAGCTGAAGCAGAGAAGCACTCAATGGTTACTCCCACAGAAAACATGGGTCAAAGCCAAACTGTGTTAAATGCAGGTTATTTCTAACCTTATCTTGCCTTGGCATATTGTTGCTTATTCTTACAACATGTAGCTCCATTGGAGTCAGTGAGTGTCAAGTTCCTAATTATCTTCAGAGGATATAGTCCTTGGTTAGTAATTAATTCCCTCAAAACATTTAGTTCTGAGAGGTGGAACAGTGGATAAATCCGTAAGTATGTGCAAATGCATTTTCCCCAGCCCATTTTGCTAGTATGTGTTTGCAAACCCTGAGGCTGTGCACATGCTGTAGAAATGAAGTTTTTTTCAAGGCATGATGTGATGGTCTAGCCTGGCCACCTGGGAAGATAAACCATGGCCAAATTGCTTCTTTCAGGAGCATTCATGTTCAAAAATGATTTAAAGATGGGTAGCCAAGACAGTCTTTTCAAGAATAGCAGAATGACAAATGCCTACCCCTTCCCGTTTTCATGCATCCAGCGCAAGAGCACTGTTAAAAATTAAAAGCTCTAATGAACTGCATGATGGACAGATGCATCAGAAATTAAATTAAAGGAAAGAAAAAGAGCACCTGATGAAGTGGAGCTATTGCTTGAGAGTCAAATATACGTTGACAGAAAAGTGGGCCAAGTATTCTTTGTAGATCTTTATTTCTGTTAATGCCTGTTTTCAGGACTGATAGCTAACACTGATAGGGAGGATTATTTTTGAAAGCCAAGAATGGAACAGTTAATCAGAAGTTCTGGAAATTTATATACATGTGATTTCTAGATGGCACCAATGTCTTTGAAGATCACCTTTCATTTCCCTAGCTCTATAATTGTAACACTGCTTTTAAAAAAACCCAGTAGATGTGAGTAAAGCTTCTTCACCAGATCTGTTCATCAAGGTTTTCTGTCATCTAGCAGCTGGAAAAAAAGCCCTGTCCCTCATATTCTCCTATTTGTTTAGAATTAAGAAATTCTTTAAAATTAATTCTTGAGAATTAAGCCAGACACCAGAGGAGTTGACTCAGAAACAGCCCCACAAAATTAAAAGCACAGCTTGTGTCTGTGCATGCTTCCAGCAGTCACTGAGATGACAGAGGTCTCTCACTCTGTCACCCAGCTAACAGCCTGTCCTTGCAGCAGACTGTGCCTGGGGTCCAGCCTCAGAGCAGAAAGTGTCTTACCCCAAGTTCAGTGTTTAGTGAAGAAGATCTTGACTTGAGGACAATTTGCATCCTTAAACGCCCAAATTTTACCCAAGATTTAAAAGCTTCGTCCCTCTCATTTACTCCTGTGACTCACCAGTTCGTTTAGTGGACAGCTTAAATTTTTCTTTTAAAGGATTATTAAATGACTCTGTCCAGTCTAGAGACACTGGTGTCCCCTGAACATGCCTGGGTAGAACCTTATTCCATCCAGAAGCAAACAGACTAGTTAATGGTCCCACTACTTACCTGAACAATTGATTTATGACTAAAACATATTGTGGCAAGCCCTGCCTTTCAGTTGGGCAAATATTGTCATGTGCACTATTTGTACTTTGTATGACTATACAGTCTAAAACACACAAAGAAACAGGCATGGAAATAGTGCTACCTCATCTGAGACCAAGAGTAGTGATGGTTGGTCTCTTTATCAGAGATTTCAAGGAAAACATGCTTGGCAGGATTAGTCACAGTGCAGGCTGTGATTGTACCTGCTCCAGCATGGAATCAGGCTGCTTTTGGACCTGGTACTTGGAACAGATCTTCCTGCATTACAACAGGATAATCCCTAGATCGCTACAAGGCTGGCAGGAAGAAACAACAGTAAAAACGGCTGTGCTAATCCCTGGAGGATGACAAATCATACGGTTTTAAAAAGTACTCTCTGGCTGCAGTAATTGTTTTTGAAAAGCAAACCAGAGACAAAACCCCAGCACATCTCTCCTCAAGAATACCCCCAACAAACGAACTTGGAAGGACTCAGGAGGGACAAGAATAGAGCTGTCTGTCTTGATGGCATTGATTGGCATTTGACCAAAAACCAGCAAAAACCAACCCAGCACAATCAAGCCAACCCAACCCACACAACCAGCACCATACTTTCTCTTGGAGATACTGGGGTAGGGTTCAGCCTAGAAGAGGACAATTCCATACCCAAGTCCTTGTTGTACTATAACTGCAGGAATTTTAGGACAATTTGAGGGTACAGGCTTTAGGCAAAGAGGGGAAAGATATCAGGAAGAGGAGAAAGGAGTGCACAGAGACTGCGTGGGGAAAACAGTTTATTTCCTTTTTCTCCAGTAATGAGGAGAAATAATGCAGGAGCCGTGCTAGTGGTGCTGTCAGGGTGGCCTCTTGCAGGGCTGGGGAGAGTCCTGGCACCTGGGGTCCCTCCTCTTTACCGGTCACTGGAACCCCCCAGGTGAGCTGTCCCTGCCCTATCAGGGAGTGGAGGGGCTGTGGCTGCTGCTCTGGGCAGAGGGACCTGCCACTGCCACCACCTCCTGCCCCAGCCCCTCCTGGGTGTGGCCCTGCTCTGTGGGGACAGGCACAGGTGAGGAGCAGCTGTGACCCTCGCAAAGGGCAGCCTCTGTTGTGCCAGCTTCTTCCTCCTCCACGGAGACTGTAGGGTTGTTGGTGGGACCCATCCGTGAGCTGGAACTGGAGGATCTGGAACTGCTGGAGCTGCTGCTGTCTGCTGGGCTGTCATCCTCATACCTGGCAGTGCGGGAACACAGCAGCCTCTGGGTCACCTCACTGCCATGGCTCACAATGATGTTGATGATGTCCTGGACTAGTGGCACTGTGTGCTCCTCCAGGATGTCCTGCAAACTCTGAATCATGAGCATCTCATCTGGCCCATAGATGCAGAGCAAGTGCATGATGCGGCTCTGTGTGCTCTGTATCATCCACCATTGGTCCCCATACATGGTCTCCATTCTCCTGTGCAGCTGGATCCTCACGGGGTCCAGGACAGGATGTCGTTGGCGGAGAAGTTCTGCCCACACCTCTAACTGGACACCACCTATGGTCTGAAACGGTGTGTCCTGTAGAGAAGATGGACGAGACACCACAGGAGGATGGGAACTAGTCTCATCCAGGCTATCAGGAGTTCTCCCTCCCTGGCTGCTGGCTGCCCCCGGCTCCTCAGGGACTGTGATGCATGCCTCCAGATAGTCATCTTCTCCCTGGTCAGAAAACAGGACAGACTATTGTTCTGCAGAGTAGGCACACCAGATTTCTCTGTGTCCACTGCAGAATACAGCCCAGGCAGACCTGATGGTGACGACAATCATCCCGAGTGTCCTCGCAGGTGGGGCAGCTCTGGTTTGTTTCCGTGGCCATCTTTGTTCACTGCAGCACGCTGGGAAGAGCAGAGGATCAGGATCTGCTCTCCTTTGATGGTGTCACGTTCTGCAGGAGGGAAAGGCCACAGTCACTGGCTGTCCTGGGGCACAGAGGAAGAAGTGGCCAGGCCCTGGAGAAGTGCACACACAGCCCTTGTGACCTGTCACCCACCCCACAGCCACCCTGGCAGGACATTTTCCTGCACAGCTCACCCTCAGTGCTGCATGTGCAGTGCTGAAGCAGGCGGGGCCGGGAAACAGGAGCGATGGCTCTGAGACTGGCACCACGACCTGCCAGTAACAGGCACCACCCAGCACTAGAGAAGCCTGGCTTGATCCTCCAGACCTCACAGAGTTTCTTGGATGGAGTTCAGGCTGGAGCCAGACTGGCCTAGACTCTGCCAACTGAATATAAGCAGTGAGGGATAAGAGCTCCCAATCCATCTGCCCTTGATGTCACAGACCACTGCTTGGAGGCAGAAGCCTCCATATCCCTGTGTTGTCACAGAAGTCCTTCTCCCCCAGCAGGAACATGGCACCAGCTAAAACTGGGGAGTTCGTGCTGGAGACATGACCCCTTTTCTCACAAGTCTTGCAGGGGCCAGGTTTCCTGGCAAAATTTTTGACATCTCTGTGTTTGGGGGCTTCAAGCCCCAGCTGTACAAAGCCCTGAGCACTTGGTCTAACCCCAGCACCAACCTTGTTTTGAGCAGAAGATTGAACCAGAGGCCTCACAAGGACCCCTGCACTCATATCAGTTCTGTGATCTTTCCCTAATCCTGTGAGAAGAACCAAGTTTAAGACAGTGATCAGCAGAGTCCATATCAGCAACTTCAGAGGGGGTAAAAAATACTGGGGTTTGGATTAATGTCTTGTATTTTTGCAGCACTTGTCGAAGTGTGAAGTTCTCTCTTCACACAGCCTTGCCCCACACTACAGCACCACACCCCTGGCAGTGCAGCAGATGAGCTCAAACTCAGATTGCCAAAAGTACTTCTCTCTGGATTGATGGATTAACTACAGTCATGAGGGATGTTTGCAGCAGACTAATCATTAATTCCCAGGGCTTTCCTGTAGTCTAGGCAGTGAATTCTGCCCATGTAACCTTGCAGATGGGAGCAGATCAAAAAATCTTTGTATTTTCATAGCAAAATGCTTGGTTTTATTTGAGATCCACTCAGTAGTGTAGAGAGAGTGCTGTTCAGAAGAAACTTTTGGAAAGAAAGTACTTCCTTGGTATTTTACTTTCTGAGAGAAGTCAAGCTCTCCTCAGGCAGCAAGGACTGGACTGTCAGGGTTGTTCCTGCCACACACTGCAGGACAGTGACAGTCTGGCTCCGTGTGTCCTCAACAAAATTGGAAAAGTGTTAATTTTGGGGTGGGGGGCTTGGAGAGGTAGCTTGGGCGCTGTTTGTGAAAGACAGTGTATTTGATCCACGCTAATGTCAGAGAGGGACTCAGGAAAAGGACTTTATTAAGAAAGAGACTGAAAAAAACCCAAATAAAATGAGAATAAAGTATAGATAAGAAACTTTATTAGCATTTTTTTCTTACAGAGGTGTTTTTAGCAGTGCTTTTCATTCTATTCATTTAGTCATTTTACTCCTATTTTTTATGTTCCAAGTCTGTAAAATCACAGGATTGTAATTCACCTCAAGCTTGAATTCTTCCTTATCTGCTCTTCAGTGAACTTCCAGTTGGATCTTTCTTATTTCTTCCCTTTTAAGAAAAGGAACTTTACATACAAATGTCTTCCGTTACAGGGCATTAAACATATCCACATCTTGCTGTTTCAAAAGCACAGGGACTGAATGTTGAGATTTTTTCTGGGCCCAATAATTTTAAAACACATGTGGATTCTGAGGGGTGAGAAAAGTAATCAAAAATTCAATGGTATCTGTTTTCTGTTTCCTGGGCATGAACCTTCCAAGAAAATATTTAAGGCAATGAAAAAAGGAGTTTTTTCCATGGGTCCATAATCTCAGGCACAGCACTCTGGGGGCAGGACTAAGCTTGTACTTCAGTGACTGCTATCACATCTGCTCCACTGAAACGTCATTGCTAAGCAAAGCTGAGCTGCTGACTGGTTGGGTTTGTACAGATTCTTTAGTACATATCTGGGCTTTAAAGTGGTTTTCTACTTCCGCTGCTGGAGTGGCTGATGCGAACTCCTGAAGAGAATGAACATTTTTTTTTTAAGATGCTAAAATAAAATTTTTAACACCACCAGGAAAAGCATGAGCAGCGGGATTGTAGTTTCCCTCCCATTTATGAATTTTTAAATTATTTTAATACTGGAAATTTTCCTGTGATAGCTTCACAATCCTGTTGGCTTTCCTCTGCTCTCTGGACCCATCAGTGGTGGAGGGGGAAGGGTTAGAGTGAGTGGTGGGACTCTCTGGCGTTTTCTCACCCGATGGAGGGTGAGGGTGAGTCTGATGCATTCAGCTGTCTTTGTACCTTTGATTGAATAACTCTGCTGGCAGTCTGCCCATCCAGTCTGAAAAAGCGTTTCCTACCAGCTGATATCCCTCAGGCTCCGGGTGAACCAGGCACTGAAACATCCGCTTGACATTAATGAGTGGCCTTACTGCCCTCCAGATTTCCTAATACTGACACGTGCTAAAGCTGCATGGGGCTGCAACTGTGCCCTTGCACGAGCCACTGGCCCCCAGGCTAGCCAGCCATCCCTAACATCATTGTCACGACTGGCAGCAGGTACCTTTGGTTCTCTGGTGGGTGCAGGTTGTCTCTGGCACTGACAAGCTGTCTAGGCTGCAAAACTCCCCTGAGCATCGCTCTGTTTTCTACTGACCTCCATTTCTTTTGAATGCAGAGTTGCCTGTGGCTTTGCCGTCTGTTCAGGTGGCTGCAGTTCTTATCCAAGAATCCTGTCTGTGTAGATAAGGTGATGTATACAATGTGGATGTATGTGTGCATGTTTGTTAGGCTGCGAGAGGTTTTGTGTATATGCATCTTTCGTTACATCGTCTGCCTTTTTGTGAGAAATAAAGGAAAAGGGGATAATTGTGTTCTGTAAATAACCTCCTTTGTGTTTGAACAGCCATGGGAATGGCACAGCCTGCAAAGGAAGTATTGATGCATTAAATGAAATATGCTAGAAGTTCATCCTACAGTTCTTACTTGGAGTCTGAAACTATTTTGTAATTGACTCAGATGAAAGCCAGGTTTTCCCAACAGATTAGTTCCTGCTTCAGAGTTTTAAAAGAGCTGGATTCTTGAAGTTCACATATTTTAGGCAGAAGAATTTAGGGCTAGACTAGACCAGGTGCTCAGAGATATAAAAGTATTTCTTATCTGTTTCAAATCCTGAATAGGCACCCTTCTGTCAGAGATGTTCCCAGTCACTGGATGTCAGGTATCTGTAGTTTTTTCAAAGGGTGGTGTCTCATGAGAGTGCCTACATGGAAAAGAAACTCTGCTCTGAGAGATGCCCTTCATTCATGCAGAGGGGAAAGTACCAATTTGTATATTGGCTATTTCTCCACATACAAATTACTTCATGGCAGTTTTGCAATGATTTTCTATATGACTGAATAGGTAATAGCATTGTCTCCATTTTTTGCCCTCAGTGCAAAGAAAATTCAAATCACAAACAGTAGGAAGCCAAACTGTGAATTATCTCTCTTTTGAAAATGAATTGGTAAAGCATATCTACTGAAAATACAAAATGTTAGTGATTAATTCCTTGCAGAATCTATCTGAACGAAGGTAGATAAGAAAATTACTTTGAAGGGGCATGAAATGTAGCTGTTCAGATGTTCCATTTAAGTGTATGTTGCTTGCTATCTGTTTGGCCTCCTTTTCCAACTGCACAGAAGAATTTAGTGAAAAATAGAGTGCAGATTAAACTTCATATGGCTCCACACTGTGCAAAGCTTGGTGACAAAGTGCTTGTAGTTACCCACCCATTTTGCCTCTGTACTTCCATTTTCTACCCCAAAAGAGATACTGGTAGAATTCTAATGCTATCAGACTGGCTACTACCTGTTTTGAAAGTCAGTGCTGGGACAAGTTGCGCAGAGAGACTGTAGATTCTCCATCCTTGGAGATACTGAAAAGCCATCCAGGCATAGCCCTGGACAATGGGATCAAAGTGTCCCTGCTTGAGCAAGAGCGTTGGGCCAGATGGTCCCTTCCAGCCACAACCAACCTGCTACTCTCTGAAGATTGCTGAACTGCTGCCCTTTTCAGGCCAAACCAGGCTATGGCCTGGCAGTCAGTTCTTTTGACACAATTGGTGGCATAGGGCAACACCTGGTGTGGAACACCACCTACCAGTGAATAGATGCTGGTGCAGGCAGGAACTTCTTATTCTAACACTGCTGCTAAAGACATCAGTGAATAACGCCTCACCAGCAGGTTCAGTAGTTCCACTAGGATGCATTTAATTCCAGGTAAACTTAGAGGACGAAATAAACAAAATGACGAGTACGTGGAAGCTCTCATGCAGGGTCAGAATTCTTGGAAAAGTTGGATTAGCACACCTCCTGAAAAATGTACACTGGCAAGCACCCAAACCATGAGTGAGTTCTGAAAAATCTTGCTTTGAAATCAATGCTCTTGGGAAAGAAAACACTTGAGAAAATACCCTGTCTTATGAGTCTTACCCTGCTTGTGGTTCTAGCAGACTTTTAGTAGTCTAGTAGTCTAAAGAATCAGGCTCTGGACTTAAAAGACTGTGTCTCAGAAGGCTCGATGGATGAAAGTTAAGAGTTGGTTGTATGGAGGCTCAAAGCACTTTAGGATAAGCAGCTCAAGGAGTGATGGCAACGTTATGTTAGTGAGGGTGGGAAAAGAGCTGCTGGGAATTGGTACTCATGGTGCACACAGCATTGCCAGCAAGACCTGGAATATTAGGATCTTCTTCTGCACTGTGGGAAATGAGTATTTCTTTCTCAGCAAGGTAAGTTGAAGCAGCTGAGTGTTGCAGAATTCCACAAGATAAGGGGGTAATGTGGATGTCTCAAACACCGATAGCTGGGACAGCTGTGGAGCCAGCCAAGGACTGCTGGCAATAACAGACAAGGATTGTTTGTAATGACCAAGGACTGTTATTAACATGGCCATGAGAAAGCTCAAGATTTGTCTGGAGAAGGGGGCCAGGTAGAGATAGGCCAGCTTTTCTGAGGGATAAACATCGTTGTTGGGAGTTCTTGGAGATAAGCACAACCTGGTACAAAACAAGATCAGAAGTGAGGACAAGAAGCTCTTCTGCTGCTTAGTTAAATGCTCTTGTTGAACAAAGAGAGATCCGTTTTTGACAGTTCAGCTGAGTCTCCAGCCAGCAAAGCATTTGACGTAGCAGAACACAAGGCTGTGAGATTTCCCTATTCCCAAACTACATATACAAGACTTTCTTTTTTCCCTCTTCAACATCAGACAGCCGCTCTGCTAAACCCACCTTAGCAGTGACCAGAAATTGATGTTAATTCACTGTTGATTTACAACACATTGCTCCAAATTCTACGTGAAAGATGCACATGGATACCATGTTGTGGCAGTATTCATACTGCAAACCCCTTGAAGGGGCAGATTATAATGTTTTTGAATAAAAGATATGAAACTATGCCAACTGCATGTTGTGATCCATCTGGTCAGGGCCCAGGCTGCTAACTAATAGCATTGCTACAAACAACATTTTGAAGATGGAATAACAAACTGGAGGCAGTTCTCAGTTTTTACAGGACATGAGGTGCATTTGAAAATGAGCACCTCTGAAAATTGTCTCTCTCTAATTTGTGCTGCAGGTGAAAGAAAGCACATTACTGAGATATGTGAAGAACGTGAAGATGCAAATGCTCAGGAGACAGTGGAATAGAGAGGCACAGACATATTAAGGACAACAGGACAAACCCTATTTCACCCTTACACTTTAACAACACTTATCCATTTATAAGCAAAGCTCAGAGGCATACTCAGGGTTCTGTGGATAGTAGCAGCACTGAGAATGTCTGCTAAATCAGAACAGCATGAAAAGTGCATTGGTGGCTTCAAAAAAGCATTTTGCAAGTGTTTGAGGTACTCGATGCATATGGATATTCTTTATTTGGCTTTATGGTACGTTCATTTCAGACCAGTGGCCTGTCCCAAGTGCCAATGACATCACATGTTGCCACATTTGGATATTATTTTAATAAATTAATATAATCATCTAAGTCATCATGCACTTGACACTAAGAATTTTACCCCATACAATGGTTAAAAACATGGTATAGTTCTCCTCAATTTAAATTGCATGCTACTCTGCTAAAAGCTCCTGTAAAGAGAGAGATTTGCTAAGTATTTTGCCAAATTGTAAGACCAAAAAAGAAAAAACATTTTTCAGTAAAATATGGCTAAATCCTATTTTGCTACCCAAATATACTTCAAAGTCTACTCAATTCCTCAGAAAGTTGGTGTGGAAGCAGTTAAGTGCACTCAGTAACTAGATATGTCTGATATGGGTTGTTTCACTACTATATTCATCACAGAAATGATAATTCAAGTTTAGAGCATGGGCATATGGGCATGGGCATATGAAAAGCACACAATCTCTTAGCTGCAGATGTCCTCTCTGTCTTTGGGCATATTTTTAGGTAAGTTCTATTGCCAGGAAAAATAAGAACTAACTCCTGCAAATTAATTATTCTAGTAAGTATTCTTCATGGCAAAAAAGCTGTGGAGTTTTAAATTATAGTATGTTTACATAGGGTATTTTATGGGTAATTGGTTTATCCTAGAGAGGTGTATCTACACATTGTCTCCACTCATTCAAAAAAGCATCACTTTTGTTAATTATGCCAAACTGATATCCCACTACAGAAGAAATCTCATCCTTTGGAATCCAGTAAAAGGATATCTCCCTTTTTATTTCCTCTTAGTAATCCATGCTTGTTTTTAGCACAACAGACATGATGGCACTTCCAGAAATGAAAGGCTGCTGTGCCTGCTGAGGAATCCATGTTGTTCACTTGGAGAGTGAGCAGTGTGTTCATGAATATTTCATGAATATTTCATTTCAGTGATCTAATTTCACCCGGGTATGTGTAGGAAAGGAGATATAATGTTTTGATCAGCATTAGTTACAGGTCAAAGTGAACCCTGACAATGATTTCCGCCGGCTTCTCCTCTTGCATTCCTGAGAGTGGTAGGGTAGACAACTGCCTGCTTAATGTCCCTGGAAATTTTGGGTTTACTTTCATTACAGCATTCATATCTGTTCCACTTAAAAGCTATTTATGTTGCGTTATAACTTCTGTTGTACATAGGTTTTTTGAGACACCACTAAGAACTGCAGAAAATAAGAGCACATTCTGGTTTTTTCTGTGGAATTCATAGTGACCTGTGGATTTTGTCATTTGAAGACATGTCATGAGATGACATTCAGGACTCCATGGCACAAAATATTCAGGGTCTTGAGGTGCTCTGTGGTTTGTGGTGCAGCTGCAGGTACCTGAGGCCTGCATGTCCCAAGAGGGCTGAAAGAGCCAGTTGAGCTTGTGCAGAGCATCTGCCTCCCTCCCACAGCCTGGCTGCACCAGACCCCTCAGGGCTGGCCACCTCCAGATGTGGGCCAGGATGCTGGCTGGAGGGCAAAGGGAAGCTCCTGGGAAAGGATTACAGGACATCACAAGTCCATAGTGGCAAATATCTGGGTAAATAAGAATATCTTGAGCTAAAATTTGACTTGGGAAAAATTCCTACTCTCTAGGTGCCCATGGTCTCTATCAGGGAAAAAAAAAGTTGAGATATTTTAAAAATTATTGCATTTGTGCTCAATTAATTTGCATTATTGTTTTTTAAAAACAATGCATTTAGAAAATCTGCATGCTGTTACTCACAAATTGCTTCAACTAGGTCCTGGTTATCCTATATTTAATTATTCAAAACTACACAATGAATTATTTCTGGATAGGATTTCTGGACAGCTTATTCCCAGTCTTTAATATTCATACTGAGACCAGATCATTTTAATTGAATGCCTATGGCTTATACGTCCCGCTGTATGCTTCTGCACTTTGACTGCAGAAATTCCTATACTTGCACATTTAGAATTTGAGTTCATGATTTTTTAAAAAGGTCCTGTGGGTCCTGTAAACTTTTGCCAGTGAACAAGTTCACTAGCATACCATGGAAAATAAAATAGGTAATGTATTAAGCTGACAAACTTAACTGATTTTTTTTTTCTTATCCTAAGAAAATACTCTCAAGCATTTATATTTTATATTACTTCAGTCAAGATTTTTGTGGAGTTAGGAAGGTAATATGATGACTGAGAAAAGGCTAGAACCCTTCTGGTGTGTTTTATAGAGAAAAAACTTAAAAGTTTTCAGGCTGGATTTGGTTTTTAGTGGCAACCCTCAGAATCATCAATCCTCTGAGAAGCAGAGTGTGCAAGTCAGTATGCATAACAAAGCATCCAGTGTGTGTATCACAGATTAAGTGATAGCTATTTAAAGTACAGAGGGAACATCAAAGGCTTCACAAGATTAATTTGCTGCTCTTTGAATACAAAAAAAACCTTGCAAACAGAGCAAAGAGTGCCATGATTACAATGGAAAGTGCTTGGACTGCACCTTACAGCAAACCAAATAAAGATGTCAAGGAACAAAGCAAACACAATGGCTGCCTCCTTCCTTTCCCAGTATTCCCTCTGTCCTGACTCACCCATCTCCCATGCCATGTGTCAGCCCTGGGACAAACCTTGCGCAGACAGAATGTGACCCACATCCCCCCCTTCCTGTGGCTGACACTGTCTTCCTGGTTTGCAGCCTCACTAAAGCACTCCCAAATACAGTGCAGAACTGGTTAGAAATGTCTCTTGTTTGTGCCTCAGTGTGCCCTTGCTGTGGAAACACTCTGGCCAAGAAGGGTGGCCAGCCCTGTGTAGCCAAGGACTGGTTCCTCTTTTTTCCTAGCAAGGGCATTTTGCTTCTGGCTGTGCCTCTTCTCAGGTTTCCTGTCATATTCTGCACTGAAACATGGTAGCATTTTTCTAATGATGGCATCTAGCAAAGCAGGACTGTCCCCTCTTTGTGTCAGGTTGTCTTCTGTGTCCAGCCCTGTGTCCATCAAGCCATGGGAGAGTTGAGTCCATGCAGCTTCTGCACACAGAAAAAGAGGGTATTTTGCTTCAGACCCATGTCCGAACCCTCATCCAGAGAAGGGCCATGGAGCACAGGTGTTGGGAGAAGTGACTGAAGGAGGTGGGGTTGCTTACCCTGGAGAAAAGGGAAGACCTTATTGCCCCCTACAGCTCCCTGAGGGGAGTCTGTACCCAGGTGGGGGTCGGGCTCTTATCCCAAGTGACAAGTGATAAAACAAGAGGAGACTGCCTCAAGCTGCACCAGATGAGGTTTAGATTGGATATTATGGAAAAAATTCTTCATGGAAATATTGTCAAGCAACAGAGCAAGATGCCCAGGGCAGAACTGGAGTCACCATCCCTGGAGGTGTATAAATGACATGTAGACGTGTCACTAGGGGACATGCTTTGGTGATGGCCTGGACAGTAATGGCTTGGTAGTTGGACCTGATTATCTTAGACGCTTTTTCCAATCCTAATGATTCTATGATTCGATGAAAACCAAGCCCATAACCTGCTATGGCTCCTGTAGTTGAGTCAGCCTCATCCCAAATCACAACCTAATTGATTCCCACCTCAGGATGTGGTGACTGTGTGAAGCGCCTGAGCGATGGTGTGGTTCCCATAACAAATTTACCATCAGCTTGCTTAGCTTGCTGCAAAATCATTGAATTATTTATGTTGGAAAAGACCACTAGGATCGAGTCATAGGGTCAGGTGCTTAGCACTAAGATATTCAGTCTGAATTTGAAACTGTCCCATGGGCTCAGCTGGGATTCTCCCCTGCTTCCTTTCAGGAATGTGCTGGGGATCAGAGTTCTCTCTTTACCCAGAGAGGCGCATTCCCCAGAGGTGCAGACCTTTTTTCTACTCACAGCCTCCTTTGGACAGTGATTTTAGACATTGCCATGATGAACTTGAGGGCAGACTGTTGAAAAGATATTGGTCTGGATGAGTTCTTCCCTTTCTCTCTCTCCTTTGCCTCCTTCCCCAGGCAGTGACTGCTCTGGTAGAACATAGGCAGTTTTCATTCTTTTTACTGCAGAAATAGCTTTAATCTCCTATGCACTACAAAATACCTCTGATGGTGGTGTCTGACTGTACCTTCTGTGCAGACAAATGCTTTTGACTTCAACCACCACAGCCTGGTTCAGTGCCCGCCAAATTATGTCAAACACCTGCTCAATCTCTGCTGAATTGCCCTTTTTCACTCTTCCAGTGATAGCTACTGTATTTACTCTGAACAATAAGATTTTGTCCAGATAGTATTTTTCTATGTTTGAAACAAATAGCCTAGCATTTTGATCATTCAGAGTAAAAAATCAGCCTCCTCTACACATATTTAAAATCTGCAGTGTTTTGTAGCTCCACAAATAGTCAAAGCGGACTCACTGCTAAGTTTCCATGTTATCTACCACTGGGAAAGTTATCAACATACAAGTTGATAACTTTTATTTTGAGTTTTTAATTTTCTTGTGGCTTTGCTGT
>WEIT01011355.1:7177-34652 GCA_013389985.1 Dryoscopus gambensis
GCGCCCCCTCAGCGGCTCCCCACAGTCGGGCCGCGCGCGGACCCCGCGCGCCCCCTGGCGGCATAGCCGCCGCCCCGCTCCCGCCGTCAGAGCCCCAAATTAAGTGTTTTCACTCAGTGGAAATGAAATGTTTTGCAAGATGAAACAGAAAGAAAATTGAGGTTTTAGGTAATTACTAGTTGGCATTTACATATCACAGGCTGGTTCAACACCTATTCATTTTCCTCTTTTATTTTCAATTTTTTAAAATTGCTCATTAAAACGAACACATGACAGGGACGGGGGGAAAAATTGCTCTTCCTCTTTTTCCTGAGGACTACAAAATCCAGATCTACTTTAAATACATTTATCTATAATTATCACATACAAAAAAGCCTTACTTAATTTACATGAATAGGGTGACCAAAAAAAAAAGTTTAAAAAAAAATTACAAAAGCCAGAAAAAACCCCATGTGAGCTATCAGTGTGTTGTGCCTGCGGAGTGCCGGGGCCAGGCTGGAGCGAGCAGCAATGGAGCAGCTGAGATTCCCGGTGTTCTGCCACCCTGTTCCCATCCATCCCACCCTGCAGCTCAGCTGGCACACCATGCTCTCGGCTGCCTTCCTCCCCTTCAACATACTTCCCCTCATTTCTTCTGCTATTCCCACTACAAAGAAGTGACTCCACAGAGTCCCTGCTTTCAACTTCTTTGTTCCAGGAGCTACTCCACACTTCCTCCAGCTGCTCCTGAAGGCGTGACCTTTCCACCTCCTTCATTCACACAGAATAAGCCTTTCCTCACATAACCTCACCGCTTCCAGGGATCCTGCTCTGCAGCTCCAATCACACTTACAGGCTCTCAGCTTGGTGTATTCTCCACTCAGATTCCCTTTGTTCAATTAAATACTACTATCCCATGCAAAGCCCTTAATTTTCCTGCATCCTTCAGCTTTTTTTAAATTTTAACCTTGTTAAAGTCTCGTTTAACCCCACAGCGCATTTTAGGATACAATTTGTATGAAAAATGCTATATAAAATAAAGTTTTATTGTATCATATGTTAAGGACATAAAACATCCCAGATAGAAGTGTACAGGAGCTGACATGATAGACTAATATATTTTAAGGTCTATTGTGTAAATATGTATTTAGGGAATTCTAAAGCATGGTATTATTGACCCAAGTCTCTCTTAAAACACATTGATATATGGAGTAAAAACCCTTATGAAAAGTAGCAACTTCATCTGTGTAGTAGTCACCTTTCAAAGTGAAACATCTGTCATCTTCAGTTTTTTATAATTCAATTGAGAACACAGAGGACAACTTGACAAAATTCCTGTCCTTTTAAGAGGAATAATATTCAAGCATAAAACTAAAAAGAACCAGAAACTTTTACACGTACATGAAAAGAAACATACAGTAACTATTTTTATTTGCAGAGAAAATGTGCTAGCTACGTATTTTTTTATTTCAGAAATACACCTCCAAATGAGACTTCATAACATCAGGCTTAACACAATAAAAACTGTTACAGGGAAGTGATAAATGCTGGAAAAACATCTTATAAGAAATACGAGCAGAAGAGCAAACTAAATGTATTAAACTGATAATGCAGCCATAATAAATTTAACCAGTAAGCAGCATGAACCTTTTTTCTAGAGTTCAAACATTTTACCTTTTTATTGAAGAGAAATCATCTCACTTTCGGAGGGAAAATAAACTTTAAAAACCCCCTTTTCGTACTTCTGCCTAAGCTGAAGTTGCAAGCTCCCTGTGATCCCCAGTACCACCAAAGAAGGAATTGCAGCAAGATGCGCAGGGTGGGGGTGCTGGGGGATATCGCCTGCAATCCAACTGGCAGCAAGTTATTTGAAGTTCTGTTTACATGAGAACGGCAATAACCCCAGCCCGGAACGCCCGGGATCCCCGAGGGTAAGACACGGACTGCAGAGCTCGTGTCTCACGCCACAGGTGAGGGAGCTGGCTCCCCAGGGAGCAGCCATGACAAGGTTACCGAACCAATTCCACAAGACCCAAGAAAGACACCAGACTGAAGGTCAAAACTTAGGAAAGAGAATCTGCTTTTTATAACTTTCCATGCCAGTACCCAATTTCCTCAACTTGCTTCTCCCTTCTTATAGGAGGAAGTTTAGGGATCACTGGGACTATGCTGTAAAATTAATGCAAGTGTCAAGCTGTTTGAGCTCAATCACTCCAAAGGAATGTAACAACCTAGCATTCAAGATGCTCACTACAGCAGAACTAGGATCAGTCCCTGGCTCCACAACCGAAAAAAAAAAATGCATGATCCAGGTTCCAGGGAAGCAGATGACAGCACCTCCAACTCACCTTCCTCACTCCTCTCTGTCCATGTGGCCACTACTGCAGAGCTCAAATACAGCAGCTTTCGAAAGAAATCCCTTTTACCCCGTTCCCTTCACATGTGTAGAATGTAAAAACCAATGAAGCTGTAATTTATTACATATTCATTCTTTTAACTGCAGGGCAGACAAGGACTGCAGGATGTTCATTCACATGTTAGGGAGCTGGAGAATGATGTGAGGATAGAAGCCTGTGTCACACCTAACAATTGTGCCCGAGTACTTAAAATCGCTATTGAATGGGAGACTCCAGAAGGCTGAATCAATCAGAGATGCACCAGAATAGGATCACTGTTCACGCTTACTTAGATCCTTCTAATTCCACAGTCAAGAGACTGGACAAAACCAGCAATACAAAGCTTTAGATTTAGTCCAAGAGGACCAAAAGTAGAACCCACCTGCAGAAGAAGCTATAAAGATGTTTTAGACTGAAAAGACCCAAATGACAAGAAAAAACAGCAAGTTACTGCTCCTTGAACCTCCTATTTCAGGAACCCCATTTCACAGAATTTTTAAATCATAGGAAATTTAGATTAGAGAATGAATGTTTTCCCTTTATCAATAAAGGCCCAAGCAATTAGGGCTGAAGTCAGGGGGCTGTGATGACATTGGGACGAGGAAGATATGAATGATGGAATAAATACAGGAGATACTGGAGGAAAACTACCTGTATCACCAGAATCTAAGAAACAAAAGGTTTCATGCTGAAAACATTAAAGAAGCTGGAAACTGTGTCAGGCGTACAATAAATCATGCAAACCACAGTAGTTGGGAAAAAACAGCAAAAGGAGAAGGAGTTAAAACACTGGAAGACCTTTTTGTAGTTTGGGGGTTTTTTTACTTGGAGCTCTTCGGGACAAGAATGATCCTTTTCCTCTGCATTTGCACCGTGCCTGGTGCTGGTCTGCAACTGGCATCCTCCACATTTATTACAACACAAATAATAATAAAGACTGAGCAGACCATGCACTTTGCTCCTGCCGTTAATTGCCCCATTAAGGGAAAAACGAAGTAAGGGGCAAGAAGCCTGATTGGCCAGAGCTGCCCCGTCTGTGGGGACTGCAAGTGGAATAATTTTATAGACTCAAAAGCAGATTCAAAAGCAGCTGCGTCCCTTGCCTTTGTCCAGTTCTTAGCAGAACAGAGCTCACATCACACAATTCCTCCTTCAAATCTAGCAACTTGCATGACCAGCCTCAAAAGCAACTGAGTTTCCCTGCTGACCCTTAGGTTGCTTCTTCTGTAACAGGGGTGAAACAGAGTAAAATGGCAAACATGAGGAACATTTCCACGGTAGCTGTCCAGACCATAAATATTCTGCAAACAATGGGCCCACTTCATTTTCCCCTGGGGTCAATCTAGCATTTTTCATGGATGCTACATTCACTGCTTAAAGAAACAAAGCATATATGTGTCAGGACAAATCCAGGATGCTGCTCAACCTATACAGCACTGTGCGTATCAAAAAATTGCATGTACCAAAAAATCCAGCATACTGATCACTTACTCTTCTTTCTCAAAACACCTGAGTAAGTTCCCACCATCCTAAACTGAGTCAAAACATCCAAGAGAAGTAGTTCTACAGAGAATTAAACTGACGCCTATGTGCTTGTCCCAAATTCCTACATAGAAATTTGGGTCCTAAGCAGGAACGCCTGAAAAATCAGAGATGGTTCAAAACAGCACTTCTACTGGGTTTTATTTTTCTTAAACCTTGGCACAGCCAGCACATGTCAGGGACTATTATAATTATGCTCTTTATGTGCTGAAAAATTAATAAACAATTACTCACTTCAGGGAAAAAAAAAAGAAAGCAGCCATTTCCTTGACAAACGCTGGAGAAAGCATCAACAATGTCTCTGAAATCTGGGTCCACAGCAGGGAATTAACACCAAGGGAAGAATGGCCACTGCTGCTACAGACTGGAATGACTGGAAACCCGAGGCTGTAAAGCAGTTTTCTCAGGAGTCTGCACCTGATCCAAAGCATTTTTATATCTTTGTAACAGGAAAAAAAAGTACATTCAGTCTTTAATGCTGCTTTGGCTCAAGTACAGGCTGGTCAATCGATTTCTATCAAGCCACAAAGTCCAAAATTTGGTGTTTAAAATGCACTAGTTTCAATCCCTCTAGGGCCAAAAAGGATTTCTACACTGCCTTCGTGGCTGGAAAACCTCTGCTGTGGTAGGAAGTCAAACTCACCTTCCTAGGAAACCATGAGAAGGATAAAAAATACATATCTTCCTGAACAAATGAATGAGACAGAAAACATCTGCGACCATGATAAATTCTCATAGAAATCTATTTACAGTCTAAATTTTGACTAAAATCTGCCATTCAGTAAGTTCTTCCCTAAAATACTGGCAAGTACTATATTAACTTCCTTGAGAATCCACAGGGAACTCTGGTGCACTTGCACTGAAAGGCTTCCAATATTCTTTAAAAAATTAAATAAGCTAAATAAATCCCGCATATCCCTTTTTAAGCAGACCCACACTGCACAGTCTTCTCCCCACCTTAAATCAATGGTAACCCAATTCCAATGCCTTACAGCTCTGTCTGAGAACTAGTGGAGAGATCAACGCTTTTTATCTTAAGGATTATGGATCACTCCCTGGGTGACTAACACACCCAGCAGCCCATTAGAACCACCACAAAGGGCAGCTGCTCCTCCTCCCACCCCCGACTTGAGAAAGCAGCATATAAAACTTCACCCCTTCCCACTGCAGTTCTTCGCCTGCCTGCCTTGTTTCATACTCTAAACACACCAAGATTTATTAACCTTTACAGTAAAAACAAATAAAATGATGATGAAGTAAAAACACAGTGATGTAAGGGCTGCAGCTAGCACTGTTTATCTGTGGAAATCCAATTAGTGCTCAAGTGGCAGAGATACCTGGAAAAGTGCTCACAATCAAATAAAAAAAAGATACAAAAACATTAACCTGATGGCTAAAAACTCCACATTTAAACATTTAAAGTAATAAGGGTGCTTTTATTGAGTATTTTCTATATTTCATTAGGTCCCAAATTGACGAGGAACCCCAGAGATGCATTTCCTGGGCTTTTGGATCCTTAGACCAAATGCTTAACTTCGTTGTTGGTGTTGTAAAACACAAAATGAAAGAGTGTTCCTTGCTAGAATAGCAAACTTCTTTCTGCAGTAGAAACTACAGCAACAACTGCACATGCAGGAAATTCTGGAAAGCGTATGAAGATATTCTTTGATCTGAGACATTCATTCTGTACTCACCGCGATGTGAGCAGAAATGTTGTTTGAATTATTTCTGCACGTAAGAGTATCTGGATTTACCTCTACAGTTGTGCTTTACCAGAAACTCTTCTCTCCGAGCCATCACCCGTGTCCCTTGGCTGGGAAAGGGACCACGTTGGCAAGCCGGCTGCTGGAAAGACAAGGACCCACTGCACACCTTGAGGGGCTCAGAGAAGGAGTTGGGAACTGAATACACAGATCAGTCAAGCCCCCAGCAGCAGGACCCTTAAATTAGGTCCGATTACAAGACTTACAGAAAAAGCACACAGCACAATGTCCCTGCTGTGTCCTCTGAGTGCTGTGACTCTGCTGCTTTCTGCCAGCATTAAATTCACTTAAATTTATTAAAAGAGGAATCAGGAGAGAGTCACTGTCAATGAACAAAAGAGCAAACTTCTGAGTAACACGCCCTCTAAAAGCACAGAACAGGAGACAATAATATTTTGCAATTTTGGGAACATCTAATAGAACCTTCCCCACAGGTTTGCTTATGGCAGAACATTGCACTTGCCCCCAGTACCCCTTCCTGTGCACTGCTCTCTGGCTGTACAGAAGAGTTGAATATACAAACCCAGAATAGACTGCATTAAATGCAAAATAAAATGCACTTAAATTCCATTCTAAGGTGAATTAACTGAGTTGAAAGAAGCAAACTTCCTTGAATTATACAGAAAAATAGGTTTTATTTTGTACTTTTCCATCTATTTTTAAAAGTCCAAAATCTTAATCACCTTTGCAGGGATATTTCATGACAGATCACGGTCAGGATTTTTACTTAATGCTAATCCTTAACTTCCTTTCTTTGTAATATGGATCCACTGCTCAGAAATAAATTTAAGACTCAAGAATATCATATGAACAACTTCGGCTGTACCAGGTACCAGAAAAATAGTTATTTCCTGACTTTACTGTTTCACTGGGCTGCCACTCCAATTCAGAAGCTCTGAACAGACTGGCCGTATTTGTGGTATTCCCTTTCTGCAGAGAATATTCATGAATTAGCTTTCACATGCCACAGAGTGCAACTTGTCTTTAGGGAGAAATTTCTACATCTCTTTTACTTTTGTGCTTGGTATCTAGCAAATTACAAAGAGGAATATGATACCCAGAATTTGAACGCTGAAATATAAAATGTTCAACATAAAAAATTAAGGAAAAAAAATCCTACATCAAACAGATCCAACACAGCAACATTTAGATTCCCCTCCTCTCCATCCCCTGTAACCAACAGGGATGAGAATGGGGTAAAAATCAGTGGTGAGAGACCTCCTGCTCTTGTCTGGAGTATAAAGAGTCCTGGTTTATTATTCTGCATTTGCATGTGGCAGCAAATGTGTAAATGTTTTAATAATACAAAAATCCCAATAGAGTGGAGGAGGAGGATATGAAAGAAAGAAATACAAGGGCATTTACTTTCTCGAGAGTGAGATAGAAAGGAAAAGAGAGAAGGAAGATGACACGATAAGGGACGAAGCAAGCTTTTCTGGGTTATATCTGGAAAAAGCTAAAAGAGAAATCATTAGGAAGCCCATAGTGCATCTACAGTGATACAGTGTGGATCAATTCATTTAACACTGCCCTGTACATTTACAGAAAAGTACTTTTGATATAATAAAGGCTCATAAACACACAGAAATTGGGTTAGACCTGTTTCAAATTCCTGCCAAACAATGGTTCAGAAAAATGAAGCTCTATTTTAATTAGCTCGACTCAAGAGTGATTTGATAACAGCAGATGCTGTCTGGATGCTTTCAGCTTGATGGGCTCCACATACATGAACTTAAGAGTGGCTTTGATGCAATTAGGTATCTCTCTCTCCTTTAACATGTGTTAAGCTGAACCAATGGCTTGTGTCTATCTAACATCTTGAACTAGAGGGATATTGACACTCCTCGTCAATCTTCTCCAAAAGAGAGGGGCTAAAGTGAAGAGAAGCAGTTTATTTGGGGCTTACCCACAGTTCCAACAACTTGAGGACAGAGAGGAACAGGCATCAGTTCACTGCTCACAACGTAATACTAAGATCTTAACATTAGGTGTGTTTCTACCACAAACCACATTTCCTGGCACGTCATGGTTACCGGCTTGGTTAGTCCCAGTCAAAAAAACTGCCCCGTCAATTGCTGCTTCAACTCATGTCATTTTCTGTAAAAACAAGAGGGATTCAATAACAATTCCATACATCCCTTTCAGTCCTATATTACCAGAAGGTACTCCATAGACACTGCACCATTAGAGTCGCTTCCATTCAGTCATGGTATGGCTCTCCCACCTACTGTCTACCGCTTCCTTTTAGAGACAGCTTCTATTCCTGGAAATATCTGTGCATCGACATCCTAGAGGCCCCTTTGCCTTTCTGAAGGGATGTACCTACCTCACCCTGCAGCCAGAAAGCACAGGCATTTGCTAAAGGACACATGCAACATAGGAGCTGCTTTAATGCATCAGGGACAAGGCTAATAGGAGGTCTTGATTTGTTAATTATCTGTCAGTTTGTCACAGCTGGGCTGCAAGGAGTGGGTGAGGGGGAATCTTTCTGCTTGGTTCTTTCTCTAAATGCTGAATTAGGCTGTCAAAACCTTCATCCCACCACAAGATGCTGTGAAAAGAGGAGCCAGACTATACTTTTCTTCCTTCTTTTCCCAGCAGGATATGCTGCTTCAGATGTCCTAGCCTCCCACCAAGACTGCAGAAATGTATACTGCATATAGAAAATGACCTTCACACCATCACACCATGCCCTGTTTAGTCAAGGGACATTAGCAGACCTGAGCAGGATAAATCGGAGAGGAAATCCCAGTGCCAAGGGAGCACACAGGAGGCATTTATTTCATAAGGAGCCCTAAAATTGCTACCTGCTTGAATCAGCAATTTCCAAGCAGGGTTTTGGAAGGCAGAAGGCCTGGCCCCTCTGAGAGAAGACAGATAGATATACATGGAGTTACAGAGATAAAAAGGTGGAGTAGTGTCAAGATTCCCTTTCCTCTTACATCTCTGCCCCACATAATCCTCTAAGTAGGGGGGAAAGTTCAGGCTGTGAAATGGGATAACGTATGGAATACCTCCATGGAGACGAAGCTAGAAAAGCAGAAAGCAGGCGGTGATACAGCAGTAGAATTTATCACAAATGCTTATACCTCCTAAATCCAGCTAAACATGGCTGTTAAGCCATGAGAGCCCAGGGAGATCCCCACCCACTCCTCTGCTTTCCCTGCAGGGCACATCCAGAGCATCCCATTGCTCAAGTCCCTTCCTCAGCAGGATTATGAAAAATCCCCCGCAGGAGCTTCCCACATCCAACAGACACACCCCTTCCTGCCACCAGCGACGCTGCGCCCTTTCAGGTGTGGGAGGCTTGAGGTTTATTCCCTGCACACAGGGGCACTGCCTGCTCAAGGACGGAAAACAGAGGGCATTCAGTTCTGGCTTTGTACAGGGCATCACAGCTATAAACTCACTAGAACTGGACAAAATGACCATGCGCATTCCTCTGGCCATTTCAACAGTTAAAAAAAGGTGTCTTAAGTTAGCATTTGTATATTTTACACTTAGAACAGCCAAGGAGCACATACATATGGTCAGCACACAAGTCAAATTCTCAGAGCAGTTTTTTTCCACATACCATCTTCTCCTACAGTCAGAAAAACTGGTGCTTTTCATCTTTTGATCTAAAATCCTTAGAACTAACATTTCATTTTCTAGTGTGATCCACCCATCACTATACAGCACACCAAGTGAAAGGACAGAAGACGACCTACAGTTTCCATGATTGATTATTTAGTCCTGAGCACTAAAATTAATGATACATTTTGCACAGACAGTCCTACCTTCCCCAGATGGGGTCTACTGAGAAATCCACAGGGAACAAAATAACTGCCTCTGTTTCATCAGGTGAAGTTAAAAGATCCACTTTGGGCATTTCGGGATTTGCAGAACTTAATCCCAGAAAATAAAATTTGCTAAAGCACTGCTTCTCAAAATTTATGCAAGCTTGACTCCCTTTTTCACTCATTTATTGTGGTGGCTCATCCCACATTCCTCAGCTGAGATGACATCAAGTTCCTTCAGGAAAATAAGAATTACTGAAGTAAATGCTACCTCTTCAAACTTGGAGGAACAGAGCTCCAAGTAGCAATTACAAGTAGAAAGCTGTTTACTGGTGAGTGACTTGGTGACTTCCTTTGAAGCCTTTGCATTCCTTTGGAGTTCTAACCTAAGTTTGAGAAATTCTGCTTTAAGGAACTTAACTATAAAGAGACATAGCCCTGGTGATGACAATGTGATGACACAGCATTGCTCCCCACCCTACACCTACGTAAGAGTTCAGGAGCAATTTCCCAGCCAGTGCCGGTGGCATCAGCCCCTCTGCCCCACAGTGATACGGGCTCCTGGGTGTTGGGATGATGCTGGAGATAACAACCTAGCAGCATTGATAATACAACTAATGTAGCAGTCAGCTTAAATTATCTCAAACTACTACAGGGCAAGGCCTGTGTCTCTTAAAACATGTCTCTCAGTCTTCTGGTCTTTAATAAAATCACCCTCCCAGCCACAGGGTGTAACTAGAATCGTACATACGCATGTGCATGCAAAAACATAAACGCATAACGAGAGATTCAGGTCCTCATTAAAAAATGGAATAAATAAGAATTCACCAAGGAATTCTGCCAGAGTCTGATTTCCAGATCTAGTTTTGCTGCATTCTTGCCCACAGCCTGCAGAGCTCTGGGTGCCTCCCTATCCCTCTCCAGCTGCACCATCCTCTTCAAATTCAGACTTCTTGCACCTATAATTACTAGGTGCTCTGTGCCAGGCTCCTTTAATTAACCAACCCAACTCTTCTCCCTTTGGGATCAGACTAAGCTCTTTTTTATTAGATCCATCATTAGCTCCATCAGTATCTAGGCCTAAACACGATACCTTACACCACTCCACGTGGGGCTGTAGGGTGCAAATGACCTCCAAAGGACCTGCCTGCAGGAGAGGCAAGGAAAGCAAGGCTATGAACCCAGGAAAAGTGGCATGAGGGGTGGATACAACCCCTTTCAAATTTAAGTACATCAGCAAAAATGACATAGCTCAAAATCCTCAGGAAAATGCATTGTGTGAGGGGACCTCGGTGTTCCTGTTAGGTGCTTCTGCAGTGCTAAAAGGTGGTTCAAAGAGCAGAGGAGCAAGAACAGATTAAATCCCCTTATTTGTCATTACACTGGAGCCAACCTTGTGATTTTCAGGGCTTCAAGAAAGAGCCAAGCATTCCTGGAGAGCACTACTTCCCCATGCCTCACTTTCTCCAACTGACAGTCTTATCAACTTTCATTCTCTGAAGCTGTTTCACCTAATTTCTAGACAAACTGCAGTCCACATAGAAAAAAAAATGTCGAAATGCACCCTGGTCTTTTGTGGACCCCGAGATGTCGTGTATGGAAGTGTTCATGCATGTGGTAGAGAGAGAACAGGAGGTGGAAAGCAGGAGAGCTGGTAATGCCCTGGGATTTCTTGGGACAGGCAGTCACTGTAGTTGTACAGCCTGACTTCCCCAGAGAGTTTTCTCAAGGAGAAGCCAGTCATCGATCTTGGGACATACAACTTCCAGGACCGTTCCTTATCTCAGAACAGCTTCTGCCACGAATTCCTGAATGCGCTTTAATGTTTAAATTATTAAATGCATTAATGTATTTACATTATTCAAGTCGTATGTGCATTTTTCTAAGATAATTTATGTATAAGAGCTTGAATGTCCATGACTGTTAATGTCTACAACCCTTCCTGTTCATTATTGATTCTGGAAGGAAAAAAAAAAAGGCAGTGTTTTAATGCCTTATTTTTAATGTATTAAGAGTCTGAATAAGTGCATTCTCTTTTTTCTTTTGTAATTTCATAATTTAAGTAGTGCATTTATTAAACTGACACAGTATGAATTGTGGTGAAGTCTGGCACAGGTCCATGCTGCCAACGCAGCCCAACCGACCATCACGCTGCTCTGCAAATCAAGCACAAGCACAGCTCCTCTTACTCTGGCTTCTACTCCCTACCTGAAATCAGAAGGGACATGGACTATAAAGACTTTTTAGAACACATTTTCTTTGCTATTTACATGGCTTTTCTCTGTCATTTCCATTTTAAGTTGGTGAATTTTTCTTATGCTACTGATGAACCTTCTGAATGCAAACCTGATTTTTCAATGAGTTTTGACACACATACTACAGCTTAAAAATGTCTACAGTACCTTTTAATCCCTGTAGTTCCCAAGCTCGTAAGAAATCTAAACTGAATATAATTCTGCTGTTTCTACACCACAGTTGTCACATCATAAATCCAAAAATTTGCTCACAGGTTAATGTTCACAGGCAAATTACATACAGAAATCAGGTCATCTCCGCTGCTGAACCACAGTCACTTCCAGAGCAGAATGCAAAGCTATTCAGCAGTAGCTGCCCATCCTGTGTGGCACTTTGGGACATGAATGCTATAACAGGCAACTGAAACTGCAAAGAAAAAAGTCAACTAACACACAACAGAGCTACCTCCACTCACTCCACCCACACTTAGAAGTTGTGTATGGACATGCACTTTATATATAAATTATGTGTAAATGCCTTGGATGTTTATAGCCAAAAATACCACCTCCAAACTCCAGTTTTTACTGCCACACAAATCCACTGCCAGCTGAGCCTACACAGAGCAACAGTGACACCTGATGGCTTTCAGATTAACCTTGGGACCCAATTCCCCGGGAGGAGAATCCAGGGGTTCCATTCCCTCCTTCGATGCGGTGGCCCCAACTCCAATCACCTATCAGAGCAACTCATCAAGGAGCTGAGCTGCAGAGATAAAACTTGCTGTACGTAGGCACTGTATGTAATTAAGAGTGTGCATAAGTTTCACAGTACATTCTGCATAATTACAGCCTTGCCTGGCACCGCTGCCAGTGTGAGCATGAACACACACGCACACACATAATGTATGCACAATATTGTGCATATGGACTTGGGAAAAGACAGGGAACAGTGAAAGTTGCTGGCTGTTGTTTTAAGAGCTGACTCTGCCATTTCTAAGGTTAAGTTTGTGGTTTTTTTGCTACTCATTACCATTCTTTAACTGTTACAATTTATATCAGCATATAATGTTAAATAATTACAGGGAGCAGAGCTCACTCTAGCGAGGATATAAATGCGCTGTGGGATTCTACAGATTTAAACAAATAACACTCACAGCAGGGGGTGAGCAGATGAATTAGCATTAATATCCTGCCTGGGAGATCCCAGTGCAGCGTTATGGCTTAAATACAGATCTTTTCTGTAACAGTCAATATGACAGCTACTACCAATACAGCCCAGCACATCCACCAGTCAATATACAGCTGCAGCTGAAAGAATGCCTCGTAATAATCCATACAGCAGCCAGTTAAAATAAATAACTTCCCTTTAACAGTCTATATCACAGCCAACTGCATTTAAACCTTCCCTTTTAAGGTTTATACAATAGTCAGCTAAATGGAAAAATTGGCATCCTTCTTGGCAGCTTCAGAGGGAAGTCAGGCACCGAATGGGTGAGAGACTGAACTCTCGTCTCTTGGGGATGAGGGGCGTCCCTCCATATCATGGTGGGGAATCCTGCTCTGCTGCTGTCACAGCTTGCAGTGAGAGCACAATTTAAGCCTCCAAAGCCACCACTTCACTATCTTTCACAAGCAAGTACATTTACTTTAAAACAATAAAGACCAAAACCCATTTCTTTACTGACAGGAACAAGGAATCGGACCACAGCTGGCCAGCAGTAGCCAGCACATAGACACGTATTTCCTCAGAGTAAAGGCAATGTGCTTTTTCTAGCACTTTTACCCCTAGAGAGAAGTCCCATCTCAGCCTAAAAGCAGCACCCAAACTTGAACTCTCTGTTTTAAATCAGTAGCTGCTTTTTCACTCTCTAACAAGAAGCAACAGGCTGAGGTAGGCTGAGAGTCTGCCTCCCTTGGACTAGAGCATAGCCCTTCATTGTGCAACAGGAATTTCAACAGACCATAATATAAATCATGATAGACATGGTTACAAAGCACCCAAATCTGAGAACTGAACTGGAGGAAAACCCATGGCCATGACAAATTCTGTTGCAAGGCCACTTCTACACTCAGGGTCAAATCCTGTTCTCACATAGATTTTATCCTGGTGCCCCTCTGCTGGGAGGGAGCGGCTGTAAATTCACACTTCAAATTAACTGATCTGCAAAACAAACCTGTAGAACTTCAAGAAATTATAACAATACTTCTTGAGGCAAATTAAGAAGCAAAACACACAAAAAATCATAAAGGACTTAATACTGAGCTTAGAGTTTACAAACTGCTTTACAAGCAGTAACAGATCTCTAGAAAATAAAATGTGTAGTTATTTTCATATTTTCCATACTGCTAAGAGATTTTACCAATGGAGAATTTTGCCACTAAAATACTACATTTGCTACCTTCCTTTAAATGAAACGAGATAGATGACAATTTTGTTAGAAATAGAAATGGTAAAGCAGGAATGGCATTTATTTTTTAAAACTCCATAAATTCAAAACATCTGACTGCTTCCTTTTAAAGAAACCTGTCCCTTTGGGTATATATTAAAAAACATAAACATAAACCAGGGGCCTACAATCCCACCAGATGTTTGGCACCTGGAGCCTTTTCAAGTAATTGATTAAGAAAGTAAATTTTTTCTCAGGTAACAGGAAAATATTTTGCCTAAAATCTTTCACATTTTCAATGCTGTAATTTTATTCAACTTCAGATTTGAAGGGAAGACTGCAGCGACAAACTCATTCCAGCTTATAGTCTCCCAAATTAAAAATAAATACACACCACCCCTACTCCAGAAGTCATGGTTTGAAGCTTTGACCATATTTTGCAAAATGACAGTTATAAAAAACAACAAACATGCATCACTGTGAGTCATCTGGTTTCCAACTTCTGAGTCAAAAGGGGCTGATTCCACACAAACTGAAACCTGGCTCTCCGAGGACTTGCGTGTTTAACGATTTGTATCTCTGCACCACAGCTTCAGAACAGGATGTGGAACAAAAGAATGAAAAGGAGGGAGAAAGGGGAGGGGAGGAGAAGAGAAAAAACACTTTTTACTGGTCCCAGTGTCATTGCAAATAAAGACCACATCAAGATTTAAACCATAATAATGGAAAGGCTATAGGGTCCCTGCTATAATGTTTCCTCTGATATTCCCTTTCATAAATGTTCTCTTTATGCTGCATGCTTGGCAATAACACATGTAATGTTCGTGAACCAGCCCCGCTGGGGAAGCTGCAGCATATGAAGCCTCACAGAACACACATTAGAAGCCAAGCAGCTCATTTACCAGTTCCTCAACTTTCCTTAGCTCACCCATCATCTTCAGGAGAATGCAACAAACCTGAGGAGACAAGTCATCTAAAGCAACCTCTAAATATGTTTAGCTGGAAACAGATCTGTGTGTGCCAATTCACGGACACGCAACTACCTCTTCCTCCAATGCAACACCTTTCCAGGTTCCCAGCTCCTGCAAGTACCAGCAAGAACCCCGACCTCGTTCTCAGCCGTGCCAGCGGGATCGGTGGCACCCTGAGCTTCCTCTTGGCAAAGACAGTGAAGGACCCATTCCCTTCAGGGAGCTCCGCTCTGCCTGCCCAGAAGGAATGGCCTTCAGCAGCCCGAGGCACCCTGCCCGGCAGGGGAAGTCCGGACAACAGCACCACCTCCGGAAGAATTGAGACTGGAATCTCTTGGGGCATCAGCACTGAATTTGCCAAGGGACCTGACACCATTACTTTGAGGCCTACTGGGTGTTTGGCAGCTGACCATTAGACTGGAAACTAAGCCCATCTTTATGGAGTTGTGGCAACCTGAGTTGAGAAAGAGGTTTTCAAAAATCCGGCGTTGGGGGGTCAGGGGGCAGGCTCATCTCAGTCTTGTCTGTAATTCTCAATCACTGCACAGAAAGTATTTATATCCTGTTGGCAGCATGTGCAACCAATACGACTCCCTGTGTCAGAGCTGTCAATTATGGGCTTGACTTATGAGGAAAGATTAAATGAGCTAAATATGTAGAGCTTGGCTAAGAGACCAGGATGGGGGTGGGGGGAAGGAGAAATTATGTGATAACTGTCTGCAAACATCTGAAGGGTGCAGATGCTTAAGGAGGAAAGGAATCACTCAGGATGGCACACAAAACAAACAGGAGAAGCAAGCTGGAAGATACAGGAAATTCTCTCTGAATAGCTGGGAATCTCCATTCCAGCAAGATGTCCTCTACTGTTGAACTGTATCCCAAGGAATATCATCATTCAGGCCATTCAGATGCTTGACAAAACACCAGAACATCGACAGCAGAGGAGAATTCTGCTCTGACCAGAAGATGAAACAGATAATGTAAAAAAAGGGGCACATATTATAAGTGCCCTCTCTTGCTTCTCTCCAGCTGTAAAATCATTTTACCAGAAAGCCATGCATATTTTCTTTGTTATTTTTCCAGAATGACACATTTCAAGGCATCAGTGGTGTGTTAGGGGGTCACGGCTGGGAAGAGGACACAGTTTGTACAATGTAACAAAGAGAGAAGCTATGTAAGTGTGCATACAAAACAAAAACAAATGAAACCCCCGAAAATTATTTGCCTGTTTGGAAGGATTTGCAATGTAAGTGACATATGGAGAAATACAAGAAATATGAAAAGCAGTGAAAATTCCTTCTCAAGTAAGTTGGTCAGGGACTCCCAATCCAAGATTTATACCAACTCTCAACTTCCTAGTTTGGCAAATCTTGGTTCTGAAGGTGCTGGCATCAGAAGAATCTGAAGAATGTATTCCTGTGTAGCGAGGTCAGAGAATGTTCTTTCAGATTCTTGAATACTCTGCCTTTTGTGCCCCTGCTACCTCACTTTTAATGTGATGAACATATCTGAGGCACAACAAAGAGGACACAGACACTGCAAGTGTTTTCTAATGGCATGATCTCCCACATTAAAGTAGGAGAGGAAGGCCAAGAAGGAAGGAGGAAGGCAAGAAATGAGGGAAGTTATCCCACATAGGTAGTTATAATCTTATATGGATCACAGGCTGTCACTAGACTCTTTTTGATTGCAGTAACAATGACACAGGCAGTGCCTGGGCAAAAGGAGTCAAACTCTCCAGTGGTGTTAGAGGCAGGAGAGGAATTAACAATCTCTAGCAACATTTTTCAGAGTAGGAATTTAGTACTGTGGAGTCAAGAGGCACTCCAAAGAACAAGTTCCTGCATAAAGTTATTTCAAGAAGATAAAAAGGCAGTCAGTCACTCTGGTGAAGTTCTTCAGCTGGTCCCTCCTCTCCCCAGGCAGAGAGAACTGTGGGCAATTGCTGCCCTCTACAAGCTGCTCTGCACATAGCAAAGCTCCCACATCCAGAGCAGGAATGATGCCTTTATCCCACCTTGATGCCATAACCATTACCAGGGCAGGTACCTCTGCTGTGCCTCCATTCCAACAGCTGGGGTGCTCACAGCAAAGTGCTTCCAATCCTCCTGCCAGCTGAGCAAAGCAGGACATGAGCTGTAAAATACTGTTTGTAGGTGTAGCACCTCCAGACCCCGAAAACATCACATGAACATAAAAAATTTGGTTCTTTCAAGAGAAAAATATCAAGTATTAAGTATTTCCTAACTGTGTGCCAGTGTGTTTTTCCAGTGTCTTAAAGCACTGTAACTTCCATTTTACCGTCAGTGAGAGATCTGGGATCTCTGGAAGTCAAATCATAACTAATATTATAGAAGACCCCAACCTAACTCCCTGTACTTTAATTTTTGTGTGTGTTTGTAAAGAACAACTTAGAGTATTACAAGTATTTCAAGATCATTTTAAAAGTCTTCTGACCAGTGATGTTGGTTTGTCTGAAAAGCAAGTAGGAATTGCTTTCAGAGCTCTTTTCTGCACAACTGCACAAAAAAGATTACAAACTACTAACTCATGCCCCTGTCAGTGACAGAGAAAGACTGTCCCTGTCCTGGTTGAGCTGCCTCATCCACTACTCTGAAGTGCCATTTAACCTGTCAGCTCTTGGGGACAGCCGGAGCCACCAGTACATTTTGTATAGGCTGATTGGGTCTTAAACCTGCTTTGGCCTGTGACTACTGCAAGTTTCTAGCTCTCATAAATTGATATATAATGCTATAATACAAGTTATATCCCAAACTATCACAGTCTACCCTCTCAACTTTGAGATTTAAAGGGATTCCAAGCTTTTCCACTGACCTCAAATGGACAGTTTAACCTGGTATGCCAGTGTTTCTTTAACTATGCTCAGTAAGCCAATTTGCATCTGTGTGCTTGACACACATTAATATATTTGTCTAAATCAACAGAGTAAAAGCAATCGACAGATTAAGCGAGTGCACTTTGCATGAACAACAAAAGAAGTCAATGAACACCCAGAAGAAAGAGAGAAAAACAGGAGAAACCCAATGATCTCGAACTTATCAGAAGGTCAAACACAAGAGAGCTCTGTGTAGTACATCCCAGAGCTCCCTTTGCAGCAAACCAAAGGACACTGTGTGTGGCAGTCACACACCTCTGGCTGCCTGTTTGTGGCCCAATAAACCCAAAATCTGCACAGCAATTGCCCTCCACAGCCTGGTGGAATTACTGGCCCACACTGGGATGTCACAGCAGCACCTCCAGGTCCTCCCCAAACCAACTGCAGCATCATCACACACGAGGCTCCTGCCCGGGCGGAGGTCGTGGAGCTGAGGTCTCTCTCCCTCTCCTGCTGACAGCGGTAAATTACCCTGACTAATGTTTCCCTGGGGGCTGTAAGTTAGTTGCCTACTGACTATGGCTGTCTGGAAATCCCCTCTGGATAGATTTACTTTTGGAGAATCATTCAGCGAATGCCACCACTAGGAACAAACCCACTGTGGCAGACAGAAAATTTGTACAGTAAACAGGTATAAATCTTGTCTTAAACAATAAAGGGTGGGAAAATGGAAGGCAGAAGTGTGATGAGGAGTGTTCCTCCAGCACACTCCAGTCCCTCATATCATTTCTGGAGAAAAAAGTTCTTCTTAAAAAAACAAACAAAAAAACCCCCAAACAAAAAACACCGTAATTTTCTACAACTCTAGACTAAGACCTTTGAAATGTAAAAGAAAGGATAAGGATATTACAAGGCATCCCTTGCTAAAGAATGTGTTCCAGAAAACAAAGTATGAGTTTTTCAGTGAAAATACCATTCTTGATTTCATTTCAAACGATTTCAGGCAAAGAACTTCTCAGGTATCTCGTCTTCTGTAGGGTTTGACAGGGCAGAAAAAGCATCTACCTACTGCTTCATAAGAAGAGGGACATGCATTCTCAATTTGCCCAGTGGTTTGTTTGTAAAAATGTGGACTCTGAGTACTCTTAACTAACATGAACCCCGACAGGCTCTCTACAAATCCGTAGCCTCTCCTCATTCCCACTCATGGTTTTGTTCAAATGGTAAAGACAACAGTATTTGTTAGTATCAGTCTCCATCAACTTCTAATTACACCAGTTAGAGCTAAAAGTAAAATCTCAATTGCAAAGTGCCTTTCTCAGAAACCTAAATGAAATTTTCTGTAGTCGCACTCTACTTGAGAGAAAGCTTAACAGAACAGATAAGGTGTAAAATGAGACAACAAAACAGAAAGGATTTAATAATTCTACTGTCTGTCACTCACGGCCGTTTACTCTGTGATGTTTGCACAAAAAGGGAAGCTAAAAGTGTTCTGGCCACTACCCTGACCCTTAAATATTTTAAAATCAATTTAACAAAGGGTGGGGAAAAGCCATGAGGGCTCCAGCACATTCCAACAAACTCTACACTAATTGCTATAGAGGCTGCAGTAATTCTTGTTAACATGTACCTTTCAACAGCCTGTAAAAAAAGGAATAAAATGTCCATATTTCAGTGTTAACTGCTCTCATCTGCAGCAAAAAACAGAAAGAAACAGAACATGCTAAAAATAAAAGAAGAAAAATTAAACAATTTGCAAAAGAATCCGGATCCAGGGATTTTGTAACTTAGTGAGCAACCAACAGAGTGTTTTACATTTACAACCAGTACTTTCATATTGACAACTAATACTTCCTCCAGATACCAAGCATCAGCTAGGGAATGAGTGTGTTTTGTGACAGAAAAAAACCCCAAACAAACAAGCAGCATGTTGAAAGGCCTCACTGACAGCTCTCCTTCCTTAGGCTCTCCCTACAGCCCAGGTTTCTGTTGAAGGCTCTTGCAGGCACAACCTTCAGAGCTGTAATTTAGGCTGCAGCAGATTGGGCAGAAAGCAAAGGCCAGCAGCAAAAACATTCAAGCTCTTGAAAACATGTCCAAAGCAGCACAGGATGGTTAAAAAGCTACAAGACTCTGCTAGTGAGAAACAGAACAAGCTAAACAGATTATCTAAATACATTCTGGAGAGATATTAGACCAAGGAAACACAGATTCCTGATGTAAAGGGGATTTTCTAATGGTTTAGCCTCACTGAAAGACAGTTTGTCCTATGCAGTTACATCCTTTGCACATCCCAGGACTTTGCTTCGAGTGGCTGTAAAAAGACAAACCTATTCCAATTCCACAAGTGTTCCGAGGCTTATCAGAGGTGGCTGCTCCAAGCAGCAGGGGATGCAGCAGTGTTCACTGATAAGCCAGACTCAAGGAGAAGCTGATCCCGCACTGACGATGACAAACATGGCTGTAAACAGCAGCAGAGCGAGATGCTGACACTCTGTGAACACAAGGTTACACTTCCCACTATGGAGCTACACGGCAAATTTTAATGGGCCAAGACCGACAGCCAGGGAAATGAGTGTCCGCTCTGCTGCAGGAATTATAGCTGTCCCCAGCCCCCTCCCGCTCACCCGCCACTGTCACTGCTCTAACACAGTGACCTCCTGTTAGGGAGTATTTTTCCAGCTGGGACAGTTAATTGTAAGGACACTGGACAACTCAAGGGATTAGTGGCATGGACGTGGAGTCCATTATCTCCAGTTTGGTGGCTCAAACCATCAAAAGTGGGTGGGAGAAAGAGCAGTTTGGATTGTGACATGAGTTTGTAGGGCTGCATTCTGAAGGCCTCAGTAAGGCCATAAACCTTTACAAGGTATCCTGGAAGACCCAAATGCAGGACACAATATGATGTGTCAGGCTGGGTCTGCTACAGGATCTTGCAGGATGCTGAAGTCCCTGTGCAAACAACTAGGAATCCTGGCTTCTCCTGGATTCCTGCTGAAAGCAGCAGGCTGCAGGCGGGGGTACAGGGTAGGCAGAAGACAGTGCCCCTGTGCACAGGGCAAGGTGCTCTACTTAGCACCTACAAGGATAGCGTCCATTAGAATCACAAACCCAATACAAAAGCAGCCTGAGTCTGTAATAACTGCTGATACAATGCGAGGTGTTTTAACTCTGTTGCTTTCCCATTCTTGCATGCTGTATGTTCCAAACAGGTCTGTCCTGTGCAGCACCAAGTCCTTCCACTTGCCACTAAAGTCAAAAAGCGTGAGGGGGCGCAGAGCAGAATTTGGTCATGAGACCTTCCTCCCTCCTCTGGACTCTTCAACTGCTTACGACCAAACGTGAAGTCCAGGATGATACCCCCAAGCACACAGCTCCCCCACGGAGCCGTCTGTTGGATTCGTGCCACAGTTTGCTCTGGTGTTTCCGTAAACACTTTTATGACACAGCACCATGTGCCTACAAGTCTGGTTTATGGGCCAGGATCTCCTGCATGTGTGGAAGGCAGCGAGCACAATCCTGGCCACAGGGAAGCCACAGCAGGATGGTGGAAGTCAGGTCATCTGGCTCACAGACCTGAATTGCTCATTTAATAAGGTGTCTACAGAGGAGCAGATGGAAGCAATAATGACTCCTAAACAAAAGTGACAAAGACTGTAAGAGTTTATTATTTTTAAAAAGTTAATGAAAAAATAAGAAGGAAACCTCCACCTTTCAGAGGGCTCTAATTAGTTCACATGCTAGACTCACCATCATGAGAGTAAAGTTCATGTTGAAGTTCTTTAAGCGTATAAATGACTTTATGAAGTAAGAATATCCACCCAAACAGAAAGATACAGAACTGCTATGCACTTCCTCTGAGCAATTCTGCAGTCACATATACAGTAAGAAATTAATTATACCTAAGGTAATGTTAGAATCTGCCTTGAGAAAGAACAAGCTGTTGACCAGCACAAGCTGTGATGATCTGCTGCCTGCCCTGACCTTCCTAAGGGAGAGACAACCAACCCCTCCAAAAACAAACCACCAAATCCACCACAAAGCACACGGTGTCGATAGCAACTTCAGGTAATCTCATGTACAGATATTCATGCAATTAAGGGATAGCACAGTGTTACTAGAAAGAGACACTGTCACTGCAACAGAATTCACAAACAGCCCTTTCGTGAGATGCATTTTACTGACTTTTCTCAGTTCACAGTCTTTATTCACATCTTTCTTTTTAAAAATAATTTCCTGGGTTCTCTAGGTCAGAATTACTTGATAAAAACACTTTGATGTGGCCAGTGCCACAAGTACTTGAGTCTTCTCCCTGCAAACAGCTTGTATTCACTACGATCAACATATGAAAGTGGCAGAAGAAATTCAGAGATTCATACACTTAGGACAAAAACACTGGCTAAGAATTTTGTCAAGGTTTTGGCTGACTTATAGATGGCTGAAGAGGAAGAAAGGGAAAAAAAACCCCAAGGTTTTAAAAAACCATATACTGCAGCTCCAGTAGTGGCTCACGTCCCACTCTGCATCACCATAAAAGAGAAAACAAAACAGGGTTCTCTTAGATACCCTCATACACAAAAAATCCCAGGGCCCTTTCCAAAATGCTTCTGGAGTAAAAACGTTGGATTACACACATTGCCAGCTGACAAACATTTCTAAGCTCACTCTGAGTGCCTCTGAATATAACGACACCTTGAATGATGTCTCTGAGCAGCAGAGGGGTTTTTGTAAGAGCATAACACTGTGAATCTGCTGCACAGGGCTTTCTTCAGACTCTTTCCTAAACGGGCTCTGAACAAGAGCACACGCTCAGGACAGGCAGCGGGCCACCCACGTCTAACCCCAGGCTCACGGGAGGTTGTGGCTACAGATCACAATTCAGAGGTGTGAGCAGCACTGCCACCTGCGGCAGTTTACACCTTTTCCACAAAGCACCCGCTCCTCAAAAAAGCTAAACAAAGGCTGAAAAATGATGCGGCAAAGAGAACAACTCATGTGTTATCAGCACGAAATTCTAGGCTGCTTCTTGAGGAACTTACCAGTGGCTCCCGAGATGCAGCGTTCTCAGTCGTAGGGCAGGAGCCAGCCTGTGAAGCAGAAAAAGAGTGAGGTCACATTGCCACCCGATGGACACCGTTAGAAACATTCATCTGCAAGGCTCCTGTGAGCAGGATTTAGGCATGCCCATTTGTCTGTGCTATCAGCAGCGCTTCTGTGGAGGACTGAAGACAACAAGGTCAGAACCACAGAAAAAAATATTAATTCCCCACTTAAAACAAGGGTATTAACAGAATCTGCAGTACTGATTTTAGGGAGTCAGCAGTGAGAGCCAGCAAGACTCCTGAGAGATGGCACAAGAGTAGTGGCCACCCTAACACAAATTTTGAAATACTTCTCCCATTTCCACGATCCAGTAATGCACCCTTTGTTTTCTGAACCATTCTTCTAATGATTTCAAAACAACCATGATTTACCTAAACCTCATAAACTCTCAGCAGTACCAGGACCATCCTTGTTTCCCACACATAATTCAGAGATGAAGTTTTAGGGCAGATGCTGAACACTTCACCTTGCACACTAGACACGAGTGGTGAACAAGAGGAAGAAGAAACCATTCGATTGAAGTGGGACAGTCAGCCAAAGATTAGACTACAATTCAAAATTCCAGAGCTTCCACTCTCCCACAGTTTTGGGAGTTTCATATTCACCTACTGCTCAAGAACAGACTCAACACTTCCCCACAGTCCCTCATGTTACAGAATTATTCTCTGCACTTTTCTTCACTGCCAAAGAGAGCAGTTTGAGCTCCATGTAACTAGAATGGACCAGCTCTCCCCCTAGGTAGAGAAGCCAAAGTTTTACCATAAAATAAACTTATCTTAGTCGACAATTTTCTTTCAAACAGGGTCCACCTGATGTTAAGGTGGTCTAAACCACACTGTTTCCACCTGAGGTGTTTTATTGTAGGAGAGGTAACACATCCTGGTGACCTCAATGGTGAAAAAATGCAGTTTGGGTAGGAATGAAAACAAGTTTTGAGGCTCATTTAGGGTAAAGGGGCCCCATTCACTGAGTACAGGGAAAAATAAAACTGTTCAGTGATAGCACCAAGGTTCTTAAGTGACCTTTTGTCCTACAATTCTATTCCTCATTTTTATGCAATATACCTCACCTTCAAAGTATATCTGTTTTTCCCATCTGCAAAATATACAGAAACAATATAGATAAAATAAGTATTTACCACAAGAGGGTGCCAGAAACTCAAATATACTGCAGCTCATCTGCTTCCAGACAAGGATCATCATCAGGGCCCATCCAGACCTCACAGGTGGGCAGGGATTCTCTTGGTGGGATGAAGGAAGGAAGGGCCCACCACTGAATTCATATCCTCAGGAAATTCCCAGAGCATCCTAAGTACTAGAGCTCCTACGTTCTGCCCTAAAGAGCTGCACCAGTATTTATGCACTGTCACATTTAAGGACTGTCACTCCACGCAGTATTTGGCCAACTTGCGAAACTGCTCCAAGAAGAATTTGAAATCAAACTTGGGTTACAGTGAGAAAACGTCATAATTACAGGAAGAATCTTGATCCTGAAGACAAATGCTCACCAATTCTGCCATGTGCTCGTAGCCCTGATGGCACCTAAATGATGAGTTGGATCATTCATGGTACTTTAAGTACATTGCTCAAAGCTGCCACAATTTTAAATGAGATCTGTATTTCCCTTCCAGCCAGATTTCCAACTACAAGGCAAAGGACTGTCACCCTCTGGGACATGTCACCAATGGCTGTTTCATAGTCTGTATTTAATGAAAATTCTGAACACCACCATTTAGGGACCATTCACCTTCAACACGAAAACCATCCTTTAAGGCATGGAATACAGAGGCTTATCAGCCAAGAGCTACACGCAAGTGGGGAGGAAAATTTACCAATATATTGACTAACAGTGCAACTAGGGAATTAAGTCTCTGGAGCAACAAATCAGGCATCTTTCAATATCTTTGAAATTTGCTTTAACTACTTGCTTACGTAAAGAAAACACACAGCTAGATGGTGGATTCAACAACACGACTGCCAATTAACATCAAAGAATTTTAATTTTTCTCACACTACTGGGATTTATGGTTAACTGGAATGCCAGAGGACTGGTTTGCTGCCAGGCTCCACCAAGAAGAGTCACCAAACATATTGCCAAAGAATTTAGCATTAAAGAAAAGTTGATAGCCAAGATAAATCTGAAACTGGTTATCCTGTTCACAGGCTATGCCATCGCCTTGCTCTTCTCCTTTTACTATAAAAAAACAGTAACCGAGAAGCAGGATCTTTTCTTTTGCTTATTTTTAGTAAACACATTGCTAAAGGCCCAAAGAACATGATTTCTAAACAAAAAAAAGTATTTTAAAATCTGTGGCAGAAATATTTATTGCCTTTAGAACATAATCCTATCTACATAAACTATTTCATTTGAGCTGCAATACTCCCCTCTCCCCACACTGCTTGAGGCAATATATTAATTCATGAGAATGAGAAAATTAAACTAAGAAAAACAGATAATAAGCCATAAGACATCTGACACTCCCTTTTCAGCATCTAAATTAACTTGATTTGTAATAGAAAACATGATGGGGCCCAAACATAAACATGTTAAGTGAGGCAGTGCCACTATTCACAGCCTCATGTTGAAAGCTTGGCAATAAATAAACAAACATCACCAATGGCAGAAAGCAAATACTTTATTAAATTCTCTAAACGTTTAGCGTGCAATGGGGACAACTTTCTACAAGCATTGATAACAGTGTCAAAACTGCAATGGTTGTATAAGAGGAGTGGTGTTTACATTCTGTGAGACTTGTAGAGATATTTTCACTCGTTTGTTTAATTCCAAAACTGTCCCCTTGAAAAGTCACCCGCTGTACTATATATCCTTCAATCACACCCTCTTTTTCCAGGCAACGCCGAAAGGGGTGCAAGTAACTTGTTATTGCCTGAGGATCCAGCATTGCCACATGCAATGGGACAGAACCTGATTCTTCATCTTTACCTTCAAAATCCAGAGGGTTCTCTCTGGCCTCCCTGGCTACATTTATGAACCCTGTTAAAAAGCAAGAATGTTCCATTTCCAAACATCAAACCTTATTTTGAGGTAAAGCAATACTAAATAAATGGGGGGGTTTTAAGTGTGCAGTGGGAACATACAATATCCAAACTTAAAAGAACCTGAATGTTTCTTAGGCAACCACATTTGCCAATTAACCAGATTTCTCTCTCAGAAACTGCCAGCCCAGGAGACTGCCCAGGTGCCTTACGGACCAGCCACAGATTGTTTCAGGGTTCCTCATTCTGGAAGCATTCACTTGAAGTGTGAGGGATGGACGGTAACGCCTGCACCTCATGCTGGGGCTGATGAAAACACCTGGGTGATGCAAAGCTGCCCTGCCTCCTGTGAGTTTGGTAACTTGGCCTTTCACAACCCAGATCTGCGCTGCTTAGCCAAGAGCACCGATTTTATGTAATTTAACTCTATTTCAGTTTTGTTCAATAGCCTTCCCTACATACTCAGCCTCCTCAATCCAAAATAAAGGGATCAGCCGTGAGGTTCATGGTGATTTAGCCAAATCTGGACAGATTTGAGTGACTGCACATAATAACATGTCAGTGGGAGACTGCTCTGTTTTCTTCCCAGTTGCTCACACAGCCAGATCTTTCCCCTCCTCCTGCTGCAGTGAGACCCTGGGAGCACTGAAAGGACTTTACCCAATTCCATTGGCACCACACACTCAGGAATCTGTCTGGGATAGTGGTGAGATGAGAGGGCTCCAGGAGGTCACTGAATCTGAGGTGGGTTGAGCTTGCAATGAAATACAAGTGACTCTAGATCATGAACAAAACACTGTGAGTGAGACGAAACCTATACTTTATACAGCTACATCACACCTACACTAGAGATTCATAGAACCCAGGTTGGAAGAGGCCTTCAAGAAAATAAGAGTATATACTATATACAACTACATCACACTTCTGTTTTTCTCTCTGATTGCCCCATTCATTTCATGTCCCAGTTTAAAAATATCTTAAGCTTTCAGTGTTTTTTGAGAACTCAAACCACTGGACTTACATTTTTCTTTTGCTCTCCCCATTCAGCTTTGCCCTTATATGTTCTTGGCTCACGGATCTCCCTCCATCCCTCGCACTTGCAAGGCAGAGACAGTATTTTTGCCTAACTAGTCATAGAATCACAGAATATTCTGAGATGGAAGAAACCCACAAGGATCATCGAGTCCAACTCTTACCCTGCGCAGGGCTCCACTGAGTTTTATAACCGAGCTGCGCACTGTCTCCTTTCTCTCTGGCCGTGTTTGTATTTATTCTTCTCCTATTCAAGTGCTTGATGAGTTTCATACACAAACCCTCAATGCCAACACGCCCGTGCCCTGGGCCCGGCCCGCACACCCTTCAGCCAGCCCCGCACAGCCCCTGCTCGCCCAGGGCACGGAGCCCAGGCGCAGCACCGAGCCCGCGGGGCACAGGGGGTGCTGCCGGAGCCCCCCGGGACCCCCGGCCCGGCCCCCCTCACCTGCCCCGG
>WEIT01011355.1:34925-53983 GCA_013389985.1 Dryoscopus gambensis
TGTGGGACCCAACCCGCTGTGGGACCCGCTGTGAGCCCCGGCCTGAGCCCCGGCGTGCCCGCCTGCGGCTGCTGTCAGGCGGCGGCGCTGAGCCGGGGCCGCGAAACAGACAACGGGAGAGCGGGACTCCGCTGCCCCTTCCTCATGGGGGAAGCGAAGGGAGGTGGGAATAAGCATCGGGAATTGCTTTCACTGCTATGCGCCCTCTCCGATGCTTCTGCCAAGGTTTGCATGGAGAAACAGCTGGTCTCTTCTGCCCCGCCTGCAGTGAGAGGAACAGAGCAAACGGCCTTAAGATGAGACAGGGGAGATTAGGTATTAGAAAAAATTTGGGTGATCGGGAATTGGAATATGTTGCCTAGAGAGGTGATGGAGTCGCCATCCTTGGAGGTGTGTAAGAGGCATCTGGATCTGGTGCTGGGTGATGTGGCTTACACTGGCAGTGCTGGCTTGGGTAGTTGGATTGGATGATCTTAACGGTCTCTTCCAACTTTGATGATTCTAATTTTAATTTCTGGAGGGGAAACCTGTATGCATGTGCTAAAAAAGAGCTAATGTGCAGCACTGTGAGGAGACGGGTCCCAGTCTCCAGCCTCAGTCACTGAGAGTTGCCTATCCTTTGTGCTGGCAGTAGTAAGAGGGCAGTGCTATGTCACTTTTATTGTGTAATTAAGTATTTTTTCTGTTCTGTAGCTTGTGGTGTTCTGGCTATTGACAAAGCCCGGGAACCCATCACCTTGGTACTGGCAGAAGATGGGACCATTGTGGATGATGAAGATTACTTCTTGTGTTTGCCATCTAACACTAAGTTTGTGGCACTGGCCAAGGATGAGAAATGGTCCAGCAAAATCTTAGGTATGCTGTGAGTGAGGAAGCGTGGAAGGGGAGGTGTGCTTGGAATACACCTAGTGACATTAGGCAGTCTCAGGTGATCAGGAATGAACTATGAAACCGGTGACTCTTGTGTCAGACAGTGGAACATCCTGGCTCTCGGGGTCTGTAGATGAAGTGGACAGTGCTGCAGAGAAGTGGAAGCAACTGGCCAGGCAGCTGAAGGATGACCTGTCCAATATCATCCTGATGTCCGAAGAAGACCTCCAGGTACAGTGGGGAAACCCCCAATCCCTGTCCCTGCATCTGCCCGTCATCCACGTATCTCAGTAGAAAACAGAATCAATAAACAAGAGTTCAGGCTTAATTCAGCTGCTGCTTTTGGTGCCAGAGTCAAATTTCTCCTTGAAGGGAAACATTCAAGTGTCCGAGGATGCTCTTAATCCCCAACTTGTCCTTCACGGTGTGTTGTTCCAGTTCTGGCAGTGGGAGGGCAAAAACTCAAGATTTGGCCAAATGGCAGCTGAGGTTGGCTCATTCCTTAAAACCAGACAGCTGTGTAACATGTCCAGAGGGGCAGCTGGGTAGCAGGTCAGGTCTCTCTGTTCCAGAGGGGTTTGAAGAACTGCTGTCACTTTCCAGAGCCGATTGACTGTTCAACACCTTGTCTGTGGTGAGGCATGGCAATAACTGCCCCTTCTTGTCCTTCCCAGCGTGCAGCTTCCCAGGTGCCAGGCTACTGCCTTTCCTTTGAATATTCCCATGCCCTGCGAAGAAGTAGTACTTTGCCATTAATTTTCAAGATTTCTGTTAAAATTGCACATGATTCCATACCTTCTTGGATGCCGTTTGGTTTTTAGTAAAAAATGCTGCCTGGTGGAGTGCCACTACAGCCTCTCAGAACTTGGCTGACTTGCTATGACAGGAAACCTTGTGGAACATGCTTGGTTTCAGGAGGGTGTGTACATTCTGTTTGTACTGCAATAAGTGCCATGAAATGAGTTACTCAGGAGCACTCTCAATGTTTTAAGGTGCTTATTGATGTGCCACGCTCAGACCTGGCAGAAGAACTTGCCCAAAGTGAAACCAAAATCCAAGTGCTGCAGGACACCCTGCAGCAGGTGCTGGACAGACGAGAAGAAGAGCGTCAGTCAAGGCAGCTCCTGGAACTCTACCTAGAGGCCTTGAAAACTGAAGCCAGTATCTTAAGCAAAGTTGCAGGTAGGAAGCACTGGAATGCTAGAGGAAGAGGTTTTCAACTCCTAGTTGAGTGGAATAAATAAGGCAGAGTAATTTGGTCAGCTGCTGTTAAATGGGGTTGATGCAAGAGCAGGTGTAGTGTATATAGTGTAAGAATTCTCTGACCAGAGAGCCCACTCACTGCTGTGTCACATTTCTCACAAAGCCTGAAAGCAGAATGCCAGGAGAAAAGCTTAGATCCTGTAGTCTCCCTTAGTATTATGGATTTTTAAGTTCCAGGATGCACCTAGATTGGATGTATATTTTACTAATCTCACAACCATCAAAGCAGTCCAGGCCACTTTTCCTGTCCTGTGTTTGTCAGGGGTTATACTGATTCTGCTCCTTTTCAGAACCTGAGGCTGCACCAAGGAAGGAGATGGATGTGGTTGACACAGGTACCAGCAGCACAGATACTTCAGCCACCACAGCACTCAGCAACCAGGTCCTTGCTGCTCTGAAAGAGAAACCTGCTCCAGAGCTCTGCTTGGACAGTCGGGATCTAGAGGTGGGTGAGAATGACACAACCATATTCTGGCAAATCTCTCCCTCTGAAAGAGAAGCTATAGGGGAAGCTGTCCTTGCTTCTGGAGACTCTGATATCAGTAGATCTGTCTCAAAGTGCTGAAATTTAATTAATTTCTCTTCCTCAGTAACATTACCCCTGGCTTGGAGCTCCTCCATAGCAGCCAGCTGACACTGTTCCACATACTGTGCTCTGTCTGCTGAAAAGCCACAAAATAATTTTGGGTTTGGTCTCTGACAAATCATAGCTGTCCTACCAGCAAGGTTCTTTGGGGTTTTTTGTATGCTTATGCATCTAGCTATGTTTCTTTTATACATCCCAAATCAAAATAAAAACCTCCTTATTTTGGAAAAAACTGTAAATATAGGTTGGAAAGGGAAGTCTAGTGAAATTGTAACCAAGTAGGAAGGCGTTCTTTCAAGCTGTGAACTTGCTACACTTGCTTTTCCCTGCTGTAGAAAATAAGTAACTGCTTTGTCTTCCTTTGAACATCTGAACAGAGCTTCAAGCACTGAGTCTTGGCAAATTATTGCAAATCCACTAGCCCATGGGATAGGTGATGAAAGCTGGGAACATCTCCAGTTCTGAAGTGCCAGTACTAAATTTTGGTGCCTCATTCCTGCTGCTGCTAATGGGAGCAGAGGGTTAGTGGCCGGGAGTCAGTAGAAAAGACTGTTAACAATCTGTCTTGCTACAGCTGGTGTTGAAGGAAGACACAGCAGCCCTGGCCTCGGCTCTGGGATGGGACAAGCAGAAAGCTGGAGCTCTGCAGGAAGCCTGTGATCAGGAGCTCTCCAAGCGCCTCAAGCAAGTGCAGACTCTGCATTCCCTACGGAGCACGTCGAAGGGCAAGAAAGCGCTTCCCTGGGGGGACTGGCCCAGTTCAAAACGCAAAAAATAAGACTGCAGTGCTGTTTGCAATTTAGTTTTTGCTTTTGCATTAGAATCAATATAAGCAAATATGCATCCTGGGAACCACAGTTTGCTGGTCATACTGTGGTCTGGCTATAGAACAACTAAACTCTGGACATTGTCCTGAGGCTTAAACTCCTCTGGTGATTTGAATTGTGTAAGCAAGGGGATTTTGACTTTTTGCAGAATACTAGAACAATAGTACTTGCTAAGCACAGCATGTAAGTGTTCAGCTTTCAATACCTGGTTGGTAGCCAGAAGTTTCCATCTGCTAATGGTGGATACAGCTCCTGAAGCCCCAGGCAGTTTGGTTACTCTGTTCTTCCAGCATTTCAGTGTCAAAAGGGTGGAGGATCTCTGGAAGACACTTGGAGGCACAGTTAGTGATCAGGGCAGAGGGGTTAGCCAGCTGCTGCCTGCCTTTAAGCTCCAGCCTGGGATCTAGGAACTTGAATTCTCATGCTGATTTAATCAGTTAAAGTAAATTCAAAGTCCTTCAGCTTCAGTGCTTTTTCTGTAAGGAACTCCTGCCTCTTGGATGCTATGTAAGAACTATCATGTAAAACACAGCAAAGGTGGAAATAATTGCTTTGCAAGGCTGTGTGACAGAAGACTTGCATTTGGCCTGCTGTGTTATTCTCCTACTCATTAGTGTAGCATCATGATGCTTTTGTATTAACTGGCTTATTTTTAATTTTTTTAAGTGTTTTTTTCTAATATCGATAAAATCTTTTTATCTTACTGTTGGATAAAATTGTTGGATATCAAAACTTACTAGTTTTGATATTTCCACTAGCTGCTATAATTAAAGAATGTGCATATAAATACAGTAATACCTTACGGAAAGAGGAAGAAGAAATTGAACAAGAAGTACTGTCTTTAACTTACCTGAAGTGTTTAGGCAAAATGTGTGTTCATCATGGTGACTGCACCCAAACTCTCATCTGGCACTGTCTGCTCTTCTTGTGTGAGAACAGAAGAGAACAGTGTACATGAAAAATATCTGACAAGTGGGATGAAACTTCTGAGAAAGTTTTAGTAGGTACAGATGTATTTTGTAGTAGCATGCTAAATCCTCTGACTTAACACAGCCTTAAATGACCCAGGGTCAGTATTCCTACAGCAGGCATTCAGGTGAGCCCATTGCATGCAACATTCCAGCTTAATTATAGCACAGAGTTAGACAGACAGTGCAACTAACAAATATTCTAAACAGTTTACTGTCTTTAAGACAGTAAACAAAACTACTCAGAGTAACTTCAGGTGAAGGTACCCAGATGAGAAGTGACTGGACTTAGGGGAGAAGCTTGCAGGAAACTTTTTGTCAGTCTGTTTTGCTTCTTACCATATACACTTTCGGATTGTAACATTATCGGCCATGGCAGGTAAAAATGTTTCCCGGTGTTTTAAATAGCTACTTATTACAAGCTTTTTATGTTCCAGTCTTTCTGCAATAGCACGGATGGCTGTGCTACCCCTAGAAATCTGCTTCCTTTGAACGTAATTATTTTCATTCTTTGAACAATTAATTCGCACTGGGTAAGGCTCTGCCAGCCCTGCAGAGGGCAGTGGGGATCCCTGTCTGCCGCCGCCTCGAGCCTCGGTGCTACCTTAAAATGGGAATTACTGACAGCGACGACTGTACCCCAGCAGTGTCACAGGTGGGAAACAGCACAAAACACGTTTAATTGTCAAGACAACGAGCAAGAGTTATTGCTTATTAAAAACAAAATATTCAAAACGTCTGAGCAAAAATATCAAAACTGGAAGCAAGGAAAAAGTCAAACAGTTACTAGAGAAATAAAGCAGCAGAATGGAGGGTATTGCACCTATTGAGTTATGGTTTGAGAGAATGGTCTGTTTCAAACTCTTTATTTAAAGAATTTTAGTTTTAATAACAGATACCTTTTGTGAGCAATTAAGGGATTTTGGCTGTAAGCGTATTGAATTCTGACACACTTTTCATTTCTGGAACAATGAAAATCCAATCGCATTCACCTAAAAACCTGAAGATTCATTATTGGAGCTAACCTGCAGGATGAATAGGCTAATTCTGATTTCTCTAGGATAGTAAGAGAAAATGACCTGAAACATTACTCAAAAGATAAATTATGCCATATTGGAATCTTCATTTTCAGTCACAGCTGCTTCTTGTTCCCCAGGAGTTCTCCCTCCCTTAGCTGCACTGGACTTCTTTTTCTTCTTCTCCTTCTGCTCCATGTTACTTGATGCAAGCTCTTCACTCTTCTGAGTGATATATTTTAGCTGGGAACAATAAGATAATCAGTCCTCTACTGAGGAACTTCATTCATTCACAAGACATTAGAAGGAAATACTGAAGAGAAATTAACACGGCAAATTCTTATTACAAGAAACATGACAGGCTCCAAAAAACATTTACTTTGCCTTCTCAGGCAAGTTCATTTTGGGTATTTCAAAGCATATATGGAAGGAAAAAATCTCCTTACATAAAAGTAAAATTAGTACTGGAAGCACATTTCATGGATCCACATACAGGCATGTCTTAACAGATTAGTGAGTTTAATCCACTGAACATCATATACAGCAGCACAAGACAGAATACAATGATTGTATGATCTCTGTATTAACGTTGGGAGACTCAGCACCTTGAGGCAGACTCAAGCTATTCTTGACCTTAGGCTACAACAAAGGAACACATCAGGAAAAAGCAAAGTGATTCACGATGCTGTCTGTTTATTACACTTTTGCACTGGGAACTTCAGCAGCCCTGGTGCAACAAGAGCACTGCTGCTTGAACTGCAATCAGATCTGTGTTATACCTCACCACAGTGATGCAGAGTGGCATGAAGCAAAATAAGATGAAAATTTAAAAACCACTGGATTGTGCCTATCTACGTCAGGAAGACAGTGAAATTGCTTATGCAACAGTTGCTTCACCATCAATAACTTTCATTCAAATGCTTTTAGGAATTAACTGATTTAAGAATGTTGCGAGACAGAAAATACAGTGCATCTCACCAAAGAATTGCTTCTTCTAGCCAAAAGCTTCACATCTTCTGTATTGACTGTGGTTCGTTTTGCATGCCTGTATAAAATCAAAAAACACCCCTTAACATTTTTGCCAACACTGACCCTAAGAGGCCATAGAGCATCTTGTTTAGAGTCTGAATTCACTGGCTAAAGAGGCTTGATAGGGACCCAGCAAACCACACCTACCTGTCTTTTCTACCTGTACACAAAAAACTGTTTTATCAAGTTAGTATGTGTATTTCAAAATCTCCACACTTCCTGTGTTAAAATTTAGCAAGCAGAACTTCAAGCCCCACTGTTCTGTTCACTCTTGTCAGCAGCTATCAGGTTTCAGCTACTTAAAACACTCCCTTACATCTCCTTGAAGCAACCAGGTGAAGCACAGGCAGGTTGGTAAACACTTGTCAGCCCCAAAACATCCAGCACCACTGTGCATCAATGCATTTGACAATTGTATACAGTTGATAATGTAACCAGTCATTTGTAATACATAAATGAACTTCCAAGATCAGGAAGTACCTACAGGGAATTTCTATCTCATAACTTCACAGCCACTATTTAAGCAGCCAACCAAGCCCTTTAAAACTTGAATTACAAGATGTGTTTTAAAGGTTATCTAGGAGCTAACACGAAAAAAAGAGGAAAGCCTTTGTAACAATTAATGCCTACCTTGCAAACATTTCAAGGTCTTTCGCAAAGATTTCTAGAGAAAACACAAAGATGTCATATATTTTAAAACATTAACTCTGAGTGGGAAGAGATACACGATACACAAGTTGTCCAAGTCAGTTATGAGAAGTGATCATAGCTGGTTATTAGGCACCACTCGTACACAAGCAGGCAGCCACACAATATTCCCTCATACATCTAAATGCTTTTTTCAGGTCTGAAAAGTCGCACCAGTATTTCTTGTACTTAAAAAAAATATAATGCAAAAGAATGTCGCGGTGACACCTAGTTCGGTGCTATTACTTTTGAAGCCCTATGTCTCCAGCAAGGGCTCCTGACACGGAACGCTGCAGTAACCCAGGTAACACGAGGCAACTCCAGGTAACCCAGGCAACACCAGATAACCCAGCTGTACCGCACTGCCGGAAGGTGATCTCCGAGATGGCCGCGATGCTCTGTTTGCTGAACTGCACGTCCTTGTCCTCCTCCACCTCCTGGCACAGGCACCCGACTGTGTAGTGAACCACCGCCTTCAGCCTCTGCAGAGACCAAGGAGGGGCAGGCAGTGACACACCGGCCCTGCCCCAAACCACCAAAGCCGACGACGGCCGCTCACGGCCTCCCCCCACCCTGCACCGCTCGGTACCTGTGTGAGCAGCTGCTGCTCCTCGCCGCCAGTCCCCGCCGCCGCCATCGCGGCCCTCACCATTTCCCGCCCCTCGCGTTTCCCGCCCAGTGCGCGGGGCGGGGCCCGCGCCGCCATGTCAGGCCCCGCCCCGGGGCCCCTGTGAGGGGAGGCGCGGCCGCCGTGCGGTGCAGCATCGCTGTTACCCGCAATAGTCCTTTATTTTACGGAACTCCCAAATCTTACTGCGTGATCTGCAGAAAAAGTACCTTGAATTGGAAGTTATATTTTACCTATACAGATATTCAACTAATGTCTACGTAGCTGTCTTAGCAGAATCATATATGGCCAAAAATTAATACAAAAATCAGTATGCACAGCACAAAATTTAAGAGATTCTGAGGGAAAAAAAAAAAGGTTTAGACACCCGGGTGAATCTTCAGAAGTCCTGAAGATGACTGGCAGTAGCACTGCCGAGAGAGGATATAAAACAGAGACAACTTTGCATGCTGCTGTGGGTATTTTTAATTGCCCCATGGGAAGAGGTAAAGAATCCGGGAGATTTGGGGGGGAAACTGCAAGCACACAGCAATGCAAAGCGTTTACACCAGAGCTTAAAACTGCAAACAACAGCTGGAGAGAGAATGGTGACAGTAATATCAGTTTTATTTCTCCATGACCCATCCCACCCTTCCACCGAGAGCACACGGAGCTCAGCCTGACAGACTGAGCAGCTGAATGCCCAGGAATTAAATCTGTAAGAGACAAGCTACTGCCTGTTAGGAATAAACCATGGCAACGAAAGAAAGGCCTTTATCTGCCTGGAACCTTGCATACAGTTACTGTGCTGCCTGCCACTCTCCATCTCAGCAATTACATCTCTGTCTTGATCCCTATGACTTTATGCATTACAATACAATAAACATACCATGACTATAAATTCTATTAAATACTGCACAAAACCATTTTACCTAGTTTTGGCCAGCAGCAGTGGAAAGAAAACCCCTCAACATATTTATAACTAAATTTATTTAGTTTTCTTATATGATACATATAGAGAGATATACATATATGTATGAAATATACCCACAAGTTATTACAAAAGTGTCCCAACACAAGTTCTAGCAGAGTGCAGTAAAAAGTGATATTCTAGAAGAAATAGCTGAGATCTACAGTATCTTGGCTCCAAGTAGAAGAATTTCCATCAGACATTGTAAGCAGAAGAGGACACGTTTCCTCCATGGCCTGTCCAGTTGGTATGGATAAATACTCCTGGCTTCGATTGTAATTCATATGTATGTGCACCAAAGTAATCACGCTGAGCCTGAAATGAGAACACACAGACAAACCAGAAACACAAATGTCAATATCAGATGAGTACTACAAGTTGCACCTACTATTACCTAACAAGGAATAGTAGAAATAAGATTTTACTCCAATATTATAACACTCGAAATTATTTTCTCATTATTAGCAAAACCACTGCAATGAAAAATTTACTAATATCTAATAATTAAACTATGAGCTCTGCAGAAACGCAAGTATATGATTTCTGCTTGGTACTAATCTAAAAAGCAAGCACTTCCATACATCCAGACATTCAAAGATACTTCTCTATAAAGCATTTGGATTCAAAGATATCATTACCCTTGGTTCACAGATGGAATACAAACACACACTGGGCACTGCCATACCAGTATCTTTGATGTTCTTTATCCAGCTATCCCTAAGTGTTCTATTGACATGAATTTCAGGTACAACAGAAGTATATTAGGCATATATATACTGTGGGTGATTAGGACATATTGTCATTGAGGCCCTTAAAGCAGTATTTAAATAACAGCATGATGAGATTTCAGTACCTACCTGAATCAGGTTAGCTGGCAACATCTCATGCCTGTATCCATCATAAAAAGAAAGTGCTGTAGTGAAGCAAGGCATAGGGATTCCAATCTGCACTCCAGTACTGATCACACGGCGCCAGGACTCCTGGGAGAGATGAAAAGAGCGGGGAAGAAAGGAAACTGATCAGTGCTTGCTCAGAGGTATGTGCAGGCATGTGAACTACTCCAGTACAACTGCGTGTGCTATTTCATGTTCTATGAAATCTAATAACCAAGTCTGAGCAAATACAGCAGCAGACTCCTGATTTTACATAAACAAGGTTGATCTAAAACAATGGCAAGTAAGACAGAGTCAACAACAGGATGAGAACAGTTGAGACATGCAGTCAAACCACAGCCTCAAGCAACAATGCTGTTCTTTCACATAAACACAGTCAGAGCATCTTAAAAGCATGAACTCAGTGGGGAACGAGGAATGTTCTGAGCAAACACGGAGGCAGTTCCAGGACCTCTCACCCAGCACAGAACAAAGCTTGCCCAAGGGCATAAGAAGACAGCACCGATAGTTCAGATAGACGTGGATAATCCTCAGTTCAACTGTTCATCTGATCGAGTAATTTGCATGCAATATTCAGATTCAGTTACAAGAACTACCAAGGATAATATGAGATTTATTTTTTGGCCAGATAATGTGGCTTTAATTCTGCCTGTCAGCTCCATCCAAATCAGGACACTGTTTGCACAGACAGAGGCCTAAAGAATGGGTGAGTCTGGAACTGTTGTTCTGGGGCTGCTGCAAACAATGGTACTGGAACAGAGCTTTATAGTCTGCTCAGCTGAAATCCAACTGCACAGTAGGCACAAGACACACGGCAGTGATGAGAATGTTCACGCAGGCCAGGCCTTTTTTCCTCATATTATGGTCCTTCTGAATTGCTGGATTTCTACCTAAGGCTCTTCTGTAACAGTAAAATGGGAACCTTCAGTTTCCAATCATAGCTTGGTCAGTATCGAACAGAAGAACCAGGACAGTCCTGGCTGTAAATTATTGTTTTTATGCTCTCCTTTCCTTGGAACTTACCTGACAGTTTTCTACAGCTTTCTTAAAGAAATCATCCAACAGCAAATTCTGGAGCTCAGGGTTTCGATCAAAAGCATCTTTGATTTTTCCTAGGAACACACTAGGCAAAAGCAAACCAAGAATAAATGTCACAGATTCCAACAAAGGCCCAGAATTCAAAACTTACAGTGCCAAAACTTGACTCAGCCAGACTCAGATTCCAAACATTACAAAGACCAGAGAAAATCTGCAGCAGTTAAGCCACCAGAATAGTGGGTTCATCTAGCAACCTTTAGTGTTGTCTACAGCCTCTCAGAATCTTACCAGCAGAGTAACTCCATGGATTTCCAAGGAAATCTCTAGGCATGTCAGCCAAGCACTTCACAAACTAAACTGCCTGCTCTTCTCCCCTCAGCAGCCTGGTTACCTCCTCATCTCAATTACCTCCTGATGATGCAGCCTCCCCTCCACATCAGTGCAATACCACCATAATTCAGTGTCCAGCCAAATTCTTTGGCTGCTTGTCTCAGCAGCATGAAGCCTTGAGCATATGAGATAATCTTAGAAGCATACAGGGCCTAAAAAAAAAAAAAAAAAAAATATCAAGTTCACATGCCAAGAGAAGTCTCACAAAGTTGAACAACAAACTTCATGGTCTACATGCTCTGTTCAGCCTACATCACAACAGGGATGAGTACAGTAGCAACATTCCAGTTATTTGAGAACCAAAATATCCTTTCTTATTGGAAAGTTTGGTTTCAACAGAGAGAGATCCAGAGATCAATACCCAGGCAAAGGCAGGAGTACTGAGGGGTGGACAAGCTCCTGTGCATGAATTATGATCTCTGTACCCCATGCAGTTGTCTCTGCCCACCGTGGCTTAGAGTTTAATTCCTTTTGGATTATTCTTTGGTTAGGAATGGGTAACATTATGCTTTGGGGACATCACGAGACAATGCACAGTGCTGAAAGCAGGAACCAGTTCTCATGAAATATAAACACAAGAGCTCCTCCCCAGGGTTCACAGCACTCCAAACCTGCTCTGACCCAGCTCAAGGACTCACCTTGCGGATATCCTCCAGGAAGGCCTTCTTGTTCCCACTGAATTGAGTCATTTTGGGCCCATCCAGCAGCTTACTGGCCTGCACTCTCTCATCCTTGAGGGAAGACAGGCACCGAGCAAACACAGCTTCCCCTTTGGGTATGGCAGGGAAGAGGAGATCATTAGAAAGCTGGGCATCACTGTTCATGTCTGAGATACTCAAGCACCACAGAGTGTCACTGAATGATGAGCCATGTACACAAGCAAAATAACAGGTGCACAAATTAATTATTCCAACAGCATTCCTGAGGGACAACATTGCCACTCAGTACAACCATTGTGTAAGTATTGACTGATACAGCTTTCAAATGATAAAGAAAAAAGCCACAAGCCATCCACATGAAAATTTATCCACAGGAACATTTACCAGCTCTCAGTTTTGCAAATTTATTTTAAAATCTTTTCCTATCTATCTGAGACAGACAGTGTTGCACTGCAATCTAGGGAACAGCAAGGCTGAAGACTTCACCAAGGATTGTATCCTGCTTTGAAGACAAAAAAGCTGTTGCTAAAATGCCAACTCACATAAACTGGATGTGCTTTGAAATACACACATGAAAAATAAGGGCAATTAAAATCAAGAATAAATCAGCAGGTTAACTTATAAGATGAAATAAGATTCACGAATCTGGTAGGCCCCTAGCATTAGTATTCAGAAGTCCAGAAGAAAGTTTTTTGACATTACTAAGCAGGTTACTAAATATCATCTGTCAGGCTGGCTCAGTGAGTTCCTAATCATGCTGGTTTAAACTGTACTTATTTGCAGTTGAAGGCGGTACTGTAAAACGAGGGAGAAAAAGGTTTCCTTTTCAGGGTCTCATAGAAGGAAAACAAGCAAGTCTTCATATTGTCATTTTGTTCCACCCTTTAAATGAGTTGTGATATACCAAAACAAAACAAAACAAAACAAACAAAACAAAAAAAACCAACAAACCCACACCCCAAAATCAAATCAACAACAATTAAAAAAAGAGTGAGTAATGTTTTCACAAGACTCTGGATCCTCCCTACAGCAGGAGGACACATCATACTAAATCAGAACAGGCTAATTTCCATTTCTGCAGAAACTTCCTTCTGCAGTGGGGAGGAGCAGCATAGTAGGAAAATCAGGAAAAAAGCAGGAGTAGCATGACTCTGCTTTTGCAAGCAGAAGTTTGCAAGTCATGCTTATGCAGTAAAACCACACACAGCACTTGCCCCGAGAACGGCCACGTTTGCACAAGGACTATGGCACACACTTCCCTGTCAGCTCAGCATTACCTAACAACGCACCCTGGCACTGCAGAGCACTAACCAGGGAGTGGCTCCTCCACCCTTGATCTTTGCAAGAACCCCAAACAGGAGAATATTAACAGTACAAGCAAGAAACACTGTTTCAAGCCTAGAACTGAAAGACTACAGCTGGGGTAGAACATTAAAACCATGTAGAGAACTTGTTTTGCTGCTGGAATGAAGCCATGTTTCTTTGACAGCTACACTGCAGATATTTCTCTTAGCTACCGAACATAATTTTTCTTATCTTCAGGACTTCACCAGCCAGTGCAAAGGAAAAAGAGGTAGAGAAAGCATGGAAATGAAGGCAAATCTGAGAGCAAAGAACCTGCTGACTCATCTAAGTTACTCAACAGGAAGCCCGCTCTGGACCTGTGGTATTAGGGCACTCTTAATGTGTTGCCGATGTGTTACAGCTCCTCTGTATTACAACACTCTGAGCACAGCATTTAATGTTCCCCTGTCACTGAGTCCTCATAGCACTGCAGAGACACCACGGACACAGGTGTGACAACAGGACAGTCAGCATTTAAGGAACAGGGTAAAAGCAAGCCCAGCAAAAAAACCCAGGAACAGCTGTCAGAGCAGAAAGCTAGAACAGCTATAGCTACAAGAGCCTTTTCTGCAAGCCAAGCCCTGCTGTGGGCTCACTTCTACCTATTCCCATGCTCCTTACTGTGATGTGGTACATGGAGGAAGGAAAAATCAAAGAACCAGTTACCTATGAGTGTGACCGGGACTCCGTACTCCAGGGCAGAAATGGCTGTCCACTTCCCCGTGCCTTTTTGTCCTGCACTGTCCCTGATCTTTGGGAGGAGGTATTTGCCATCACTGTCTCTGAATTTAAGAATATTGGCCGTGATTTCAATCAGGAAAGAGTCCAACTCCGTCTTATTCCACTCCTGAAATACCTGAAAAAGGAGAAAAAGTATATACATATACATACACACCCCAGTTTGCTATGGCTCTATGATATCTATTAATTGAATAATGTATATATTTTGCTGCCTTGATTATAATGCTCAGTGTTTCACTAGCTCTTTTCAGGCAAGGTAATTCACATCTCTAGACATGAAGATGCTTCCTGGGGAGAAATCAACCGTAGCGTGGGAAGAGTTTTAGACAACTTCTATAAGCATTCAGCTGTCCGTGCTCACTGCTCCCACCTCATGCGAAGCTCAGGAACGTTGTGCCCTGCCCTTGCAGGAGGCATGTCAGAAAAATTCATTTCATGTACATGCAGCAGCTTTACCCAAGCACAGCACCTCACCAGTAGCAGACAGACACCATGGCACAAAAAAAGGAAAGACATTAAAAACTGCAAATCACCTTTGCCATTTCATCGTGCTCCATGCCCACCACATCTTTCATCAGGTGATAGGCCTCACAGATCAGCTGCATGTCTCCATACTCAATCCCATTGTGTACCATCTTCACAAAATGCCCAGCTCCTTCCTCTCCCACCTGTCAGGAAACATCCAAAAATCCTATCAGCAACAGCATCATCACCACTTCCAGTGTTTAATACCTGCACATGGCTTCCTTCTGCCTAAAGGAGGGAATCAAAGATGGTACTAACTGAAACCAGTGGGTCACAGGTCCATTTAGCTCCCCCAGCACATGACCCAGCCATAAAACTTTGTCTTTCCATTGCATGGTGTGAGTTATCAGAGATGGTAGACTGGAAATGAACACAGTCAGCCAGAAAATCAGCCACTGATGGTGCTGTGTTTATTATGGACAAACATCCATAAGCTTCAGCAACAAAACTGCCTAAGCATGGATCTAACCCCAAACTACCCAAGCAGGGATCTAACCCCAAATTAGGGTCAGTATCAAACAACTATTTACCCAGTCACAACAAGGCTCCCCAGATCCCACTTTAGCAGCAATGCTTTGAAATATGGTCTTGATGTGGGGCCTGTGGGGAGAAAGAATACACCTTAGCAGACAGGCAGGGGATACAAACACCACAAGAGAAAATAAATAAAATCTATCGGTATGATGCCTCCTTCTGTAACCCGCCAAAAGGCAGCCTGGGGTGAGGGCAGCTGGCAGGTTGATAATCCACCCACATAGCGATGTCAATTAAATATGTTTTTCCCAACCAGACACTGTCTGCAAGACATTGGGACAATCAAGTCATGCATCCAACACTGTATGGACAAGCATAACGCACTTAAAGGAGCCCAAATATCCTCTCCATTTGAACACAGAAGCTGTCCTTACTTAGCTGTTCAAGGCAAAAGATGATCAGGCAGCAGCTTACTGCTGTTGATGGCTTTTTGCCATCAAATTTGAACAGGCTGATACAGGTTATGAAACACTAATGCAAATGGACAGGGACTCAAGAGATACTAAAGCTCAGGTAAAGCCTGGGCACACCCTTTCTTTCTACATTTACACAGAGAATGGGCAACCAGGGATAAAATCTAAATATGAGCACTGATGGGCAGTCCTTTACTGAGACATGAGGACAAAAGAGCACAGCAGCATGCAGAAACTTGCAAATAAATTGATGCATTCAATGGTAGCACAAATATGTACTGAAGCTCCTTTTATAATGTGTCATTACAGGGCCATTTGCTGCTGCCTGATTCATGGTTAGCAGCTTCCCAAGTGTGTGCGGCCTTAAAACAAAAAAATAAGAAATAGTACTTGTGCCTTCTACCCAGGCACATTTTCCCTTCAGATGTCTGTAGGTCCTACTTTTGCCTGTGGATTCCTGGAAGAAAAGCCTGCCTTTGTTCTGCCTTACATGAAGGCTCAGCACTGCCCCATGACCCCAGCCAGGTTGAGAAATCGGGAGCCTTGAGGAAGTGAGATGGCAACATATCTTGTTCTCTCCACACCCACGCCCTCCACTCTCCCTCCCTCAGCTCACAATGTGAATTGTTGCAAACCATTCTGAACAAGAAAATACAGTAGCTTGTGCTTACCAGGCTTCCTTGGCTCCTCCTGGCATGAGTGAAGGTCCATATCTGGCACCCTCCTCTCCACCACTAACACCACTTCCCACAAATAAGATGCCCTTTGCCTGTAGTTCCTTACAACGCCTCTAGAACAAAGAGCAGAGCAGCACTATTTCACTTCATTTAATGCCAGAGCCTTACAAAAAAGGTTAGCAATTCAGACATAAAACTAGGTTTTCAGTTCCGCTTTTGACATGCTAGAAGCTGACCTTAGAGAAAGCTTGTACATACACCAAAGAGAGCATTAGGAAACTTCCTGTTGCTTTGACACGGATCCTTGCAAAAGCGACATGGTGAGAAAATGAGTCCTTATAAGCACCAGACAGAAATGAGCAGCACTGAAGCCAGAAAAGGCTTGGAATTAAGTGTCAGATGACACATGCTCTGTGCAAAGATGTGGGGGAGGCAGATTAGGCCCAAGGTGGAGTTGCTGAGTTCATTGCGGAGTGAAGGTGCAAGCACAGAAAACTCTAAGGGCAAATAATTGCCTCTGAGTGGGAGAGAGGCACAGGCCGAGATCACCAAGGACAGCTGCAAGCTCGCCAAGGACTGACCCTCACTGAGTTTTTCACTCTGGCATGGCCAATTCACTTATCCAAGATCAGGGTGTCGAGGCAGAAAGACGAATACAAGCACCTCTTCTAAGATTTAGAAGTACCAATCTGAATGCAATATTTTCATGTGAGCATCCCAGATAAGCTAATGTAGCTTCTCTAACTTCTACAGCTACAACCTCTTCACAGGCAGACAATTGCTCTGCTGCTTCCATTACCAAGACAGCCAAAACAGCAGTTCTGTCTTACTGGATTGTCCTGTGATCATGAAGGATTAAGAAATAACAACAAATCTATAAATACCCTTAGACTTATAAATCTCCCTGAAAACTCCCTAAGATTGTAAAAGGAAATTTTCTAAAGGCCTTTATTTTTCAAACATGCCAAAAAAATATTCTATGATGATTTGGGGAACTTCTGTAAAAACATCCTTATAAGGCAGGCCTTAATTGCTTTTTAATAGGCTACATGATCTAATTTTGCAGAAATAATTCAGTTTGGCTTTTCAGGAGCACAGGGGTGATGGCATCTTATTGACTGACTATTCTGATGATCAGAAGTGGTCGTGCGTACTTTATCCATTCACTTAAGGTAGGAAACAGGCTTACCGTGGTATCTTTATATTCAGAATTCCCACCATCAATTATGATGTCTCCAGTCTCCAACAATGGCACCTGTCAAAAATAAATCAGCATTTTGGTTTTCTCCATACATTCAAAACCTCACTAATGATGAATAACTGAGAACTTCGAGCGGAAACTCCTCCAAAAGACAACAAGAAGTCACAGGTAGAACTAATGTCTGCCTCACCAATTTATTGATGAAGTCATCCACTGCACTTCCAGCCTTCACCAGCAAGATAACGCGACGGGGCTTCTTCAGCTTGGAGACCATCTCCTCCAGGCTGTGAGCACCGATCACTTTGGTTCCCTTGGCCTCATTAGCCAGGAAATCATCCACTTTGGAAACTGTCCTGTTAAAAGCACAAACCTGGGGGAGCAAGACAACATGTTAATAAAAGTTGCCAGTGGAACAGTTACTTTAGCTCAGGCTACAAATTATACAAGCAAGCCTCAACATCCTGTGCCCTCCCACTTCCACCTTCACAACAGGCACAGGGCAGGGATGAACCTGATCATGTCTTTGCAAGTGCCTTGGGAACCTGTGGTTAATGGCGAGGCCAAGGCAAACTTCAGGGAACAGTCACGCATAATTAACATATCAGGTGCCAGCTGAGTACAGGCATGCACTGCTGTTCTCTGGAAACAAAGGACAAAGGCCAGCACAAGGTATAACTAAAAGAAGGAAATAACACCCATTAGATCATCACAAGAGCTGGGGGAAAGCACCCACAAAATGCTCAGTTCCAATACGAGTGCTACTGAGTCAGCCTTCCTAAACAATATTTTCCTCACTTACCACGAAGCCGTGGTCATTCATGTTCAAAATCAGGTTCTGACCCATCACGGCCAGTCCAATCAAAGCAATGTCAGCTCTGGAATGTGAAAGAACAAAACTGCCAGGTAAGTCACTAGCAGTGATCCAGCAGTAGCATCCACATCTCTGTCAGACTGTTCTGACCATGCCAGCTGCCAGGGCAGCCCATCCCTTCCTAACAAACATGGAGTTTTGAGTTCATTCTGTCAGCTAGTACTGCAAGAGATCACAGAATCATGGAATATCCCGAGCTGGAAGGGACCCATAGGATCATCCAGTCTGGCCTCAGGCAATGCACAGACACCCCAACAATCCTACCCTGGGCATCCCCGGCAGCGCTGTCCAAGCACTCTTGGAGCTCTGGCAGCCTCGGGCCGTGCCCATTCCCTGGGGAGCCTGGGCAGTGCCCAGCACCCTTTGGGGGAAGAACCTTTCTTTCCCTGATATCCAACCCAAACCTCCCCTGATACAGCTCCAGCTGTTTCCCGGGTCCTGTCCGTGGTCACAGAGAGCAGAGATCAGAGCTGCCCCTCGGGACAAAGGTGCAGATCCTTGTGGCTCCCAGAGTGCAGAACACAAGCAGTATGTCCCGAGTCACCATAATTTCTTCCCAGCCACCAAAGAACAGCTGGATGAGCAGGAAAAGCAATCCAAAACATTGCACTACAGGCAGAGAGTGAAGTGAGTTGCCCCAATACGCCATTGATGGGTCCAGTTCTATCACAGCTCCATACTGAACAGGCGCTGCACTAGAACATCGTATCTGAATTGTTACATGATGTTTCGCTTCCGCAATGCCAAATGATTTGAGGGGGGCACAGAAAACGAGAGAAACGGGGCATCCCACTGCAGGCGGATGCAGCTCACAAGGAGCGCACGTAGGGGAACCCAACCTCCTCTAAACCTCGTCTCACAACAACTTTCCTGCTCCACAGCCACGACTCCAGCACCAACTGATCCCGGATCCTGCCACAGCCGCCCCCTTCCTCTCCCTCCGGACCCA